>CM053265.1:22446963-22921963 GCA_028583415.1 Protea cynaroides | reverse complement strand
TCTTAGGAGAAAAAATTATTCCATGTTTTTGGAATAAATCAATCATAATTTCAAGATGCTTGGTATGTTCTTCTCGAGTTTTAGAGAGGACTAAAATATCATCAATATACACCACACAAAAGTCGAGATTAGAGAAGATGTTGTCCATCCATCTCTAAAAAACTTGCGGTGCATTACATAAGCCAAAGGACATAACTGTCCATTGGTAGTGTTTATAATAAGGGGTACTAAAGGCGGTCAATGGTTTTGACTCGTCCGTTAATTTTACTTGCCAAAATCCAGATTTACAGTCTAATTTACTGTAAATACTAGCATCTCGAAGTTTATTAATCAAGACGTCTTTTCGTGGGATAAAATAGCCATCAATGATAAGATGCTTATTTAGACTCTTATAATTAATGACCATTCTGGCTTTCCCACGTTTTATCTCAACATGATTTCTTACGAGAAATGTTGGGCAGGAGTGAGTGTCACACCCCAATTCTGCATCAACCAGAATGGTGTGATGAACCGTCTATGATCCAACGGTTCAACCAGAATCTCGAATAGGCTGTATCATTTTGCTTAAACCATACACATCCACAACCATAATCAGAGTAAATAAATAATAGCGGAATTCTTTAATATTAATGAACTGAGTATCTAACAGTGATATCATAAATAAAGTATCCAATTATCTCAAATAATTGAAGATATAAAATAAAATAAATTAATCAATTACATGTTTTGAATAGTCTGACAAATAAATCTAATCAAAGACGCATGAGTTTCACTCGCACGACGAATCATGCGACTCCATCATAGCTTCTGCATCCATCTCCGTAATATTTCCATACATCGGAGCATTCATATAATCTTCTATGGTAGGACCTGCATTATCAACTAAAAATATTTGATGTCGAAAGGGTGAGCACACATCATGGCTCAGTGAGCAAACAAAATAATGCAACAAACATATGCATGCATTCAATTCATATCTTTGGTCTGGTTCATAAGTTTGGAATGTGCAATAGAAAGGATAGGTCGCTGCCTCACCTCTATACATGAGTGTGTAAAGCTACCCAATGGATCAAACACCATTGCCGTCCCACATGCACCCATCATGGAATAGAGATAGAGCTAAAGTGCCCGGATCAAACACCACTTCCCCTGATGCCTTACCTATACCAACACGTAAACCCCTATTGGCGAGGGCTTGCAAACTGGGCTTGCAACTAACTAATCCTAATGTCAAACAGTGTATCCAATGCCTCACCCCAGCATCCCTCAATACGTCCATAGAGATAGAGCTAAGACCCCCCAACAGAGTCAAAGACTACACGGTCCGAGACCACCTCCCCTGATGCCCTACGACGTAATAGTTCTGCTAAGGTAATGGCGATACGACGATGTCAGTGGACAAGACTTGAGTAGAGATAGAGCTAGAGTCTGGTGACCAAGATGAACCACAGTGTCACGTCCTCCCCCTGATGCCCCACTCGCATCAAGTACACTAACCACACACATACATTCACATGTCTATTCCTAGCATCATCATCATCATCATGTTATAAATAAACTGAATTAAATGCATGAACAACAATAACAGGAATATTGGATGACATGTGAAATGCACAATACACGCATACAAGCATAGAATCATTCATGGCATTGGACTCAATAAATAAAAACAGTTTATTATTAGCCAATTAATTTAGGTCTTGTTCCCTCACCTTTGGTCGATAATAGATCCTCGTTCAAGCTGTGTAATTCACTCTTAGACCACTTGAAAACCTAACAAATTTGTAGATTTTAAATTAGAACTAATTCCCAATAAAATAAAAAAGGGGGGGTGGTGGGGGGAAAAAATTTTTGGTCCGGCCCCCCCCACACGGGGGGTGGGGGGGGGGGGGGGGGCCCCCGGCCCCCCCCCCCCCCCCCCCCCCCCCCCCGCCGCGGGGGGGGGGGGGAGGGTTTTTTTTTTTTTGTGGCGGCGCCGCCCACCCCACCCGCCGCGGGGCGGGGGGGGGCCCCCCCCCCCCCCCCCCCCCTTCTTTTTTTTTTTGTTTTTCCTCTTTTTTTTTTTTTTCTTTCTTTTTTTTTTTTTTTTTTTTTTTTTTTTTTTATTTTTTTTTTATTTTTTTTTTAAAATTTTTTTTTTTTTTTTTTTTTTTTTTTTAATTATTTTTGTTTTTTTTTTTTTTTTTTTTTTTTTTTTTTTTTATTAAATTTATTTTTTTAATTAAAAAATAAAAAAAAAATAATTTTAAAATTTTTTTTTTTTTAAATTTTTTTTTTTTTTTTTTTTTTCTTTTTTTTTTTTTTTTTTTTTTTTTTTTTTTCTTTCTTTTTTTTTTTTTTTTTCTTTTTTTTTAAAAAAAAAAAAAAAAAAAAAAAAAAAAAAAAAAAAAAAAAAAAAAAAAATTAAATATAAAAAATTAAAATATATTAAAAAAAAAAAAAAAAAAAAAAAATTTTTTAAAATTTTTTTTTTTTTTTGGTTTCCGTGGAAATTGTTGGGGTCGGGACCATCTTGGGGCGCGAACGAAAAAACCCCAAAAAAAAGGGACCCACCCCCTAAAATTTTTTTTTTTTGTGTTTAGGGGATGGCCGGGCCCCCCCCCCCCGCCGCCGCTGGGCGCGTTTGTTGCGGACCCCGTGGGGGGGGCGGCGGCCCCGTCTGGCGTTTCCTGTAAGACCCGGGTCAAACTAACCCGGGTCTTACCACCTTGAACCAGGTTTACCCATCATGGTCGAAGTCAATGGACCAAGGGCGTGAAGGAGAGCGAGATCCCGTGTATCAAATCGACCCAAAAACACTTAAAATAGGGCAAGGGTCGCATACCCAGCTAAACAGGGTCGACCCTCTCAAATTAGAAACTCGGACCCTCGAAAAATGGACGAAGGGCCGGACAAGGGTCGGACCACGTGGTCGACGGGATCATCGACCCTCTAATCAACCCTCACTCACTGCCGAGTCTGAAATTAGGAAATTTCCTAATTTTCGATTGGGATTCTTTCCAAATCTCAATGGGACTATTATAGGACATTCCTACTCTATTTAAAGGACGTCCCTAAGCCACTTTCACACCTTTCACAACCCTAATTGAATTGAGAGAAGGAGAGAAGAAGGAAAAGAGAAAGAAAAGAGGCAAGGAAGAAGACTTAGCAAAAAGGAGATGAATTTCCAGAGAAAAGTAATCTTCACAGTTAACAACATGGTTTTTAAATTGGAAATTAATTCTAATTAAATTCTATCGACTTTGTTAGGTTTGCTAGCATTATAATAACACCGTAGAGGTGATTCTAAAGCTTGGAAAATATCTATTAGCAAGCTAAGGTGAGGAACCTTAACTCCAAACTAAATTGGTTAATAATAAACTGTTTTCTATTTCTTGAGTCCTATGCTATGCTTGATTCTATGCGAATATGTTTGTAATGTGCATACAAAGATGCCATCCAATATTTCTATTACTTGTTCATGCATATTTACTTTATTGTTTATAACATGATGATGATGCTGATAGGAATAGGCATGTGCTTGTATGTGTGTGGTTGATGTGCTTGATGCGAGCGAGTATCGTGGGAGGTGTGATGAGAACGCCAATAAACGTTAACCTTTGGCGGGTCTCAAACACTTTAGCTCTATCTCTAACTCAAGTCTTGTGCATTGGCATCGCCGGATCGCCATTACTTTAGCGTAACTATTATGTCGTAGAGTATCGGGGAGGTGGTCTCGGTCCTTGTAGTCTCTCGACTCTACCGGGGGCCTTAGCTCTATCTCTATGGACGTTCCGAGGGATGCCGGGGTGAGGCCTTGGATACACCGTTTGGCATTAGGATTGGTTAGTTGCGAGCCCGGCTTGCAGCCCTCGCCACCGGGGCTTACGTGTTGGTATGGCACTATATAGCAATAAACGTAACCTTTGTTATATATTGTTCATGGTTGGGTGCATGTGAGTTGACGATAAACGTGATCTTCGGGTAACGCCACACACTCGGGAATAGAGGCGGAGTCAATAAACGCGACCTTTGGCTACCTCAACCTTTCTATAGCATACCGCAAACTTTAAACCGCACCAAAGATATAAATTGACTTTTTGCATGCATATGTAATGTTGCATCGTTTTGGCTACTCACCGAGCCGTGTTGTGTGCTCACCCCTCGACGCCGAATATTTTTAGTTGATGATGCAAGGTTACACGCTTGAAGACTATATGAATGCTTCTACGCACGGGACGGTAGCAACAATGGAAGCCGGAGCCGAAGATGATACACACGACTCCTCTTGCGAGTGCAACTCGTGTGTATTTGACTAGATATTTTTATAGGTTTCTTTATTGGATTTATAAGACATGTATTTGGTACTTAATTATTTATGTCTCGCCTGAGAACGGAATAATTTGCTATTAAATTAATGATATCATCTTAGTTGCTCGGCCCATTTTATTATAGATTTTCCGCTATTGTGTATTACTCGATTATGATTATGGATGGGTGAAAGTTTGGATAAAACGGGGATAGCCTATTTGAGATCCCGGGTTGAACCGCTGGTTATTTAGCGGTTCATCACACCATTCCCGAACAACGGCGGAATTGGGGTGTGACAACTTGGTATCGGAGCATCTCGTGCCTTGCCCGGCCGAACCGACACACATTCAAGACCATTGTGAACCGAGATAGGATAAATTAAAAGCTTTAATACCAACACACCGTAAGCACAAGTGATGATTGAGACCAAATTTAAAAAGAGAATAATGCATCTATTAAAGGGAAAAACAAGTTACATACAATGAGTGAGAAAACAAAACGTATATACATAACTCAAGGCGGAGTACGGCCCACAACCCGGACCGCCACTCCGAGTACAAGAAAGAAAAATAAAAGTACAATCGGGAAGCCGGAGGCGAAGGAGGAGGCGGTGCCTCACGGTCTCCCGGCCGAAGTCCCCGGGCCGGAGACTCTAGTCAACCAAGGCTATCCGAGTCCGGGTCGTCCTCGCAGACTAGCCGGGAGACCGGCTATCCTCTCGATCGGGCCGCACGCCGCACCTCTAGGAGCTCTCCCATCCGAGGCGCCCGGCGCGCGCCGAGCAGCCAACAGCTCATCCATCCTCAAATCAGATCCGCGCCGAGCATCCCCGAGCTCACGCAATATCTCCATCATATCGTAAGGCGGATGAGAAGGACCGGCCCCGGTACGTAATCCGCCGCATGCGACGTACCAACTCCATCCGCCCTGTGTGGGTGAAGGCGGGGGTATCGCGCCGACGCCCATATACATACGATCATCATCGCCGACGGGATCCACCCGAGCTCTAGCAAGGCAGGGCGGCCGCGGCCTCACGATCGCCCCCTCAACCCGAGCGTGAGGGCGCACCATCGCGCTCCTCTCATCATCGCTAACCCGAGCGCCTCGAAGTCCCATCTTGCATATAGCCTCCCAATCTAGAGGCGACGAGAAGGTCTTCTCCCCGAATCGCCTCATCAACCAAGTCCACCCCCCGCACGGGTCAGGAGCACCGTAATCATGCGCCCATAGGGTAGATTTCCCCTAGGACCGGACAATGTAGCACCCGATCATCGCCCGCATGATGATGTAGGGAAGACGGACGGGCTGATGAGTGCATATACCGTAGATCAAAAACTCGGGTCAGCCGAGACACCCTCTCATAATGCCCACTCGCGGGATCGGGTTAGGCCGAATGATCCTACGTAACACCCGCGGAGCCGGACGCAAGTAGCACGCCCTCATCCGCCGCCGATCGGGCCGTAGTAACCGACTATCAATCTCGGCCCGCAACCACGCCTCGATAAAATCGCGCTCACCAGGTGCACAGGACACCATAGGACCGCCATATGGAATGCCCAACAGGTCGGCCAGCCCGGCCGATAATCAAAAGAAATCCGCACCCCCTTGACGTAGCTAGTAATGCGCAACTCCCGACCAAGCTCCACATCGCTGTGGTTTCCCACAACCGAAGGTTGCAATAAAACCGGCGCACTAACTCGGGACGGGTGCACGCATCGTATGTGATGACAGGGAGCCACCCCATATCGCCAAAAGCTCTCTCTACGTCGAACAAGGCTAGCTCAGCCAAGTTCACCATGCGACCCCCTTCAACCTTCTTACGGGCATAATCGGCATACTGTGCCTCGGCTTCATTGGAGCGGAAGTGAAGCGGATCACGAACCCTGGGCACTTTGGTACGAACCATAGTATCTGCAGATAAGAAAGAAAAAGGAAAACAAGGAGTTAATAGGATAAAAATTTAAAAATCGGGCATTATAACGACGTAAGTTGGTCAAAAGCCTCACTTTTCACCCATACAAGTGGGGGGAGGAGGACTTACGTAAGTTCCAACACATCACACAACGCTTAAACGTAAGGAAATGGTAACTGACAAGGTCCAATTTGAAGAAATTTCAAGAAATCAAAAATTTCGACAAATTAGGGCAAAAAGAGAAAATTTTAAGTTTCTCGATAACCAACCGATGAAACTCAAAAATTTTTGAGGGCTTTCGTTCCTCAAGACACCAACAACAAAAGCCCCCAATAAAAATCGAATTTTTACGGTTGGAAAAAGTTTAATTCGAAAAATACAAGTTAAATGAGCAAAAAACCTAGAAATAAAAACCTAAAAACAGGTAAAGTTGGGAAAGTATACCTGTAGAGGTGATGTGGATGTCAAAACTCAGACTAAGAATGATCCACAACAAGCGAAGTAGCACCGAAGCAACTCCGGAGAGAAGAGACGAGCCGAAACGGGAGGGAAATAATAGAAAATGACCCAAAATCGGACTTTAAAAATCTGATTTTTGGTCGAGGGGCCGGACAACTCGACCGGTGGCCATCGACCCTCCGATCGACCCTCTAATCGGCCCTCCGCTCTCCGGAACCGGCGTAAACTACGGGGTCGGACATTAAGGGTCCGACATACCATCGACCCTCACCATCGACCCCGCACAAAAAAGACAGCATTTTTTTTTAAAAAATGAGCTCGAATTGGAATTGATTATTGGTTAACGCGCCTACATGACATATACATGATTTCTCACCTATTTTGATGATTTTCGGGCACCACCAAACATCAAAAAGAATTATGTCCGGGCGTAGAGTTACCCGACAGACCGAAAACACGGCCCCACCACCACCACCGGCGGATGAGACTAGTCAAGAGAACAATTATGCACCCGGGGTAATCCCGAACCCGCAAACCCTACAAATTTGCCACCACCACCACCGGGAGCTAACAACAAGGGGGTGATGAATCCGGCACAACAACTACAAACAAATGCAACACGCACAAGCTCAAATGCAGGTTGCAATGGGAGTTATGTTTCAAGCCACTCGGGCCGCAACCATGCACACCGGGCAAGCTAGTGCAGCACCAGGGGGGTAATCACCCAGCTCAACGGACACCTCAACAACCGGGCTGCACCAATTCCAGGGCAAGTCCCGTAGGCAGCCCAAGGGAACTATCAAGATCCACACTATATGTTTGGGGCAAACCCCCAAAACCAACCGGATCACTCCCGACTAGTAGAGAGATTTCCCAAGATGAAACCTAAGGAATTCAACGGTAAACCGTCCGATCCGCCGGGGCCAGCACACCCGGATAGACGAGATGGAGAGAAATTTCCTTATGATGACTATTTCGCTAAGAAGAGAAAGTATTATGCGCCACCTTCATGCTCAAAGGCGACGCACACCATTGGTGGAAATCCACAAAAAACATACTTATTGACCGGACATGCCCCACCGACATGGGCTATATATAAAGAAGCGTTCTTCGAGAAATATTTCCCACGAGGCTTCGGAGACTCAATGGAGAAAGAGTTCCCGAGTTTGTACCAGTGGACGGATGACCGTAGACGCATATCAACAGCGGGGCTACGAAGAACTGTTTTTCTTCGCACCGGCGAGTATGCAAGAAGAAGATACAAAAACCCGTAGGTTCGCCGCGGACTAAGAGGAAGCATAAGAGAAAATGTTCTGGGCTTAGAGAAGAAGATTTACAATGAAGCTGTCCGGATCGCTCGAGTAATTGAATCGAGCCGTAAGGAGAGCTATTTCTCCCGTAACCGAGGAATCAAGAGACCAGCCGGAAACTCCTACAACGGAGGCAATAATAGGACGTATAAACCTTTTCGCCCTCGGAATTTGGCTACTCCATCGAAGTCTACTTCAGCAGCTCAACCACGGCCAAAGTCAAATTTTGAAGTCCCGAGGCGCTTTAACCGCAATCAACCGGGGCATATGGCAAGAGAGTGCCCAAAACCCAAGAAGCAAGCTACATCAAGGACGGGTATATGCCGTTACATCGTAAGATGCCGCCCGCGTCGCCCGACGTGGTCACGGTGAATGACCAAAACTTTTAAGATTTTAATTACATTGATTGAGCATGTAGACTAAGTAAAAACGAATCCGCGTATCGCACCTATCAATGGCATACCCGCCGGAGTACTCTTTGATTCAGAGCTACTCATTCATTTATATCCGTGTCGCTTGGAAAGAAGACCAATTTGCCCATCAAAACATTAGACTACAAATTACTTGTACGGTCACCGATGGGATTAGAAGTGGAATTAGAGAAAGGTTATGGACCATGTCCAGCTCTCATTGGAGAGCGGACTTTGGATGCAACCTTGATACAACTTGAGATGGCGGACTTTGACGCCATCTTGGGAATGGACTGGTTAGCTCGGGCATTCTCGCAAATCTGCTATGCGCCGAAAAGAAGCTAACATTTAAAGATAAAGAAGGAGCAGAACTCGTTTCTTGGGAACCAAACTTCCCAGAGACGAAAGCTTATACTCTCAAGATTAAAGGCTAAGAAGTGCCTTGAGAAAGGGGCGGTCGGATATCTAGTATCGCGGGTCGACCTAACCAAGGACGTGCCACAAATGGAAGATATTGATGTCGCGGCGAGATTTTCCCGATGTATTTCCGGAGGAACTACCCGGATTACCACCCGACCGAGCCACGTAGTTTGTAATAGACCTTCTACCCCGAGCCGCACCCGCATCAAAAGCACCTTATAGGATGGCTCCTACCGAACTCGAAGGAATTAAAAGTGCAATTACAAGAACTGCCGGATAAGGGTTATATTAGACCCAAAGATATCTCCATGGGGGAGCACCGGTGTTGTTCGTAGAAGAAGAAGGATGGTAGCGCTCGATTATGTATCGACTATCGAGAGTTGAATAAACTGACCATCAAGAATCGATACCCACTACCTAGGATCGATGACTTGTTCGATCCGCTACGGGGAGCAAAAAGTATTTTCAAAGATCGATCTTCGATCGGGCTATCATCACCGAAGATTAAAGAAGGTGACATTCCAAGACAGCTTTCGAGACAAGATACGGACATTATGAATTCTTAGTAATGTCATTCGGATTAACTAATGCACCGGCGACATTCATGGAACTTATGAACCGAAGCTTTCCACGATATGCCGGATACGCCGGTTATAGTATTTATTGATGACATATTGGTATACTCCAAGGACAAGGAAACCCATGTCAAGAACCTAAACGCAGCCCCACAGCGCTTAAGGAAAGAGAAGTTATACGCCAAATTTTCAAAGTGTGAGTTTTGGCTAAGTGAAGTTGCCTTTCTAGGCCATGTAGTATCCGCCGAAGGAATCAAAGTGGACCCCAAAGAAAATCGAGGCTATTGTGAAGTGGGAAGCACCAAGGAGCGCTTCGTAAATTAGAAGTTTTCGGGTCTAGCGGGTTATTATCGGAGATTCGAAGAAGACTATTCCTCGGATTGCCGCACCTCTTACCGGCCCGACCAAGAAAGGAGAAAAATTTGTATGGACGGATAAGTGTGAAAAGAGTTTTCAAAACACCGAAGACCGATTGATATCCGCTCCGATTTTGACTATTCCGATCCCGGGACGGACATTTACCTTATATACCGACGCGCCGGGATTGGGATTGGGATGTGTGCTTATGCAAGGAGAGCAAGTGATTGCCTATGCCTCGAGACAATTGAAGGTACATGAGAAAAATTACCCCACTCATGATTTGGAGTTAGCGGCAGGTGGTACATGCCGCCAAGATATGGAGACACTACCTATACGGAGAGAAATTCCGGATTAAGTCGGACCATAAAAGTCTTACTTATTTATTTAATCGAAGGAGTTGAATATGAGACAAAGAAGATGGCTGGAACTATTGAAAGACTATGATTGTGATATCCAAAGATCATCCAGAAAAGCGAACGTAGTAGCGCATGCATTGGAGCGTAAAAGCAATGATAAAATCTCAAGGAGAAGTTAGCATGACCGCGGCAATGTGCACTACCGGAATGGTATTCAATCACGGCAACGAGCAAGATGCGATAGACACAACGGATGGATCAGCCAACCAAGGGTTTATTCATCGGCCCCCGAATATGTTCGCAACATTGAAGATTATACCGGATATAATGGATGAAGTGAAGACAGCTATCAAAGCGGATCCTTATCTCGAGAACAAAGACAAGAAGATATTGAGAAAGGTAGGACTAACCCCGAAGTTCACCTTGGATGAAGAAAAAGTATTGAAATACAAAGGAAGAATATGTGAACCCGAAACGTAAAGTGTGGACATTAGACAACCGACCGATGAAAGAAGCTCATACCACCATCTATTCGATACATCCCGGAAGTACAAAAATGTATCATGATCTAAAGAAACTGTATTGGTGGAGGGGAATGAAAGCGGATGTAGCTAAGTTCGTGGTCTCAATGCCTAAATTGTCGAAAAGTAAAGGCCGAACGACAAAGACCCGCGGGACCGTGGCAGCCGTTACGGAACCAGGATGGAAATGGGACCGCATCACTATGGACTTCGCCACAGACTACCATTGACTCCTCGAGAAGTTGACGCAGTTTGGGTGATTGTAGAGACCGCCCGACAAAAACAGCTCGTTTCATACCTATACGACCTCGGGATACACCGGAAAGGTTAGCTAGGCCGTATGTGGATAATATTGTTCGATTACATGGTGTTCCGAAAAGCATCGTGGCCGGATAGAGATCCCCGATTTACTTCCAAGTTTTGGGAAGGACTACAAAAGGCTATGGGTACAACATTAAAGTTCAGGATCGCATTCCATCCGCGCACGATGGACAATGTGAGCGCACAATTCAGATTCTAGAAGATATGCTACGAGCATGTGTAATTGATTTCAAGGGATCATGGGATGAAAAATTACCATTGATCGAAGTTCGCTTATAATAATAGCTATCGGCTACTATACGGATGTCACCTTATGAAGCACCGTATGGAAGAAAGTGTCGAACTCCTTTGTTTTGGAATGAAGTGGGAGAACGTAGTATTGTTGGACCGGAATTCGTTGAAGAAACTTGTCGAAAGTGGTCGACATCATCAAGGAAAGGGTAAGAACAGCCCGAACCGCCGTAGGCAATACGCAGATACTCGACGAAGAGATCTAGAGTTCGCCGTAGGTGATAAAGTATTTTTGAAGGTATCGCCTATGCGAGGATTGAAAAGGTTCGGACAAAAAGGGAAACTAAGTCCAAGATATGTCGGGCCATATGAAATTCTGGCTAAGCGCGGAAAAGTAGCTTATCGGCTTAGCACTACCACCATCTACGTCAAGCGCGCATGATGTATTTCACATTTCCTTATTGAAGAAGTATGTCAAAGACCCAACGCATGTTTTGACAAAGGGATTTGCCGTAATTGACCGATGATTTGACATTTGAAGTAACACCAACGGAAATCACTAGTCGAAAGGTTCAACGCCCTACGCAACGAAGATATCTACTAAGTTAAGGTCACATGGAAAAGTAGAGACATGGAAGAAGTTACATGGGAAGAAGAAAATGCTATGTGGAAGCAATACCCTCACTTATTTGATTCAGAAGGTACACCCAATTTCGAGGACGAAATTTTTATAAGTTGGGGGAGTTGTAAGACCCGTGTAAAACTAACCCGGTCTTACCACCTTGAACCAGGTTTACCCATCATGGTCGAGACAATGGACCAAGGGCGTGAAGGAGAGCGAGATCCCGTGTATCAAATCGACCCAAAAACACTTAAAATAGGGCAAGGGTCGGATACCCAGCTAAACAGGGTCGACCCTCTCAAATTAGAAACTCGACCCTCGAAAAATGGACAGAGGGCCGGACAAGGGTCGACCACGTGGTCGACGGGATCATCGACCCTCTAATCGACCCTCACTTACCGCCGAGTCTGAAATTAGGAAATTTCCTAATTTTCGATTGGAATTCTTTCCAAATCTCAATGGGACTATTATAGGACATTCCTACTCTATTTAAAGGACGCCCCTAAGCCACTTTCACTCCTTTCACAACCCTAATTGAATTGAGAGAAGGAGAGAAGAAAGAAAAGAGGAAGAAAAGAGGCAAGGAAGAAGACTTAGCAAAAAGGAGAAGAATTTCCGGAGAAAAGTAATCTTCTCGTGTATGGATACTAATTCCATGAGTTCTACGGACCTTAGGTTAGATATGGTTGAGTGTAGGATTTCGGAGAAACCCAAACCATCCATCCATGGTTAGGTTGTCATGGAAAAACCTAGGATAATGCATGAAAGCCATCTAGGAGGATGAATCATGGTTTCGCACCATGGAACGAATGTTTAATGGAATGTGGAAGCAAGCCATAGGACCCCAAACATGAAGAATGAACTAAAAACTGGAAATTGGACCTGATTGCACGGAGGGTCGCATCACGGGGTCGATAGACCCATCGACCCTATGCACCCCGACCATCGACCCCCAGGATTCGGGAAGTTCGGACAGAGGACCGTGGTCGATAGACCCATCGACCCTATGCATTCCGAGCATCGACCCTCCGATCGACCCTCGCCAACAAAGATGGTTTTTAAATTGGAAATTAATTCTAATTAAATTCTATGGACTTTGTTAGGTTTGCTAGCATTATAATAACACAGTAGAGGTGATTCTAAAGCTTGGAAAATATCTATTAGCAAGCTAAGGTGAGGAACCTTAACCCCAAACTAAATTGGTTAATAATAAACTGTTTTCTATTTCTTGAGTCCTATGCTATGTTTGATTCTATGCGAATATGTTTGTAATGTGCATACAAAGATGCCATCCAATATTTCTATTACTTGTTCATGCATATTTACTTTATTGTTTATAACATGATGATGATGATGATAGGAATAGGCATGTGCTTGTATGTGTGTGGTTGATGTGCTTGATGCGAGCGAGTATCGTGGGAGGTGTGATGAGAACGCCAATAAACGTTAACCCTTGGCGGGTCTCAAACACTTTAGCTCTATCTCTAACTCAAGTCTTGTGCATTGGCATCGCCGGATCGCCATTACTTTAGCGGAACTATTATGTCGTAGAGTATCGGGGAGGTGGTCTCGGTCCTTGTAGTCTCTCGACTCTACCGGGGGCCTTAGCTCTATCTCTATGGACGTTCCGAGGGATGCCGGGGTGAGGCCTTGGATACACCGCTTGGCATTAGGATTGGTTAGTTGCGAGCCCGCTTGCGGCCCTCGCCAACAGGGGCTTACGTGTTGGTATGGCACTATATAGCAATAAACGTAACCTTTGTTATATAATGTTCATGGTTGGGTGCATGTGAGTTGACGATAAACGTGATCTTCGGGTAACGCCACACACTCGTGTATAGAGGCGGTGTCAATAAATGCGACCTTTGGCTACCTCAACCTTTCTATAGCATACCGCAAACTTTAAACCAGACCAAAGATATAAATTAACTTTTTGCATGCATATGTAATGTTGCATCGTTTTGGCTACTCACCGAGCCGGGTTGTGTGCTCACCCCTCGACGTCGAATATTTTTAGTTGATGATGCAAGGTTACACGCTTGAAGACTATATGAATGCTTCTACGCACGGGACGGTAGCAACAATGGAAGCCGGAGTCGAAGATGATACACACGACTCTTGCGAGTGCAACTCGGGTGTATTTGACTAGATATTTTTATAGGTTTCTTTTATTGGATTTATAAGACATGTATTTGGTACTTAATTATTTATGTCTCTAGTTGAGAACGGAATAATTTGCTATTAAATTAATGATATCATCTTAGTTGCTCGCTCTTCATTTTATTATAGATTTTCCGCTATTGTGTATTACTCGATTATGATTATGGATGGGTGAAAGTTTGGATAAAACGGGGATAGCCTATTTGAGATCTTGGTTGAAGTTGATTATTTAAGGGTTTAACACAATATTTTGAAGAAGTGAGATGGGGGAGAGAAAAAAACGATTAAATTGGGATGTGGGGAAAAGGGGGGTTAATAGGTTTAAAAAAATTTTATAAAAAAAAAATTTTTTTATTTTTTTTAATTTTTTTTAAATTTTAATTAAATTTTTAATTAAATTAATTTTGTATAAATTATTTTTAAAATTTTTAATTAAAATTTAAAATATGGAAAAAAAATAAATAAAATTAAAAAAAAAATATTTAAAAAAAAAAATAAATAATTAATTAATAAAAGGGGGGGTTTTAAAAAGGGGTATTAAATTAGGGGGGGGGGGGTAAGGGTGTTATTGGTTTAATTTTTATTTTTATTAAATTTTATTTTTTTAAATATTAATTTTATTTAAATTTAAAATTTTTTTTATTTTAATTTATTTAATTGCTAAGATGAAATCGTCGTGCATGATAGGAAAACAAAGTATTTTATTTTTAAAAATTTTTTTTTTAAAAAAATAAAAATTATTTTTTTTTTTTTTTTTTTTTTAAAATTTAATTTTTTTTTTTTTTTTTTTTTTTTAAAAAAAAAATTATTTTTAAAAAGAAAATAAAAATTTTTTAAAAAAAATTTTTTTTTTTTTTTTTAAAAAAAATTTAAAAAAAAAAAAATTTTAATAAAGAAAATAGGAATACTAAAATTTTCATGTCTTAAAATAATGGGTACATTTTTTGCCTTGTTTTTCAAAAAAAATGGGGTGCCCGCCAAGGCCAAGGGGCGGGAGGGGGTTTTTTCCTTTTTTCCTTTTTTTCGGGGGTTGGTTTGCGGTCTGCTGTTGTGGTTGTTTTTTTTTTTTTTTTTTTTTTTTTTTGGGGGGGTTTTTTTTTTTTTTTTTTATTTAGCGGTTCATCACACAAATTTTTTTTTAAAATGAAGTAAATTTTTTGTTTTAAAATTTTTTTTTTTTTTTTTTGTTGTATATATTTTTTTTTTTTTTTTTGGGGAGTTCTAATTTTAAAATTTTTTTTTTTTTTTTGGGTTTTAAGAGTAGATTTTTTTTTTTGGGGGGGGTGGATGAGTGAATTTATATTTTTGAGGGAGGTTTTTTTTTTTCGGGGGTTGGTTCTCTATTTTTAAAGGAGAATTATACTGAGGCAACATTTTCTATTTCTCAGAAAATTATCGTTGAAAATAAAGATTTTTTCCTGAAGCTACTATTTCTAGTGTGGAAAATTTTTGTTCTTCTTTAGAAATAATGTCATCTAGTAACCATTGTTTTGATGTATGAAGATCATGCCAGTTAATTAAGCGAGGTTGAATTTCTGTTTCAAAAGGTTTATGTTCGAAAATTTCAACTATGCGCTTATCAATTGGCTTAATTGAAGTTTTTGCCACATTAGTCAATTCATGAATAGCTATCCATGAGATTACTTGGTTTTCGCTGTTTGATTTCATTCCTAGTCCATCGGTTTTTATACGGAGGACTAAGGTATATTCGATGTTAGGGTCTGTGACAGAAAGAAAATAATTTGATTTTATTCTAAACTAAATATTGCCAACCACAAGATTGGAGTCTATTCCTCCTATCAAGGCTGATGCAGGATTCTCAATGAACTGTTTATCAAAGAGAAATGCTAGGATAGGGGTGTCAATTCCTTGTCTAAATAAAGTTGTAATTTCGATTTGAATGACTCCAATATGAATATATTGGATTTGAGGGTGTTTTTTACACAATCGCATAATTTTTTTCTTTGTTGAAAAGGGATACTTGGTTTTCGCTGTTTGATTTCATTCCTAGTCCATCGGTTTTTATACGGAGGACTAAGGTATATTCGATGTTAGGGTCTGTGACAGAAAGAAAATAATTTGATTTTATTCTAAACTAAATATTGCCAACCACAAGATTGGAGTCTATTCCTCCTATCAAGGTCGATGCGGGATTCTCAATGAACTGTTTATCAAAGAGAAATGCTAGGATAGGGGTGTCAATTCCTTGTCTAAATAAAGTTGTAATTTCGATTTGAATGACTCCAATATGAATATATTGGATTTGATGGTGTTTTTTACACAATCGCATAATTTTTTCTTTGTTGAAAAGTTTAATTTCAATTTTAGAATTTTCAGTAAGTCGAGCAGTGGTGTTTCCGCTTGCTTGCTCAAAATATCTAGTTGACCAAAATGACAACTTAGATAAACGATAAACCTCTTCTTTTCTAATGGTTTTATGTTTTTCATACTTAGAAAAGTCAACAATCATGTTTTCTCGGATATAGTTGGATAAGTGGACCTGATCTGTTTCGTTAGGTGGGGTTTATTCAAAACATTCATCAAGTTTGATTGATCCATGGTCGTCTGATGAAATAGAGACATCTAATGTTTTGAATTCAAAGATTCCATCTGACTCGGAACAGGAATCAGAATCGGTTTCACTGACCAACTCATACAGTATTTTTGAAGAGTTAGTAATGTCGTCTCCAAAAACAATTTCAAGATTTTTTACCTCTAATTGTTTTACCATTTTATGGGCGCCTTTGTTTTTCTGAGGACATTTATTAGCATAATGGCCCTCTTCATTACAGGCATAACAACGACAGGTTTGTTTTGTTTGTAGGGTTAGATTTTCTAACATATTTTTTCTATTTTAAAAATCTATTTTGTGAATTAAATCTTTTCTACTTATAACGGCGTCTAAACGGTTTCATGCATCCAAATTTTCAATTATTTTTTATTAGGGATTTACAGAAACCTAGATTAAGTTTCTTCTTTAATTGTTTGGCGGCTCTTGCATCCAAACAATGATTAATTAATTATCGATAAACATAATTAATTTGATTTCCTAAAGCATCTGTACTTTCTGTGTCAAGACAGAATTTAGGATAGTTATCTTTGCAAATCGTATCCCAAGGAGGGGGTAATTTAGCAAAGAATTGAGACAACCAGTGTATGGTTGAGGCCACTGGTAAAAAGTGATAATATTGTTGAAATGCTTTAGAAAATTCTTTAAAGCTATTCATGTTACATAGCTTGAGTACTCAACCGTTGTAAAGACTTCTCTTTTTAATATATTATTGAAATCTTTTTTTGATCACAAGTTCAATACGAGCCTCTTACAATCCCATAAAAAATATCTAATCTACAACATGAAAACAATTATGGATTTTTATAATCCCACAAGAAGGTATCTATAATGATTTTGATATTAGTCCATTTATAATCCGTTTAAAGGTCGTTTAACATGAGCCCGATTAATGACCGGAAACTGATCGACATAAAATGTAATCGTGTCAATGCTTGGCTTCTGAAGCCCGATTAACTAAACAAGTCGGTCACAATGTGAGATGTTAAATAATAGAAAACCGATTAGGCCCCACTGAAACCAACCGGCAGCGATTGGGTGATACCTATTTCAGATGAACAATCTGATGGCGTGTGAGTTTAGTAGTCTTTGCTACCCTTGCCGAGTGGCCTGCATGACAAGAGTGGCCCTCAGTAGGTTTCCTAATGATTACAGAGGTCAGAGGAGAAGATTTCTGTCTGGTAGTGTTTTTTTACACTAAAGGGTGAAATGATCAATCCGTTCCTTAGTTGAATGCCTATTCGAATTCCTCACATTGTGACCGACCAAGCGCAGGAATCACGCAGTCATTGGAGAAGACACCTCGCACTGTGACCGACCAAATGCAGGAATCATGCACCGTGGTTCCTATTACAGACTTTGAAATCGTTCATAACATCAGTAATCTCATCAAGGATTGGAACATGTGCAAGGGCCATGCCTCGGGGTCTTCCAGCCATTGGTGAAGACATGCCGAATCTGTCCAAATGTCAAAACATTGTAAGCCCGCTTCACTGGGTGTTTTGGGTCTGAGCTGTAGCACTTTCCCTTCAGGTGAACCTAAGATACATCAAATGAAATGATGGCAGATTCATTAGAGGAGTCCAATAACCATTCCCCAACTGGTTTCATCCCCCGGCTTCATGAGTATGGGGATCGAAGTTTCCAACTGTCACCTGCAAGTTCTTCAAATCAAAGGGATTTAGAGGACAAAAAAAATAAGGGAGTTGATTAAAATGGTCTTGATATATTAATAAGAGACTAGTTTAAAGGTATCAATTTGGCCCGACGAGTCCAAGCCGGCCCAAGCTGCCCTGAGCCTGGACATGGTCTGTCCACCCTGAACAGCCAGGGCCGTGCCTGGGCTCATGTTTCTGCCTACCTTGGTAGGGTCGGGCTGGGCTCAGGGTTTATTGCACAAGACTGAGGTTGAATTTGGATTTTACAAAGCCCGATCTAACCCAACCCAAAACCAACCCGTTGGCAAGCCTAGCTGAGCTAGGTTTCGGCTTCATTTGTTAGAGCACATAAAACTTGATAGAGCCTTTTCAAATCCTGATTGCAGAAGGAGATATGTTGATGCAGTGGTATTTGTCTGATCTTCCTTGGGATCTGATCATAACCGTATTATTGTTGATACCATTGAAGGCTTTTCTTCTGGGACAAAACCCTTCCTGTTTGAATTTATGTGGACTCGGCACCATGACTTCCCTAGAATGGTTATCCAAAGTTGGAAACATCCCTCTTCCGGTACAGTTGGAGAAATTCTTTGTCAGAAGCTTTCTCATTGCCAAAAACAATTTAAAAAATAGAATAAGGAGGTTTTTGGTATCATCCAAACAAATATTTTGAAGCTGAAAAAAGGAACTTTCAGATTTTCCAGACCTTCCTTGCTCGGATTTTTCTCAATCTAGGGAAGCTGAAATTCTTTCCAAATTAGAGGAAAAATTGCTTAGAGAGGAGATTATGTGGGGTTGATTGGTTAAAATTTGGTGATTCCAGTACAGTTTTTTTTTTTTTTTTTTTTTTTTTGCATGCAACCACCATTCACAGGTAGTATGAACTGGATCCTGAAACTCAAGAAATCGGATGGCTCTTGGACCTCTTTTGAAACTGAGGCATATGATCTCTTCTCTGCTCATTTTATGGATGTTTACCATTCAAGTGGTATTGATTCACATGCCCTTTCGGCTGTCCTTGACACCATCCAACCAAAAGTATCCCCTGAATGAAATCACTCTTTATGCTCCATTTTTTTATCATGAAGAGATTAAAAAGCACTTTTACTATGGCCCCGGAAAATCCATTGGACCAAATGGTTTTCCACCAATTTTCTATCAAAAAATGAAGTCATCAAGGTTGTTCAATTCTTCATCACTGGCATCATGCCTCCAAAATTGAATAAAACCTATATTTTCCTTGTGCCAAAATCTTCCCGACCGAAAACTGTTGATCAGTTTAGATTAGTCTATGCAACGTTAGTGTTGAAATTATCACTAAAATAATTGCACCTAGACTACTACAATCTGCTTTTATTCCAAACAGATTGATTTCTGATAACATCCTCATAGCACATAAAGCATTTAATTATATCAAGAAAAGGAAGAAAAGCAAGGGCTCTTTATGGCTATAAAAATTGACATGCAAAAGGTGTACGATCACATGGAATGACCCTTCATTGAAAATATATTGCAGAAATTAGGCTTCAACACCTGTTGAGTTTGACTAATTCTGCAATATATATCTTCAGTCTCATACACCATGATTATAAATGGAGTAGAAAGGGACAGTTTCGTTCTTTCTAAAGGAATTTGACAAGGAGTCCCTCTTTCGCATGCCATCTTCATCTTGATGCTCAGACAATGAGGCATATTAAGGGCCTAAAAATAAAAAATAGGACTTCACCCCCACTCATCTTTTGTTTGCTAATGATTGTATTCTTTTCTCTCAGGCAAAAATCAATGAGATTATTGCTCTCAGGGTTTCTCTTATTATACTTCAAGGCTTCAGGCGAGAAAATCAATTTTGAAGAAATCCACTCTTACTTTCAAATCCAAATACTCAGTCTTGGTTTAAAAGATGGTTTACAAGAGTCCTTAAAATCTCTTATGGAGATGGGCCCTCAAAATATTTAGGCCTCCCTTTGATTTCGGCCACTCTAAGAAATCTCTCTTTATGGATTATTTGGACTAATAAAAAAAGAAACTCAATGGATGGAAGGATTCTCTTTTTTCTCACTTTGGGAAAGAAATTTTACTTAAATCCTCTTTATAGTCTATAGCAAATTTTGCAGGAGCTCACTTCTTATTACCAAAAATGCATTGTCAAGCAGTTCGGAAATTGGCAGCAAAATTCTTTGGGAAAGACACTCATTCTCATAAGGTATACATTGGATTTCCTGGAACCGTCTCTGTGGATCTAAAGCGAAGGGTGGTCTTGGTTTCAAGATCCTTATCTCCATAATAAAGCCTTACTTGCAAAATTAGCATGGGGACTATGTTCAAATCCTTCCTCAAATTGGGCTATGTTATTCAAAGTCATGCACTTCCCCCACACGGATTTCCTCCATGCCTCCATAAGATTAAACCCCTCATGGGCATGGTGCAGTATTTTAGAAGGCCACAAAATTCTGCAAGATGGCCTTATTGGCAAATTGGTAATGGGGAGAGGATAAATATATGACAGGATCAGTGGGTCCCTTCATTAAAAGTATTTAAAATAGGATCTCCAAAACCTAATAATACGAGCTACCATATTGTTGGAGATCTTATTAATCCGTGTACTAGGACTTGGAACAGATCGATTCCTAATTCTCTATTTCAAAGAGATGAGGTGGAGGCTATTTGCAAAATCCAACTTTGGATTACCTCTTTAGAAGATCTCCTTATTTGGGCTGGCTTGAAGAATGGAGTGTTTACTGTTAAATCCGCATATCATATGCTTGTTAACAAGTTAGAGGAGGAAGAGGCTGGTCTTCCTTCTACGTCCTCCTACCATGAATGGAAACTACTTCCAAAACAACTGTGGAACAATATTTGGCATTGTTCTACTCTTCCAAAAATAAGAACTTCCCTTTGGAAAGTATGCGCTCAGTGTGTTGCTTTTGGAGAAAGACTGGTTTAAAGATGGGTCCCCCCTTGATCCCTCTTGCGAACGATGTGGCTCATCAATGGAATCTATAAACCATGTCTATTATTTTGCCCATCTGCAAGAGTCGTCTGGTTTTGATCGAAAATTTCAGCAAAGATCCCTTCCATATCTCATTCCTCAATCACACAATGGCTTAAAGAGTGGAGCTCAATTTCTCATCTTTACAGGAAGGAAAATCACAACTTATTTAGTCTAATTGCATCATTGTGTTGGAATATTTGGAAAGAAAGAAATGATCTTCTATTCAATTCCAAGGAATGGTCCCCCTTAGAAGTTATACTTCAAGCTAAATGAGCCCAAAAAGAATTCATGGCAGTTAATTTACCTTCCTTTATTAGCACCAAATCTCAGGGCATCACTAGATGCAGTGCTCCCCCAGCTGGATTTATTAAAATTAATACGGATATTGGATTTTATGTTGATTTCTCTTCTGGTAGTATTGGTATTATTTTTAGAATCTCAGAAAGATTTCCCTCCTATCTCTGGTCCCATTGATTTCTCGTCTGCTAAAATGAGGGAAGCCTTATCTTTAAGGAACAAGTAGCTCTTCAGGAAGGATACAAGAATCTTATCATCCTTGAGATTATTCAAAATATCAATCACATGGATCATCCTGAGGATCTCGATATCCAACCAGTCATTTAGGATATCCGTATATTTGCTTCACTTTGTAATAGTTGCTCTTTTCATCGTATTTTAGGGGATGCCTTTTGTTGTGGCTCATTCCCTTTCCCAGAAGACCATGACAAGTGCGGGCTTGTTTACTTGGTCATGTTCCTCTCCTTGGCTTCTGGAAATTTGTTCTCTTGATGCTTTGGCTTGTACCTGCCCTTTAATTCAATAAATTCGTCTTATACCAAAAAAAAAAAAAAACTGTACAAGTTTTCAAAAGTTCGTAGTCCAAAATTATGTGGCTAACAAATGGTGGACCATCCTGGTAAGGTCAAGACAAGGCGACGAGGATAGGGCTTCGTAACCACTAATCAACTGCTTAGCATAGTTTAATTGGTGTCCTTCCAGTTGAGTATAAGCACACATGAGGTTATGGGTTCTACTACCTTATTACATTGTGTCTTAAGGCGGGCATTCTCTTTTCCCTTCCATTGCAATTTTAAGTAGTTGCAGTCAAAGTCCCATTGGGCAAGGTAGAAAAAAAAACATTTAGTGTCGGAAATCCAATTGGTTACGACCGAGATGGACATTGGATTGTGATTTGTAGAGTGAGGAGTAGTAGATTGGAGGACACTGATAAGGGAGTGTGGATATCACATGAGGTCAAGCACGTTCATGTTAAACCCCCTCAAGAGATGGCGTCCGACAAATCAATAATCTCTACTAAGTAGTTTGTTGTCATTAACGCATAGATGATAAATGACCTAGAGACAAAGAATACATCCATTAATGTTTATGACCAATTAGTAATCTCTACTAAATAGTTTGTTGTCATTAACCCATAGATGATAAATTACCTAAAAGGATACATACTGATATGGGCAAAATAAGTTCTAGCCAATCCGGAGAGAACACGTGGACTTATCAAAGTTTAGTATGGGATCAGCCACGTGGCATGCATCAAAAGGAAACAGATTGCGACTAAAAGGGCAGACTTGTCAATAATGGTGGAGCCGATCCTCCTACCTATCAGAAGAAGTCACCGATTCTCGGATCAATGAAGGACTGTTATGTGTCCTTATATGATAAGTCAAAGAGTTGGCCATAGCTAAATGAGTACAAGGAAACCTATTGATACAAACCATCATCAACATATTGATGTAGTCACCTCTAGTACATTGACACGTAGGACTGGCATAGGAAGGCATCTACCTTTTGCAAATTGGAGGTAGCCGCAAAATGAAGCGATAGTGATGGGGTCAGATCTTATTGGAACAAGACTTTCACATAGCCCACACATCCTATGTAGGGCCAGTTAAGTTGTCAACCGATCCCCACTGCCTACGGGGCCATTCAGTCTGATGACCACCCTGGACGAGACACGTAAGACTTGCTATGATCTATAGCCCAAAAAGCTAGGAAGAAGGCTACTCTCGGATCAATTCATTATTATAAATAGAAGGCGGGGTGAAGAAGGAAAGGTACACATTCGATCACACTCACTATACTCAAATCTTACACTTTCATACTATCATTCTCTTTATCATCTTCATACAATCTCACTTCAAACCCCATTCTACTGGAATCCAGCCATCTTAGCCTCAGGTTCCATCTATTTGTTCTGGACCTGTACTAACTTAGGCATCAAAGTGGCCATGGAGTTAAAACCCGACCACCTCACTGCGTGCTGTGACCTTGTTTACAGGTGTCATCATCTAAAGCACAGGTAAAATCCAGTGACAACAGATTGGAGCCCACTGTGGGGCCTAAGTGATTTTGTTTTCAACTTACCTTTTTCATCTGATTTTGTAACAGATCTACAATTTCACAAAACCAGCCGAAAACCTAGTTCCTATGGCCCCACATAAAATAGGTGAGTGTGTATACAATTTGAGGGGTGCAAATGGAAATGCCCATCCAGAGCAGGTAGACATCCTACAAAGTCTGGACAAAAATTTTTCAGACGTCAACCTGGCAAAAGAGCGAGGGGGAGAACACAACCCCCCTCCACAATTCATAACAAGAGAGTAATTTGATACATTTGCAGAGTGACTGCCTACGCTAACCGAGCTGCTACAATAGCAGGCGCCTGTAGCACTTGGTGTACTGATTCCACCTCCGATAGATGTAAGGGACGCCCCGACGTACATCCTCAGAGATCTAGACAAAGAACTGCTCCAAGGGCTTCCAGCCATTCATACCCTCTTGTAAGCTCTCATAATAGGATCGCTCAGGGAGGGTGTCATCCTGAAGTACGCCGAGGAAATCTTTTGAGATGAGTCCTTAGTGAGGCTGTCTCCTATAGTTATGTTTCATTCAGGGGTGCCCAACGTGCCACACCCCAATTTAGATACCGGGTTTTTCTGTGTGATCGGACTGACTCTTAGTTGAATACGGTCCAACCCAGAATCACAATAAGCCGTGCAAATCACACCAACCATAACTAAACCAACGTGATTTAGCAATAAAAAATAGAGATACCATAAAGTAGTGGAAGAATCATTTACTAAATGAATTGAGGGTCTATTTATAATGATAAAATAAATATTTCAAGTTTTCTTGTTTGTTCTATTCATCTGTACCATTCCATATCAAATTCATAAACTATCTAACTAATAATCAACGTCATTCTAATAATATCCATAGTGAATATGATAAAATAAACTAAATGAAAATGACAATGAGCATAGAGTTTCTTCATCTACTCAAACATGCAAGCGTAGCATTCGTAGGTTTCTCCATGCTCCTTTTCTTCAAACTTCAGAACGTCCATTTGAACAAGGCTTACCATGGTCGGCGCGTTCATATACTCAGCCACTGTAGGACCTACAACGTCATCTATAAATAGAACACGTACATGGGGTGAGGTCTCCAACATGAGCTCAATGAGAAATAGACAATCAAGCAGGCAATAATGCATGAATAAGATTTAACAAGCAAGGTCAAGTATAGTTTCCAATGTGCTATGGGAAGGTTTGACCACACCCTCCAAAGATGGTCATAACCTCCATGCATGAGAGAGAATGGTCATTTACTCAGTGTTTGTAAGACCCATGCCCAATTTTAGTCCCAAGTAGAAAATTTCGGCTTCTAACAGGTCTTACCACGATGAACGGGTTAGTAAGACATGACCAAAGTAGACAAGTCACAATGGAGGAAAGGAAACTCGATCTAATACCATACATAGGAGTCTACACTCCATTTTGGTCATGCGGATGGACAGGTGGTCCGGCTGGTCATGTGGAGCAGCCGGCAGCGTGCAGAGGCAATGTACGGAGGCGCATCAACCACACGTAGTCGATGGACTGGTTTTTTGTCCATAAGCCCCGGGCTAGACTAAGACCTAAAAACTTAGTCTACTAACACCTAAACCAAAGGGTATTGGTCTATGCTTGACCATGGTTGATTGTCAACCCAAGAATGGACCACGAGGATGGACCGAAGGCCATCTCTCAAACAGTTTGGGTTAGTTTTAACCAACCAACCGCAGGACCTAGATAAGATTGGATTTTCACCAATCTTGGAAATGCTGATTAATGTGTTGAACATGGTAAGAGAGGGAGAAAATCCCCTCAATTACCATTCATAGAATCCCAAAGATCTCAAATCATCTCCAACTTGGTAGAGACTTCTTTGCTCTTCTCATTTTTCTCAAATCTAAATCTAACAAAGAGAAAGAGAGAAAGAGAGACAGACTGATGCATTTTGGGAAGAAGAGAGAATCTAAGAAGGAGAAGAAGAAGAGAAGGAAGAGAGGAGGTTTAGTTGAGCCTCGAATTATAGGCTCGATGGAACCTTGAAGGAGAATGACAACAGAGAAGGTTCTATATCTCTTTTTGGTACCTTGAATCCATAAAACCTAGAGAAATTGTATCTCTAATGGTACCTTGAAAGAGATCCTCATACACCAATGATGGTGAGCACCCAAGTGTTTATTTGGGTGTTAGATCCAATTAGAAACGATAAGAAAAATTGGTAAAAACCAATTCAAAATGGATCAAAGCATCCTATGTTATTCAAGGATGACAAAGAATGACCTTAGATGGATTAAAATCAAGAAAATCCAGTGACATAATGGTTAGAACTCGGATCCAAGGTTTACAAACCAGATCCAGCAATATCGGCTTTTAGTAATCGAATTGGTATCAATAACATGAGGTAGAAAAGAAATTCTGAGCCCAAACTTCTTATTCATGCTTAAAAAAAATCCAAGAAAACTACCATATCAAAATTGCAGTGTTTTGACCACATTTTGACCTGATGTCGATGGCACATGTCGTACGCTTGGTGGCCAAAACTGTGTGGTCGATGCCATCAGCCACACGAGGTTTTGACCTCGGATCCTGACCATTTTTGGTCAGTAGCTTTCTGAAATTTTATTAAACCTATTTAAGAGTTTAGATCCTTGAGATCATGTTTATATATATGTATTCTCCATTATTTCAAATGTTAATCGATGAAACTGATTTTATGCTTGCTGTTAACTATTAGAAATGCCTTGAACCTTTGGATAGCAAGTGTATTATGTCAAAACCAAATCCTTGGAAATGTTCATAACTTAATAGGATGCTATGATGAGCAAACGATAAGGAAAAATAATAAACAAAGGGATTAAACAATTATCTATAATGATATTAAAGGTATAGGAGGACTTAGGAAAGCTGTTCGAAGTCGTACTTCTTTAATATTTGTTGTTTACCAATCTAGTAATGGGATTACACCTATCACACCCCAATTCTGATCTAACCAGATTAGTGTAATGAATTTCCAATAAACCAATGGTTTAACCAAGATCTCGTATAGGTCATACCCACCATATCAAACCACACACACATTCCACAGTAATAATCAGAGGTAATAAACAAATAAGTGAAAGTTTTATAGATAATGAACTGAGTGTCTAACAATGATAATAAATAATTAATCCGATTATCTCCAAAACTCAAGACATAAAAATAATTAATCCATTACATGTTCCAGTAGTCAAACATAGCTAAACTAATCATAAACACAGTGGTTGCACTTGCATGAAGAATCATGCGTCTCGTCCATTAATTCCCCATCCATCACTGCTACATGTCCATACATTGGCGCATTCATATAATCTTCAACAATAGGTCCTGCGTCAACAACTAAAAATATTCGATGTCGAAAGGGTGAGCACACATCACGACTCAGTGAGCAAATAAAACAATGCAACAAACATATACATCAATTCAATTCATATCTTTGGTCTGGTTTTTAAGTTTGCAATGTGCTATAGAAAGGTTTAGTGGCCCCCCACCTCTATACACAAGTGTGTGTGAATCCGCCTAATGGATCAAACACCATTGTCATCCCACATGCACCCACCATGGAATAGAGATAGAGCTAAAGTGTCCAAATCAAACACCTCCAACACTTCCCCTGATGCCCTACCCATACCAATACGTAAGCCCCTATCGGCAAGGGCTTGCAAATTGGGCTCGCAACTAACCAATCCTAATGCCAAATAGTGTATCCAAGGCCTCACCCCAGCATCCCTCAATACGTCCATAGAGATAGAGCTAAGGCTCCCTAGCAGAGTCAGAGACCACACGGTCCGAGACCACCTCCCTTGATGCCCTACGACGTAATAGTTTTGCTAAGGTAATGACAATACGACGATGTTAGTGGGCAAGACTTGAGTAGAGATAGAACTAGAGTCTGGTGACGAGGTCGAAGACCACCATGCCACATCCTCCCCCTGATGCTCCACTCGCATCCAACACACCAACCACACACATACATTCACATGCCTATTCCTAGCATCATCATCATCATCATCATCATGTTATAAATAAATGGAATTAAATATACATGAACAGTAATAGTAGGAATATTGGATGACATGTGAGATGTACATTACAAGCATACACGCATAGAATCAATCATGGCATTGGACTTAATAAAAATAAACAGTTTATTATTATCCAATTAGTTTAGGTCTTGTTCCCTCACCTGTTAGCAATACTCGATGTCCTTCCATGCCTTGAAATTCTCTTTGAATTGATTTAACAACCTAAAAGTTATATGAATTTAAATTAGGGTTCATATGTGACATGTTACAGTAGTCGAAAATCAAAACAGAGCACTGATAGGTGTCTGATTAGTCTTATGGTCTCATGCTGTATCGACCTTACTGTCTATGGTCGATACCCTACGGTCGCATATGGTATATCGTAGCTGTGACCATATGATTTCTAAATTCTTCCCGAATGCCTATGGTCGATCATCTGGTCATACTGGTCATGCTATGGTCGAACGTAGCTGCGACCTTGAGATTTATGGTCACAGTCTACATGAAATTCGAGTTCTCCCTGGGTCAATTATTCTGTTCTTCAATGGGGTTTATTCTAAGGTCATCCTATGGTCATCATTAGTAATTTCTTATTAACCCTAATCATCAAATTCACTCCTCATTGTTCTCCTTGGGATTTTCTCAAGGAAATCACATATATCATAATAGGTTGATATTGCCTATCTTTCGTAAAAGTCTTATTCCTTAGAGTTTACATCTCCAGAGATTCATTTCATACATTTGCCTGTGATAGAAGTACAATCTCTTCTCAGCAAATTCTTCTCCTTAGCTTTTTCTTCTTCTCCTTCTCTTCCTTCTCTTCCTTCTCTTTTTCTAGGGTTTACTAATGTTCTAAAAAAGTGAAAAAGGGCTATGGAACATCCGTTATATAGAGGAAAATATCCATATAAAGTCCTCTTTCAATTAGGAAAGCAATCCCCTAATTTAGAAAAGTTTTCAAAACTCAAAGTCTGATCTGGGTTCTCACGGTCGATCATACGGTGGCATAAACCATCGATCGTAGGGTCAAAATCATCGACCGTGGGGTTCTAGATTTGAAATTTTTGGTTCCCTTCCTTATGGTCGACTATACCTACCCAGGCATGCGACCTTAGGTATGTTTTTAGTGTTTTTAACTTCATTCTCATACTTGGTTTGTGATCTATCTTCACACGCTCGGTCAACTTAGTCCAGGAATGATGGGAAGACCTGGCATGACACGATTAGACCAAGTTAGGGGGAGTGCAGGTCCTACAGTAATGGTGATACGATGATGTTAGTGGATAAGACTTGAGTAGAGATAGAGCTAGAGTCTGGTGACGAGGTCAAAGACCACCATGCCACATCCTCCCCCTGATGCTCCACTTGCATCCAACACACCAACCACATACATACAATCACATGCCTATTCCTAGCTTCATCATCATCATCATGTTATAAATAAATAGAATTAAATATGAGCAGTAATAGCAGGAATATTGGATGACATGTGAGATGCACATTACAAGCATATAAGCATAGAATTAATCATGGCATTGGACTCAAAAGTAAAACAGTTTGTTATTATCCAATTAGTTTAGGTCTTGTTTCCTTATCTGTTAGCCATACTCGATCTCCTTCCCAGCCTTGCAATTCTCTTTCAATCAATTTAACAACCTAAAAGTTATATGAATTTAAGTTAGGGTTCATATGTAACATGTTACAGTAGTCAAAAATCAAAACAGATAATTGATAGGCGTTTGATTGGTCCTATGGTCTCATACTATGTCGACTTTACTGCTTACGATCGATACCCTACGGTCGCATATGGTGCGACTGTAGCTGTGACCATATGATTCCTGTATCTTCTTGAATGCCTATGGTCGATCCTTTGGTTAGGCTAGTCATGCTATAGTCGACCGTAGCTGCAACCTTGAGATTTTTTATCACAGACTACATGTGATTCGAGTTCTTCCTGGGTCAATTCATCTGCTCTTTAATTGGGTTTATCCTAAGGTCATCCTATGGCCATCATTAGTAGTTTTTTGTCAACCCTAATCATCAAACTCATCCCTCATGGTTATCCTTGGGATTTTCTCAGGAATCACATAGATCATAATAGGTTGATATCTTCTATCCTCCATAGAAGTCTTATTCCTTAGAGTTTACATCTCTAGAGATTAGGTTCATATCTTTGCCTGTGGTAGAGAGTGCCGGGGAAGAGAGAACCAAATAGTTATGTTCTGTCCCCATAAGTAAACTACCTTCTTGCACTTGCAGCTAAGTAAGGGGAAGCTAGGTAAAGAGAGAACTCAGTCTAGTCTGCTCTACGAGCATCCTATCTTCTCATTCTAGCTACCTTCTCAAACTTACAGCCAAGTAAGGTACGATATCTCTTCTCAATAAATTCCTCTCCTTAGCCTTTTCTTCTTCTCCTTCTCTTTCTTCTCTTCCCTTCTCTTTCTCTAGGGTTTACTAATGTTCTAAAAGAGTGAAAAGGCTGAGGGACGTCCTTTATATAGAGAAAAACTCTCCATATAGAGTCCTCTTTCAATTAGGAAAGAAATCCCTTAGTTTAAGAAAGTTTTCAAAACTCGGAGTCTGATCTGGGGTCTCATGGTCGACGGCTACGGTCGCAGAACCCATCGTCCGTAGGGTCGAAAATCATCGATCGTAGGGTCATTGATCAGTGACCATTGTTTTTTTCCATATGGTCGACCGTACCTACCTAGGTATGCGACCATATGTATACAGTTTTGGGTGTTGAGTCAATTTTTATACCTGGTTTGTGATCTATCTTCACACGATCGGTCCACTTGGTCCAGGAATGATGGGAAGACCTGGCACGACACAGTTAAACCCGGTTAGTGGAGTGCGGGTCTTACAATATCCTTGTTTGGTAGAATTATTTTCATTGATTATGTTGTGTGATGATGTGCGATTGATAACATGCCTTGTGTGATAACATGTCATTCAATATACTATTTGCTTGTTCATGCATATGCATCCTTGTGTTTGGGGTTAGCAGTGCCGGTAAGGATTGGAGGGTGTGTGGAATGGGACATTCGCTACCTTTCCACAAAAATGACTGATCTATGTTTGATTCATGATGTCTGGTTAAGTCAGTAAGATGGAATGTGGGTGGAATGGATGCTTGCACCATTTCTTACTAACGCTGTTTTGCATTGACCACATGTAACTTAGCCAAGTCATGATGTACTATGTGGTGAGTGGACGGGGTCAAAAGCTTGGCAATGTTATGGTCCAGTAATATGATTAATTAGGTGGACATGGTTAGTTGAATTTAAATCACCCTTATAACTATAACCCTTGCTATTAGGGGGTTATGTAGTGGCATGAGTTCAAAAAAAGGTGGAATGAACATAGTTGCGATGCTCTCCATGGTTGGCATAATATGGATGGGCTGACTAGTGGATTAATGGGATTATCACCTCCTCAAGTGGTTGACATGATACGGGCTTAGGATGAGTTGCGATAATGTGAGGACCAAAATGATGGACCCATATTTGGAGGATGTTACTGTATGTCGAGTGAGGCGGTATTCATTCTGATGGGGATGACCCATGCAGTCGGAGACTCCATGTGTGAGTTGTCTTGAGTTGGCACTTACAGTTATATACCTGATCGTAGTTTATAATTCTGTATTTTGTTTATTGCATGTCTGATTTCCTTGCCAAGCTCAGTGTTGAGCTTACCCTGTGTACACACAATATTTTAGTTGATGGAGGTGTAACCATTGGTGAATAGATTGATACTTCAAGTTACTGTCCATCCGGTGTGGAGAATGTTGATGGTGATAGAGATGTAGATGTCCATAGCTCCAGTTACGAGTGCGACGACTATGTCTATGGATAGGCATAAACATTCTTTCATAATATTACTAGTATTCAAATAAATTATTTATTTGGGGACGTGTTGTCCAAATCTTTTAAATAACACTTGAGCCCTTGGAAACGCTTTTATTTGGATTAATATTTTGAATAATACTTTCATAAATTGTAGACGTTAGCTACTTAGACTTGAGATAAGACTTCCATTGATTTATTTGAGAATATATGTGTTGCTTTCTTTAATTACTCTAAATAGGTATACACATTACTAATCCTTCCTATAAATAAAAATCAAGTATGTTGACATAGGTGGACTAAAAGACAATGAGAATACATTATGTAAAGATTATGGAACAAATACAAAAAATAAAAAATAAAGAGCATAACATAATCAATGAACTAAAGAGATATGCTTCATAATCAAAATAGAAACACTATACGCTAAGAATGGGTAAGGACTTAAAATAGTACAACCCATAATACAAACTAGAAACAAATAAGAGTCATGTACAACCTAAAGAGAGGATAACAAAATAAAAATAAAAATAAACTAAGGATTCTGCTGGTTCGGCTATTGCATCTGTCTCCCTCTTGATGCCCAATGCTATCCGTAGAGTACGTGGGCCACACTCTGGGCACCACCCTAAGTCTTTGCCAATGCACTCTTAAGCACTCATTTTCTATTGTGGCATCTGTCTTAGCAGGAATAGGAGATACAATACTTGTGTTAACCAACACAGCCTGTAAAAACGCAATCTCCTGTCTAACAACCTCTATAGACCCTCGTACATCGATGATCGAATGCTCTGTAGACATCACATGCAGGCTGTTTCACACCAGCGATGATCTACAGCATATGTCTCTTGAAAGTTGTCATTCCTGTCTGCATACCCTTGCTATACTCTCGCAAGCCAGACATAAATGAGCGAGCCTTTCCTAATATACCTCACAACTCAGAAATCTCAGGAATCTCAGCCTCAGGAACAGCTATAGGTGGAACCTCATCCTCACTATCATTAGCAGGTGGCGAAACCTCTTTAGACTCCGAAAGACCTGGTGTCGGTACCTTGCTACTACCCGCCTCTACTAGCACACCATGAGACAAAGACTCTGTCTCTAACCTGAGTTCTACCTCTCCTGCCTTCTTGTTATCTCGGCTACCTATCTAGCTGAGGGATCCACTCCAACTCATCGTTACTTATGATAGTGTCATAAAGATTCAATTTGGTGAGGGAATCCCAGCCAAAATCAGTATGGATTGACTTCTCTGCACCCTCCTCTGTAGAGATGTCAATCACGAGGCGAAAGATCAAACATGTAAGCAATCTCTCATAAGGAAGACTACCAGTCCAAGTGTGATGTGCTGTGGAGATCAATGTCCTTAAGATCAGATAAGGAAAACTGATCTGATGCCGTACCGTGACATAGTATGTCACATACTCATAGAAAATCCCAAAAGTTGATTTGGCACATACCTTAGCAATGAGTAGAGATGATGTAGTGTAAGTTGAAGCTTGGAAGCGCCAAAGGAGACCTCAAGAGAATAGTACGGAGTGATGCTTTTCTCCTTCGGCCACATAAACCAACAGTGAAGAGTAAAAATGAGAAAAAGACCATGGTTTGGTTTAAAAAGAGTACTTTCTTCATCCGGTCGATGAACCTGTGCCATCTACTGTACCAGTCAGCCGCACAACTCTATTTTGAGCCAATTGCTTCACTCTGAATGCTTGCATCATCATACGCACAGAGGCATTGCCTGTACACTTGCATTGGATTATTATAAATATTTTACGACATTATGGCAAGTGTTTTTACTGTGAATGGTTTACATGACTAAGGAAATATCGATTTTTGCTGCCCTTATAGGTACCGAGTAGTTCTAAGATCCGATGGCTCCAAGAACACATTAAAAAGCCCGAGTACCCAGTGCTACTAAGGGTGGCCTTCCAACAGAGCCAACAACAAATGATTAAGATGCAGCTTCGGTGTACAGTCCCGGTGCCTAGGATGAGGCCGACCCTATTACACCACCACCTCCTTTGGTGCTTACGGTAGCAGACATGATTACGATCATGGGTAACTTTGCTTGCACTATAAATGCCCAACAGCAACAATTTATGGCATAGTTGGTTACCGCCATACAGTGGGGACTAATCGTACCAGCTGCCATAGTATATGCACCAGCACTTATACCTCTTGCGGATGCATACGTACCAGCCCCAGGTACCATGCCCATTTCTATAGTCAATGCACCTATACCAATGCTGCCTGCTGCCATAATTGTACCAGCCCCAATACCAGCAGTGGCTATACTCGAAGCCACTGTAGCACCTCCACCTACTGCAACGACAATGGAAAGAATAGTAGAGGCATTTCAGAAGATGAAGCCCCCGAAGTTCACAGGTGTGGGGAATGATCTATTATGCCCTGCTATCTAGATGCATTTGATAAAGAAGACTCTACACATGATGCCATATTTTGATGATCAGAAAATCCTCTGCACCACATTTATGTTTGAGGTTGAGCCTAATAATTGGTGGGAATCCACACGATCAATATTGGAGGCACAACATACTACAATCACATGGGCAATATTCAAGGAGGCATTCTTTGGCAACTACTTTTGCAGAGTTATAGAGATCAAAAGGAAGCTGAGTATTTGACCTTCAGTCAAGTTTAGAAATCAGTCACTGAGTATCAGCAAGACTTTGAAAGACTATACTATTTTGTAAGTGCAAGCATGCGTACTAATGCACAAAAGGCATAGAGATTTGTAGATGGACTGAGAGGTGGCATAAGGGCTATTGTGAATGCTCAGGGTCATACTACCTATGCCAGTGTAGTACAGATGGCCAGTGTAGTACAGATGGCCAATGTAGTAGAAGACAATCAAAGGGATGGTTACTTAGCTAGTTTAAGAGATAGGCAAGTATTCAATGGAGTCAAGCGAGCCAGTCTGGTCACTAACAGCTATGTAATCAAAAGGTCATACTAGACTATACCTGACCAGTGGACATCCTCCAAGATACTTGTCAAGGAGAGTTACCCTCTGACCCCATTCGATATGACACCACCACCAAGGATATGTTACAACTATAACAGAGAGGGTCACATGGCTAGGAGCTGTTGATACGCAGTGAAACAAGGATCACAAAAGGGAAAAGTTTATACTACAATAGCTAAAGAAGTGGGAAAGACCACTGCCCCTACTCCCTTTGATATAGCACCTGGCCTAGTGAGGTGTTTCAACTGTAACCAAGAGAGTCACAAATCTAGGACCTGCCCTTATCTATCGAAACAAGGGTCGCAGCAGGGAAAAGTTTATGCTACAACGGCTGAAGAAGCAAATAGAGCCACTGACGTGGTGACAGGTATTTTTCCCTATGCTATTTCTATTTAGATGTATTTGAGGTTGAAAGGTAAATTACCATATGGTATTGGAACAATAACAATATTTGGATTCTAGGCTCGAGTCCATATTAATCGAATGCGACTCATTCATTAATATCTCCCATCTTTGCTGAGATGTTGGGAACGCCCCCAAAACCATTGGAATCTCAGCCCGTAATAGCATACCATTGGGACATAAAGTGGATTTGTGCCATTTCCACGGGCCCTACCAAATACAAGTTGAAGATAAATAGATGGATGCAAATCCGATTTTAATGGACATAACTGACTTCAACATAATATTAGGAATGGATTAGCTATTCACCCATAAAGCCAGTTTCCTCTGTGCATTAAGAAAAATCTCATTCAAAATAGATGATGGGATCATCAATTAATTTCTCTAAAAACAAGCCAAGGAAATGAAAAAAGATGTTCATCTCAGCCTTGTCTGTAAGTAAGTTATTAGTACAAGGTTGTACCGGGTACAATACATCTGTAGGAGACACTATCTTAAAAGTCCAGAAACTCAAGGAGATCAGAGTAATAAATGAGTTTCTAAAAGTGTTTCAGGATGACTTACCAGGTTTGCTACCCGATAGGGAAACTGAGTTTGCAATCGACCTACTCCCAAGGTCAGCACCTGTGTCCAAAGCACTATACCGAAGAGTGCCGATAGAACCCAAAGAACTCAAGGTTCAATTATAAGAAATACTAAACAAATTAAGGCTTCATGAGACCAAGTAGTTTACCTTAGGGAGTGCCTATTTTATTCGTAAAGTAGAAGGATAGAAGTGTGGGGCTATGTATTGACTATCGAGAATTAAGCAATCTCACTATCAAGAATCGGTACCCGTTGCCAAGATCAAAGATCTCTTCGACCAACTGCAAGGGGCAGCAGTGTTCTCAAAGATCCATCTATGGTCTGGCTGCCATCAATTAAATATCAGTGATATTGAAGTCTCCAAAACAGCCTTCTGAACCCATTATGGTCATTGTAAATCTCTCGTCATGACGTTTGAGTTGACCAATGCTCCTGCCTCATTCATGAAGTTAATGAATAGGGTATACCATGACTTCCTTGTTTATTGATGATATCATGGTGTACTTTAACTGCCTTAAACATCACGAGATGCACTCAAGGGAAGTGCTATAACGACTAAAGGATCAGAAGTTGGTATTACAAATTATGAAATGAAAATTTTAGTCAGAGAGAGAAATTTTCCTATTGGACGTATAGTCTCAGGTGAAGGAATCTCTTTGGATCCCCGTAAAACCCAAGCAGTATTGGAATGGGGAACCCCAAAGACTGTCACAAAGTTAAAAGCTTTCTTGGTTTAGTGGGATACTATCAATGATTTACCAAGGATTGTGTCCTTTCCGCTACTCCCTAGCATAACTAACCAAGAAAGGCCAAGAATTTAGATGAATTGATAGGTAGAAGGAAGTTCCAAACATTGAAGCAGAAACTTGTAACCACTCTGATTTTGATTGTACCGATTGGAATGTTCGGGTGTAATACTAATGCAGTACGACCCGATTATTGCATATGCTTCTCAACAACTGAAGGATCACGAGGAAAACTACCCCACTCACTACGTAAGACCCGTATCGAACTAACCCAACCAGTTTTACCCATCATGGTCAAGTCAAATGGACCAAGGGCGTGATGGAGATCGTGATCCCAGGTATCAAATCGATCCAAAAACACTCAATTTAAAGGGAAGGTCGCATACCCAACGAGGGAGGGTCGGACCCCCCAAGACAGAAAGTCAGACCCTCTATTTTACAGGGAGGGTTGGACACTTGAGGAAACCAAGGGTCGACGGGATCATCGACCCTCGCATCGACCCTCAGTTGCCACCGAAACTGAAATTAGAAAATTTCCATAATTTCGATTAGGACTCTTTCTGTCACACCCCAATTCTGCACTATTCAAAATGGTGTGATGAACCGCTAATAAACCAACGGTTCAACCAAGATCTCAAATAGGCTATCCCCGTGTTATCCAAACTTACACGCATCCACAATCATAATCAGAGTAAATACACAATAGCGGAAATCTTATAAATAAATGAACTGAGAACTAAGATGATATCAATAATTTAAATAGCAAATTATTCTGTTTTCAACTGAGACATAAATATATAAATACCAAATACATGTCTTTATAAATCCAATGAAAAAACCTATAAAAATATCTAATCAAATACACACGAGTTGCACTCGCAAGAAGAGTCGTGTGTATCATCTTCAGCTCCAGCGTCCATTCTGCTATATTCCCGTGCACTTGAGACACGTTCATATAATCTTCAATTGTGTAACCTGCATCATCAACTAAAAATATTCGACGTCGAGGGGTGAGCACACAACACGGCTCAGTGAGTAGCCAAAACAATGCAACAATACATATGCATGCAAAAAGTCAATTTATATCTTTGGTCTGGTATATAAGTTTGCAATATGCTATAGAAAGGTTGAGGTAGCCAAAGGTCGTGTTTATTGACTCCGCCTCTATACACGAGTGTGTGACGTTACCCGAAGATCACGTTTATCGTCAACTCACATGCACCCAATCATGAACAATATATAACAAAGGTTACGTTTATTGCTATATAGTGTCATACCAACACGTAAGCCCGTTGGCGAGGGTCGCAACCCCCGGGCTCGCAACTAATCAATCCTAATGCCAAACATTGTATCCAAGGCCTCACCCCAGCATCCCTCAGAATGTCCATAGAGATAGAGCTAAGGTCCCCCGGTAGAGTCAGAGACTACAAGGATCGAGACCACCTCCCCTGATACTCTACGACATAATAATTCTGCTAAAGTAATGGTGATACGACGATGCCAATGCACAAGACTTGAGTTAGAGATAGAGCTAAAGTGCTGAGACCCGCCAAAGGTTAACGTTTATTGACGTTCTCATCACACCTCCCCTGATACTCGCTCGCATCAAGCACATCAACCACACACATACAAGCACATGCCTATTCCTATCATCATCACCATCATCATGTTATAAACAGTAAAGTAAATATGCATGAACAAGTAATAAAAATATTGGATGGCATGCTGTATGCACATTACAAACATATTCGTATAGAATCAAGCATGGCATAAGACTCAAGAAATAGAAAACAGTTTATTATTAACCAATTTAGTTTGGGGTTAAGGTTCCTCACCTTAGCTTGCTAAAAGATACTCTTTCAAGCTTTAAAATTACCTTTATACTGTTATTATATTGCTAGAAGACCTAACAAAGTTGATAGAATTTAATTAGAATTAATTTAAAATTTAAAAACCATTCTGTCAACTGAGGGTCGATGCTAGGGTCGATACTAGGGTCGATGGGTCTATCGACCCTCCCCTCTTTCTGGACTTTTTGAATGCTGAGGGTCGATGGTCAGAAACACCTAGGGTCGGATGGTCTATTGACCCTCGGTGCGACCCTCGATGCACTCTGGTCCAATTCCCACTTTTAAATCCATTCTTCGTGTTTGGGGTCCTATGGTTTGCTTCTACATTCCATTAAACATTCATCACATGGTCTAGAACCATGTATAATCCATCTAAATAGTTTTCATGCATCATCCTATGGTTTTTCATGAAAACCTAACCATGGATGGATGGTTTGGGTTTCTCCGAGATCACTCTCTCTTCAATAATTATCCTAAGGTCTGTAGAAACTCATGGAATTAGTATCCATACCTGAGAAGATTACTTTTCCTCTGAAATTCTCTTCCTTTTTGCTAGGTTGTCTTCCTTGCCTCTCTCCTTCCTCTTTTCCTTCTCCTCTCTTTCTCTCAATTCAATTAGGGTTGTGAAAGGAGTGAAAGTGGCTTAGGGACGTCCTTTAAATAGACTAGGAACATCCTAAATAAGTCCCATTGAAATTTGGAAATAATCCCAATCGAAAAATATAGAAATTTCTTAATTTCTATATTCGGCAGAAACTGAGGGTCGATGGGAGGGTCGATGATCCCCTGTTTTGGGAGGTCCAACCCTGCTTAGCTGGGTGTGCGACCCTCCCTTAAAATAAAGTATTTTTGGGTCGATTTGATACCTGGGATCTCGATCTCCTTCATGCCCTTGGTCCATTTGACTCGACCATGACGGGTAAACCTGGTTCAAGGTGGTAAGACCGGGTTAGATTGACACGGGTCTTACAACTCCCCCCAAATTATAAAAATTTTGTCCTCGAAATTGTACATACCTTCTGAATCAAATAAGTGTGGGTATTGTTTCCGCATAGCATTTTCTTATTCCCATATAATTTCTTCCATGTCTCTACTTTTCCATATGACCTTAACATAGTAGATATCTTGGTTACGTAGACGTTGAACCTTTCGGCTGGTGATTTCTGTTGGTGTTACTTCGAATGTCAAATCATCAGTCAATTCCGGCAAATCCTTGTCAAGACATGCGTTGGGTCTTTGACATACTTCTTCAATAGGGAAATGTGAAATACGTCATGCACACTTGACATAGATGGTGGTAGTGCTAACTGATAAGCCACTTTTCCACGCTTAGCTAGAATTTCATATGATCCGACATATCTTGGACTTAGTTTTCCTTTCTGTCCTAACCTCTTCAATCCTCGCATAGGCGATACCTTCAGAAATACTTTATCACCTACGGCGAACTCTAGATCCCTTCGTCGAGTATCTGCATATTGCTTCGACGGTTCTGAGCTGTTCTTACTCTTTCCTTGATGATGTCGACCACTCGACAAGTCTCTTCAACAAATTCTGGTCCAACAATACTACGTTCTCCAACTTCATTCCAAAACAAAGGAGTTCGACACTTCCTGCCATACAGTGCTTCATAAGGTGACATCTGTATAGTAGCATGATAGCTGTTATTGTAAGCGAACTCGATCAATGGTAACTTTTCGTCCCATGATCCTTTGAAATCAATCACACATGCTCGTAGCATATCTTCTAGAATCTGGATTGTACGTTCGATTTGTCCATCCGTGCGTGGGTGAAATGCGTACTAAACTTCAATGTCGTACCCATAGCCTTTTGCGAGTCCTTCCCAAAATTTGGAAGTAAATCATGGATCTCTATCGGACACAATGCTTTCTGGAACACCATGTAACCGAACAATATTATCCACATACAGCTTTGCTACCTTTCTAGTGTATATTGGGGTCCTATAGGTATAAAGCGAGCTGTTTTAGTCAGACGATCCATAATCACCCAACAGCGTCAACTACTCGAGGAGTCAAAGTAGTCCTGTGACGAAGTCCATAGTGATGCAGTCCCATTTCCATGCTGGTTCTAGTAATGGCTGTAACAGTCCTACGGGTCTTTGTCGTTCAGCTTTTACTTTCTGACAATTTAGGCATTGAGACACGAACTTAGCTACATCTGCTTTCATTCCCCTCCACCAATATAATTTCTTGGGATCATGATATATTTTTGTACTTCCGGGATGTATCAAATAGATGGTGGTATGGCCTTCTTTCATCGGTCGGTGTCTAATGTCCATACTTTGTTTCGGTACACATATTCTCCCTTTATATTTCAGTACCTTCTCGTCATCCAAGGTGAACTCGGGGTTGGTCCTACCTTTCTCAATATCTTCTTGTCTTGTTCTCGGATAAGGATCTGATTTGATAAGCGTCTTCAATTAGTCCACTATATCCGGTATAATCTTCAATGCCGTGAACATATTCGAGAACCAATGAATAAACCCTTGGTTGGCTGATTCATCCGTTGTATCTATCACATCTTGCTCGTTGCCGTGATTGAACACCATTCCGTTGGTACACATTCTTGCGATCGTGCTAACTTCTCCTTGAAATTTTATCATTGCTTTTCTGCTCAATGCATCCGCTACCACGTTCGCTTTTCCCGGATGATACTGGATATCACAATCATAGTCTTTCAATAGTTCCATCCATCTCCTTTGTCTCATATTCAACTCCTTCTGATTAAATAGATAAGTAAGACTTTTATGGTCCGACTTAATCTAAAATTTCTCCCCGTATAGGTAATGTCTCCATATCTTGACCGCATGTACTACTGCCGCTAGCTCCAGATCATGAGTGGGATAATTTTTCTCATGTACCTTTAACTGTCTTGAAGCATAAGCAATCACTTGCTCTCCTTGCATGAGCACACATCCTAGTCCCAATCCCGATGCATCAGTGTATAAGGTAAATGTCTGTCCTAGAACGGGAATGGTCAAAATCGGGGCGGATATCAATCTAGCCTTCAATGTCTGGAAGCTCTTCTCACATTTGTCGGTCCACACAAACTTCTCACCTTTCTTGGTCAAACTGGTGAGAGGTACAGCAATCCGAGAATAGTCTTCTACGAATCTCCGATAATAACCAGCTAGACCCAGAAAACTTTTAATTTCTGAAACGCTCTTTGGTGCTTCCCACTTCACAATAGCCTCGATTTTGCTGGGGTCCACTTTGATTCCTTCTGCGGATACCACGTGGCCTAGGAATGCGACTTCATTTAGCCAAAACTCACACTTAGAAAATTTGGCATATAGCTTCTCTTTCCTTAAACGCTGTAGGACTGCGTTTAGGATTTTGATATGGGTTTCCTTGTCCTTGGAGTATACCAATATGTCATCAATAAATACTATAACCGACGTATCCAGCATATCATGGAAAACTCGGTTCATAAGTTCCATGAACGTTGCCGGTGCATTAGTTAATCCGAATGACATAACCAAAAATTCATAATGTCCGTATCTTGTCCTGAAAGCTGTCTTCGGAATGTCACCTTCTTTAATCTTCAGCTGATGATAGCCCGATCGAAGATCAATCTTTGAAAATACTTTTGCTCCTTGTAACTGATCGAACAAGTCATCGATCCTGGGTAGTGGATATGGATTCTTGATTATCAGTTTGTTCAACTCCCGATAGTCGATACACAATCGAATGCTACCATCCTTCTTTTTCACGAACAGTACCGGTGCTCCCCATGGAGATATACTGGGTCGAATATAACCCTTGTCTACCAGTTCTTGTAGTTGTACTTTTAATTCCTTTAGTTCAGTAGGAGCCATTCTATAAGGTGCCTTTAATACTGGTGCGGCTCCAGGTATCAGGTCTATTACAAACTCTGTGGCACGGTCGGGTGGTAATCCGGGTAGTTCCTATGAAAATACGTCAGGGTAATCCCGTACGACATCGATATCTTCCATTCGTGGTGCTTCCTTTGTTAGGTCGACCACTGATACTAGATACCCGACTGCTCCCTTCTCAAGGCACTTCTTAGCCTTTAATGCTGAAAGTATGAGCTTGCGTCTCCGGGGAAGTTTGGTTCCCGAGAAACTGAATTCTGCCCCTTCTTTGTCTTTGAATGTTAGCTTCTTTTCGGCGCATAACAAATTTGCAGAATGCCAAACTAACCAGTCCATTCCCAAGATGACATCAAAGTCTGCCATCTCAAGTTGTATCAAGGTTGCATCTAAATTCTGTTTCCCTATGAGAACTGGACATGGTCCATAACCTTTCTCTAGTTCCACTTCTAACCCCATCGGTGACCGTACAAGTAATTTGTAGTCTAATGTCTTGATGGGTAAGTTTATCTTCTTTCCAAATGACACAGATATAAATGAATGAGTAGCTCCGGAATCGAAGAGTACTCTGGCGGGTACGCCATTTATAGGTACAATACCTGTAATTTATCTTTACTTAGACTACATGCTCATTCAATGTAATTATAACTTTAAAAGTTTCAGTCATACCTGTGACCACATCGGGTGATGCGGCCGCATCTTCGGACGTAACAGCATATACCCGTCCCTGATGGAATTGCTTCTTGGGCTTTGGGCACTCTCTTGCCATATGTCCGGGTTGGTTGTAGTTGAAACACTTCGGGGCTTCAGAATTTGTCTTTGGCTGAGGTTGAGCTGCGGAAGTAGTCTTGGTTGCAGCATTAAAATTCTGAGGATGGAAGGGCTTATACGTCCTGTTATTGCCTCCGTTATACGAATTCCCAGCTGGCCTTTTGATACCTTTGTTTTGAGTGAAATAACTCTCTTTCTGGCTCGATTCAATCACTCGAGCGATCTGGACAGCTTCATTATATATTGTCTTCTCTAATCCCAGAACATGTTCCCTGATGCTTCCTCTCAGTCCCGTGACAAACCTACGGGTTTTGGTTCCTTCCTCTTGCATACTCAGTGGTGCGAAGAAAAACAGCTCTTCATAACGTTGTTGGTACGCATCCACCGACATCCGTCCCCCGATAAAGACTCGGGAACTCCTTCTCCATCGAATCCCCGAAGCTTCGTGGAAAATATTTCTCGAAGAAAGCTTCTTTATATATAGCCCAAGTCGGTAGGGCGTGCTTAGTCAATAGATAGGCCCCGGGTCGATTTCCACCAATGATGTGCGTCGTCTTTGAGCATGAAGGTGGCACATAATACTTTCTCCTCTTTAATAGTCATCATAAAAAATTTCTTTCCATCTCGTCTATCCGGGTGTGCTGGCCATAATGGATCAGACGGTTTGCCATTAAATTCCCTGAGCTTCATTTTCAAAAACCTCTCGACCAGTCGAGAGTGATCCATCTGGTTTTGATATGCCCCAAACATATGGGGTGGGTACTGATAGTTAGCCTGTGCTGCTTCTGGGACCTGCATTGGAATTGGTGCAGCCGGTTGTTGAGGTGTCTATTGAGTTGGGTGGTTACCCACCGGTGCTGCACTAGCTTGCCCAGTGTGCATGGTTGCAGCCTGAGTGGCTTGAAACATAACTCCCATTGCAACCTGCATTTGATCTTGTGCGTGTTGCATCTGTTGCAGCTGCTGTGCAAGATTCATCACCGCCCCGTTGCTAGCTCCGGTGGTGGAGGTGGCAAGTTTGTAGGGTTTACCGGTTCCGGATTTTCCGGTACATGGTTATTCTCTTTACTAGTCTCCTCCACGGGTGGTGGTGGTGGGACTGTGTTTCGGTCCTGTCGGGTCACTCTACGTCCAGACATATTTCCTTCTGAGATGGGTGGTGCCTGAAAATCATCAAAATCAGTGAGAAATCATTTATACTTCATGTAGGCACGCTAACCGATATAAAAAATACTATTTTTTCTATGTAGGGTCGATGGTGAGGGTCGATGGTATGTCCGACCCTTGGTATCCGACCCTGGGAATGACCTGTTCTTCCCGAGAGCTGAGGGTCGATGCAAGGGTCGATGGGTATCCGACCCTCAGTCCGACCCTTGATTTTCTGTCAAATTCCCGAGAGCCGAGGGTCGATTGGAGGGTCGATCCGAGGGTCGATGGTGTCAGTCGAATTGTCCGACCCTCGGACCAAAAATCAGATTTTTAAGATCTGATTTTGGGTCATTTCTCACTATTCCTCCTCCGTTTCGACTCGTCTCTACTCTCTGAGTCGCTACAGTGCCACTCTACTGTTTTTGGTCGGTTTAACTCCGGGTTTCGACGTCCACGTCATCCCTACAGGTATGTCTTCCATTTTTTACCTGTTTTTAGGTTTTCTTTTCTAGGTTTTTGCCCGTTTAACTCCTATTTTTCAAAATAAACTTTTTCCAACCGTAAAAATTCAATTTTTGTTGGGGGATTTTATTATTGGTGTCTCGAGGAACGAAAGCCCTCAAAAATTTCTGAGTTTCATCAATTGGGCATCGAGAAACTTGAAATTTTCTCTTTTTGCCCTAATTTGTCGACATTTTTTATTATTCTTGAATTTCTTCAAATTGGACATCGTCAGTTAAAATTTCCTACTGCATGTGGGTTGTAGGATATGTTTTAACCTACGTAAGTTCCTATGCCCACTTGTATGGTGAGAAATGGAACTTTATGGTCAACTTACGTCGTTATTAAATCAAATTTCGTATTTTTATCCTGCTAACTCCTTGTTTCTTTTTTCTTTCTTATTTTGCAGATACTATGGCCCGTACCAAAGTGCCAAGATTGTGTGATCCACTTCGCTTCCGTTCGAATGAAGCCGAGGCACAGTATGCTGACTATGCCCGTAAGAAAGTGGAAGGGGGTCGCATGGTGAACTTGGCTGAGCTAGCCTTGTTCAATGTAGAGAGCGTTTGGTGATATGGGGGTGGCTCCCTGTCATCACATACGACGCGTGCACATGTCCGACTTGGTGCGCCCGGTTCTATTGTAATCTCGGGTGGTGGGGAATTACAATGATGTTGAACACTGGTCGGGAGTTGAGCATCACCGGTTATGTCAAGGGGGTGCACATTTCTTTTGATTATCGGCAACCGGCCGATCTGTTGGGCATTCCCTATGATGGCCCTATGGTGTCTTGTGCCGAGAGAGCCACAGTTTGTTGAGATGGAGATGAGGACAGAAATCGACAACCAGTTGCTCCGTCCCGATAGAAGGCAGATGAGAGCTTGCTACTTGCGTCCAGCTCCACGGGTCTTCTGCAAGATTATCCAGCATAATCTGATCCCGCAGAGTGGGCACTATGAGAGGGTGTCTCAGCTGACCCAGTTCTTGATCTACAGCATTTGCACTCGTCAGTCGGTCTGCCTTCCTTACATCATCATGCGGACGATGATTAGTGCCACATTGTCCGGTCATAGGGGTAATCTACCCTATGGACGCATGATTCCGGTGTTCTCGACCCGTGCGGGGGTGGATATGGTAGATGAGAAGATCCGGGAGAAGACCTTCTCGTCGCCTCTAGATTGGGAGGCTATCCGTAAGATGGGGCTGCGAGATCTGCGAGGTTAGCGATGAGGGAGAGGAACGCGATGGTGCACCCTCACACTCGGGTCGAGATGGTTGATGCTGAGGCTGCTGCTGCTGCTGCTAGAGCTCGTGGGGATCCGGTCGACGATGACGATCGCATGTATATGGACGTCGATGCGATACCACCGCCATCACCCACACATGCGGCTGGAGTTGGTACATCTTCTGCGGTGGCTCCTGCACCTGAGGCTGGTCCTTCTTACTCGGCTGATCCTTCACTTCCACCTTCAGCCATGATGGAGATGCTGTAGGAGATCAGGGATGCTCAGCGCAGATCTAATCTGAGGATGGATGAGCTGTTGGCTGCTCAGCACGTATCAGACGCGCGGATGGGTGAGCTCCTAGAGGTGCAGCGTGCAACTGATCAGAGGATAGCTGGTCTCACAGCTAGTCTCCAGACGACCCAGATCCAAGTGGCCTGGTTGACTAGGGTCTATGCTGAGGACTATGACAGAGATCGTGAGGCCCCGCTTCCTCCTTCGCCTCCAGTTTCTTGATTTGTACTTTACTTTTCTTGTACTACAGAGTAACTGTCCGGGTTGTGGACTGTACTCTACTTTAGCGATGTATATACGTTTTGTTTTCTCACTCATTGTATGTATATTGTTTTCCCTTTAATAAATGCATTATTCTCTTTTTAAATTTGGTCTCAATCATCACTTGTGCTTACAGTGTGTTGGTATTAAAGCTTTTAATTTATCCTATCTCAGTTCACAATGGTCTTGAATGTGTGTCAGTTCGGCGGGCAAGGCCTGAGACGCTCTGATACCAAGTTGTCACACCCCAATTCCGTACTATTCAGAATGGTGTAATGAACCGCTAATAAACCAACGGTTCAACCAGGATCTCAAATAGGCTATCCCCGCGTTATCCAAACTTACACGCATCCACAATCATAATCAGAGTAAATACACAATAGCGAAAATCTTATAAATAAATGAACTGAGAACTAAGATGATATCAATAATTTAAATAGCAAATTATTCTATTTTCAACTGAGACATAAATATATAAATACCAAATACATGTCTTTATAAATCCAATGAAAAAAACCTATAAAAATATCTAATCAAATACACACGAGTTGCACTCGCAAGAAGAGTCGTGTGTATCATCTTCAGCTCCAGCGTCCATTGCTGCTATATTCCTGTACGCAGATACGTTCATATAATCTTCAATTGTGTAACCTGCATCATCAACTAAAAATATTCGACGTCGAGGGGTGAGCACACAACACGGCTCAGTGAGTAGCCAAAACAATGCAACAATACATATGCATGCAAAAAGTCAATTTATATCTTTGGTCTGGTATATAAGTTTGCAATATGCTATAGAAAGGTTGAGGTAGCCAAAGATCGCGTTTATTGACTCTGCCTCTATACACGAGTGTGTGACGTTACCCGAAGATCACGTTTATCGTCAACTCACATGCACCCAATCATGAACAATATATAACAAAGGTTACGTTTATTGCTATATAGTGCCATACCAACACGTAAGCCCCTGTTGGCGAGGGCTGCAAACTGGGCTCGCAACTAATCAATCCTAATGCCAAACATTGTATCCAAGGCCTCACCCCAGCATCCCTCAGAATGTCCATAGAGATAGAGCTAAGGTCCCCCGGTAAAGTCAGAGACTACAAGGATCGAGACCACCTCCCCTGATACTCTACGACATAATAATTCTGCTAAAGTAATGGTGATACGATGATGCCAATGCACAAGACTTGAGTTAGAGATAGAGCTAAAGTGCTGAGACCCGCCAAAGGTTAACGTTTATTGACGTTCTCATCACACCTCCCCTGATACTCGCTCGCATCAAGCACATTAACCACACACATACAAGCACATGCCTATTCCTATCATCATCACCATCATCATGTTATAAACAGTAAAGTAAATATGCATGAACAAGTAATAGAAATATTGGATGGCATGTTGTATGCACATTACAAACATATTCGCATAGAATCAAGCATGGCATAGGACTCAAGAAATAGAAAACAGTTTATTATTAACCAATTTAGTTTGGGGTTAAGGTTCCTCACCTTAGCTTGCTAAAAGATACTCTTCCAAGCTTTAAAATCACCTTTATACTGTTATTATATTGCTAGAAGACCTAACAAAGTCGATAGAATTTAATTAGAATTAATTTAGAATTTAAAAACCATTCTGTCAACTGAGGGTCGATGCTAGGGTCGATACTAGGGTCGATGGTCTATCGACCCTCCCCTCTTTCTGGACTTCCCGAATGCTGAGGGTCGATGGTCAGAAACACCTAGGGTAGGATGGTCTATCGACCCTCGGTGCGACCCTCGATGCACTCTGGTCCAATTCCCACTTTTAAATCCATTCTTCATGTTTAGGGTCCTATGGTTTGCTTCTACATTCCATTAAACATTCATCCCATGGTCTAGAACCATGTATAATCCATCTAAATAGTTTTCATGCATCATCCTATGGTTTTCCATGAAAACCTAACCATGGATGGATGGTTTGGGTTTCTCCGAGATCACTCTCTCTTCAATAATTATCCTAAGGTCTGTAGAAACTCATGGAATTAGTATCCATACCTGAGAAGATTACTTTTCCTCTGAAATTCTCTTCCTTTTTGCTAGTTTCTCTTCCATGCCTCTCTCCTTCCTCTTTTCCTTCTCCTCTCTTTCTCTCAATTCAATTAGGGTTGTGAAATGAGTGAAAGTGGCTTAGGGACGTCCTTTAAATAGACTAGGAACATCCTAAATAAGTCCCATTGAGATTTGGAAAGAATCCCAATCGAAAAATATAGAAATTTCCTAATTTCTATATTTGGCAGAAACTGAGGGTCAATGGGAGGGTCGATGATCCCGTCGACCCTAGGGTCTTAAGCTGTCCGACCCTCCCTTCAAAACTGAGGGTCTGACTTTCTGTTTTGGGAGGTCCGACCCTGCTTAGCTGGTTGTGCGACCCTCCCTTAAAATAAAGTGTTTTTGGGTCGATTTGATACCTGGGATCTCGATCTCCTTCATGCCCTTGGTCCATTTGACTCGACCATGATGGGTAAACCTGGTTCAAGGTGGTAAGACCGGGTTAGATTGACACGGGTCTTACACTTTCCTAATCTCAAAGGGAATTATTTTAGGATGTTTCTACTCTATAAATAGGACGTCCCTAAGCCTCTTGCACTCCTTTTACAACCCTAATTAAATTGAGAGAAAGAGAAGAGAATGAAGAGAAGGAAAAGAGAAACAAAGTAGAGAAGAAAGCAAAAGGAGAAGAGTTGCAGAGAGGGAGTGTTCTTCTCAGGTATGGATACTAATTCCATGAGTTTCTACAGGCCTTAGGTTAGATAATAATGAGAGTATGATCTCGGAGAAACCCAAACCATCAACCCATGGCTAGGTTTTCATGGAAAACCATGGAGAATACATGAAAGCTATTTAGGTGAGTGATTTGTGGTTCTAAACCATGGAATGCATGTTGAATGGACTGTAGGACCAAGCCATAGGACCCCAAACACGAAGAATGGATTAAAAGGAGTAAAATTGACCAAAACCCATCGAGGGTCGCACAGAGGGTCGATGACCATCCGACCCTATGTGACCTGAGTATCGACCCTCAGGGTTCTGGATGTCCAGATTTGGGGAGGATCGCACCCAGGGTCGATCATGACTCCGACCCTACCTCTGACCCTCAATTAACAGAATGGTTTTTAAAAATTAGAATAAATTTTAATTAAATTTTATCGACTTTGTTAGGTCTTCTAGCAATATAATAACATTATAAAGGTGATACTAAAGCTTAGAAGAGGATCTATTAACAAGCTAAGGTGAGGAAATGGAACTCTAAACTAATTGGTTAATAATAAACTGTTTTCTCTTTTCTTGAGTCCAATGCCATGCTTGATTCTATGCGAATATGTTTGTAATGTACATACAACATGTCATCCAATATTTCTATTACTTGTTCATGCATATTTACTTTATTGTAATAACATGGTGATGATGATGATGATAGGAATAGGCATGTGATTGTATGTGTGTGGTTGGTGTACTTGATGCGAGCGAGTATTAGGGGAGGTGTGATGAGAACGTTAATAAACGTTGACCTTTGATGGGTCTCAGCACTTTAGCTCTATCTCTAACTCAAGTCTTGTGCATTAGCATCGTCGTATCGCTATTACTTTAGCAGAACTATTATGTCGTAGAGTATCAGGGGAGGTGGTCTCGGTCCTTGTAGTCTCTGACTCTACCGGGGGGCCTTAGCTCTATCTCTATGGACATTCTAAGGGATGCTGGGGTGAGGCCTTGGATACACTGTTTGGCATTAGGATTGGTTAGTTGCGATCCCAGTTTGCAAGCCCTTGCCAGTAGGGGCTTACGTGTTGGTATGGCACTATACAGCAATAAACGTTATCCTTTGTTGTATAATGTTCATGATTAGGGTGGATGGGGACGACAATAAACGTTAACCTTTGGGCAGACTTCCACACCCTGTGTATAGAGGCAGGGTCAATAAACGTTAACCTTTGACCACCCAACCTTTCTATTGCGCATTGCAAACTATAAACCGGACCAAAGATATGAATTGATTGCATGCATATGTACTGTTGCATTGTTTTGTTTGCTCACTGAGCCATGATCTGTGCTCACCCCTCGACGTCGAATATTTTTAGTTGATGATGTAGGTTTTACGGTTGAAGATTATGTAAATGCTCCAGCGTACGAAAACGTAGCGGCGATGGAAGTTGAAGCTGAAGTGGATATACATAACTACTCTTGCGAGTGCAACTCATGTGTATTCAATTAGATATTTTCTTAGTTTTCTTTACTTGGATTTATTATGGACATGTATTTGATAGTTATTTATGTCTCAGTTGATACAGAATAATTTGCTATTTAAATATTAATATCACAGTAGATTCTCAGTTCATTTTATTATAAGACTTTCGCTATGTGTATTTACTCTGATTATGAATATGGATGTATGAGGTTTAGATAAAACGGATATAGCCTACTCAAGATCCTGGTTGAACCGTTGGTTTATTAGCGGTTCATCACACCATTCTGAATAGTGCGGAATTGGGGTGTGACACACTACCTTGAGTTGACAGTAGTGGTTTTTACTTTGAAGACATGGAGTCACCATTTGTGTGGTGGAGCATTCAACATGAGGTTTGACCACATGAGCCTGGTTTACCTATTTAACCAGAAAGAACTAAAAAGAGATAATGGTGGTGATTGGAGTTATTGAAAGACTATGAGATCAATGTACAGTACTACCCCGAAGAGGTTAATGTAATGGCTGATGCCTTAGTTATGAGCCTCAAGCCGTACTTATCAGAAGTTGGTATACAGGAATTGGTACCTAAGGACCCCTACCCTAGTATGGTTGTTGAGGACCTTGACAAAGGCAAGTTAGTTCCTGATTTCATAAAGAGATGTTGAATTATTATACTTCAAGGAATGATTTGTGTGTCGAAAAATGATGGAAACATGGAGAGAAACCATCAAGATGATTGCCCACACCACTCTCTACTCCATGCACTGGGAAATACAAGGATGTACTATGGTGGAGCAAGAATTATTGATGGAGAGGATTGAAGGTCAAAGGGACCAGATTTTTATAAGAGACTAACTTGTTAGTAAGTTAAGACCTTGTATGGAAGAAGGTGTAGGACTTCATTATTTTGGACTGATGTATGTGAAAGAAGAATTTTGGGATGATATCATTTAAGAAACTTGAAGAAGATTAAAGGGATTAGAGGAAAAAAAAAATCAAGACCGCTCAGCTTCGTTACTCCCCGAAGAAGCTGGTATCTTGAAGGTGTTTCCCTTCAAAGAATAAAGAAATTTGGCAAGAAAGGGAAAATGAGTTCTTGTTATATCGAACCTTATGAAGTACTGGGCCAAAGTAGAGCAATCTTACCAAACAGCTTTATTGCTAGCCTTATCCGGCATTCACATCGTGATCCATGCGTTGATGATAAGAAGTACATCAAAGAGCCGACGTACACATTGACCACAAAACCGCCCTAAGCAAAGGCCGATTTGTTATATACAGTGGAACCTTCGACCATTGTAGACCAAGAAGGTAAAGGACTCAAATCGCAATACTTCTTTTGTTAGAGTCCTGTGAAATGATAGTAAAGACGAATGGTCTTAATGGTAAAAGGTGGATGATATGCGCAAGCGATACCATAATTGTTGAGGACGTAGGAACGTCGAAATTTTGAGGATGAAATTTTTGTAAGGGGGTGGAATTGTAAGACCCGTGCCCAAATTTCAATCCCGAGTTAGAAATTTCAGCTTGTAACAGGCCTTACCACAATGAACGGGTCGGTACAACATGACCAAAGTAGGCAAGACACAATGGAGGAAAAGTAGACTCGATCTAACACCATATAAGGGAGTCTACACTCCATTTTGGTCGTGCAAATGGATAGGTCATCCGGCTGGTCATGCGGAGGCAGTGTGTGGAGGCGCATCAGCCGCACATAGTCGACAGACTGGTTTTTGGTCCACAAGCCCCGGACTCGACTAAGAGCTAAAAACTTAGTCTACCAACACCTAAACCAAAGGGTTTTGGTCTATGTTTGACCATGGTTGATTGTCAAACCAAGAACGGACCATGAGATGGGCTGAAGACCATCTCTTAAATGGATTGGGTTAGTATTCACCAACCAACTACGGGACCCACCGGATGAGATTGGATTTTTACCAATCTTGGTAATGCTAATTAAGGATGTATCGAACCTGGTAAGAGAGGGAGAAAATCCTCTCAATTACCATTCATAGAATCCCAAAGATCTCAAACCGTCACCAACTTGGTAGAGACTTCTTTACTCTTGTCATATCTCTCAAACCTAAATCTAACAAAGAGAAAGAGAGAAAGAGAGAAGGACTGATGTGTTTTGGGAAGAAGGGAGAATCTGAGAAGGAGAAAAAGAAGAGAAGGAAGAGAGGAGGCTTGGTTGAGCCTCGAATCGTATGCTCAATGGAACCTTAAAGGAGAGTGATGGCAGGTAAGGTTCTATATCTCTTTTTGATACCTTGAATCCATAAAACCTAGAGAAATTGTATCTTTAATGGTACCTTGAAATAGATCCTCATACACCAATGATGGTGACCACCCAAGTATTTATTTGGGTGTTAGATTCGATTAGAAACGATAAGAAAAATTAGTAAAAACCAATTCTAAATGGATCAAAGCGTCCTACGTTATTCAAGGATGACTAAAAATGACCTTAGATGGATTAAAATCAAGAAAACCCAGTGACATAATGGTTAGAACTCGGATCCAAGGTTTACAAACTAGATCTAGCAATATCGATTTTTGGTAAATCGAATCGATATCAATAACATGAGGTAGAAAAGGAATTCTAAGCCCAAACTTCTTATTCATGCTTAGAAAAATCGAAGAAAACTATCGTATCAAAATTGCAATTTTTCGACCACATTTTGATGTGAGGTCAATGGCATGTGCCGCCCACCTAGTGGCCAAAACCGTGCGATCGATGCCATTAACCGCACAAGGTTTTGACATCGGATCCTGATCATTTTTTGTCAGTAGCTTTCTGGGATTTTATTAATCCTATTTAAGAGTTTAGATCCTTGAGATCATGTTTATATATATGTATTCTCCATTATTTCAAATGTTAACTAATGAAACTAATTTTATGCTTGCTATTTACTATTAAAAATGACTTGAACCTTTGGACAGCAAGTGTATTATGTTAAAACTAGATCCTTGAAAATGTTCATAACTTAATAGGATGTTGTGATGAGCAAACGATAAAGATAAATAATGAACAAAGGGATTAATAACAATTATTTATAATGATATTAAAGGTACGGGAGGACTTAGGCAAGCTGTCCGAAGTCATACTCCTTTAATATTTGTTGTTTACTGATCTGGTAAAGGGATTAGACCCTTGTTTGGTAGAATTATTTTCATTGATTATGTTGTGTGATGATGTGCGATTGATAACATGCCTTGTATGATAATATGTCATCCAATATACTGTTTGCTTGTTCATACATATGCATCCTTGTGTTTGGGGTTAGTAGTGCTGGTAAGGATTAGAGGGTGAGTGAAATGAGACATTCGCTACCTTTCCACAAAAATGACTGATCCATGTTTAATTCATGATGTTTGGTTAAGTCAGTAAGGAAGAATGTGGGTGGAATGGGACGCTTGTGCCATTTCTTACTAACGCTACTTTGCATTAACCACATGTAACTTAGCCAAGTCACGATGTGCTATGGGGTGAGTGGACGGGGTCAAAAGCTTGGTGACGTTACGATCCAATAATATGATTAATTACGTGTACATGGTTAGTTGAATTTAAATCACCCTTATAACTATACCCCTTGCCATTAGGGAGTTATGTAGTGGCTTAGGTTCAATAAATGGTGGAATGAACATAATTGCGATGCTCCCCATGGCCAGTGTAATACGGATGGGTAGGCAAGTTGACTAGTGGGATTATCACCTCCTCAAGTGGCTGACGTAATACCTGTAAGACCCGCACTCCATTAATTTGGTCTAATCGTGTCGTGCCAGGTCTTCCCATCATTCCTGGACCAAGTGGACCGAGCGTGTGAAGATAGATCACAAACAAGGTATGAGAATCAAGTTACAAACATTAAAAACATACCTAAGGTCGCATGCCTGGGTAGGTATGGTCGACCATAAGGAAGGGAACCAAAAATATCAAATTCAAAATCCCACGGTCGATGATTTCGACCTTACGGTCGAGGGTATATGCGATCGTATGATCAACCGTGAGAACCCAGATCAGACTCTGAGTTTTGGAAACTTTCCTAAACTAAGGGATTGCTTTCCTAATTGAAAGAGGACTCTATATGGAGAGTTTTTCTCTATATAAAGGACATCCCTCAGCCCTTTTTCACTCTTTTAGAACATTAGTAAACCCTAAAGAAAGAGAAGGAAGAGAAGGAAGAGAAGAAGAAGAAGAAAAAGCTAAGGATAAGAGTTTGCTGAGAAGGGATTGACTCTCTATCATAGGCAAAGGTATGAAACGAATCTCTGGAGATGTAAACTCTAAGAAATAATAATTCTATGGAAGATAGGAAATATCAACCTATTATGATCTATGTGATTTCCTTGAGAAAATCCCAAGGAGAACCATGAGGAGTGATTTGATGATTAGGGTTAACAAGAAATTACTAATGATGGCCATAGGATGACCTTAGAATAAACCCCATTGTAGAACAGAAGAATTGACCCAGGAAGAACTCGAATTTCATGTAGATTGTGACCAAAAATCTCAAGGTCGCAGCTACGGTCGACCATAGCATGACCAGTATGACCAGAGGATCAACCATAGGCATTCAGGAAGATTTCAAAAATCATTTGGTCACAGCTACGGTCGCACCATATGCGACCGTAGGGTATCAACCATAGACAGTAAGGTCGATACAGCATGAGACCATAGGACCAATCAGACACCTATCAGTGCTCTGTTTTAATTTTTGACTACTGTAACATGTCACATATGAACCCTAACTTAAATTCATATAACTTTTAGGTTGTTAAATCAATTCAAAGAGAATTTCAAGGTTTGAAAGGACATCAAGAATTGCTAACTGTTGAAGGAACAAGACCTAAACTAATTGGATATTAACAAACTGTTTATTTTTATTAAGTCCTATGCCATGATTGATTTTATGCTTGTATGCTTGTAATTTTTATCTCACATGTCATCCAATATTCCTGCTATTACTGTTCATGCATATTTAATTATGTTTATTTATAACATGATGATGATGATGATGATGCTAGGAATAGGCATGTGAATGTATGTGTGTGGTTGGTGTGTTGGATGCGAGTCGAGCATCAGGGGAAGGACGTGCACTGGTGGTCTTGATCCTAGTCACCAGACTCTAGCTCTATCTCTACTCAAGTCTTGCCCACTGACATCGTCGTATCGCCATTACCTTAGTAGAACTATTACGTCGTCGGACATTAGGGGAGGTGATCTCGGACCATGTGGTCTCTGACTCTACCAGGGGGCCTTAGCTCTATCTCTATGGACGTATTGAGGGATGCTGGGGTGAGGCTTTGGATATATTGTTTGGTATTAGGATTGGTTAGTTGCGAGCCTAGTTTGCAAGCCCTCGCCAATAGGGGCTTACGTGTTGGTATGGGTAGGGCATCAGGGGAAGTGTTGGCGGTGTTTGATCTGGACACTTTAGCTCTATCTCTATTCCATGATGGGTGCATGTGGGATGGCAATGGTGTTTGATCCATTGGGCAGATTCACACACTTGTGTATAGAGGTGCGGCGGCCACTAAACTTATAAACCAGACCAAAGATATGAATTGAATGCAGGCATATGTTTGTTGCATTGTTTTGTTTGCTCACTGAGCCGTGATGTGTGCTCACACTTTCGATGTCAAATATTTTTAGTTGATGATGCAGGTCCTACCGTTGAAGAATATATGAATGCACCGACGTATGGACATGTTGCTGTGATGGACGTAGAAGCTAAAGAAGATGCGCATGATTCATCATGCAAGTGTAACCAATGCGTTTTTGTTTGGGTTTAGTTATTGTTTGAACATCGGATATGTAATTGATTATTTATTTTTATGTCTTGTGGTTTTGAGATAATTGGATTAAATATTTATTTATCACTGTTAGACTCTCAGTTCATTATCTGTAAGACTTCCTTTTATTTGTTTATTACCTCTGATTATTAATGTGGAATGTGTGTATGGTTTGATATGGTGGGTATGACCTATGCGAGATCCTAGGTGAACCATTGATTTATTGGCAGTTCATCACACCATTCTGGTTAGACCAGAATTGGGGTGTGACAATACCGGCTTAGGATGAGTTGCTGTCATGTGCGGACCAAAACGATGGACCCATATTCAGGGGATGTTACTGTACGTCGAGTGAGGCAATATTCATTCTGATGGGGATGACCCATGCAGTCAGAGACTCCATGTGTGGGTTGTCTTGAGCTGGCACTTACAGTTATATACCTGACCATAGTTTGTAATTCTATGCATTTTGTTTAAACAACCCTAGTAAAGCCATGCGTCTCCCATTTTGAATGGTGATAGGGCTGAGTCCCACCCGATGTCATTCTGACAATCATCATCGATACCTCACTCTCATCCCCCAACTCACACCAGCACCTAAGCCCTTGCTGGCCAGGGTTACGAACATCGGGTTTCGTGTTTTTAACCGGTCCTATATGCCATTAAAACACATAAGACCTTACCCTAGCAGATATCCAAGTCTGTTTGCCTACTCCATCCTAGGCGGTTCAATCCTCTAATGTACTAGATCGTCCAGTTAGTGCCTATGTAGCGAACTGGCCCGACGGTCCTTGAACCCTTTCCAACGTCCCACACAGAAAGTGCACACATCACAAACGCCATAATAATAATAAGATGCAAATGCATCCACAAGTATACAAATATTGGTTGGCATGTTATTAACCAAAGAATGCATCACAGATAGGTGATTAATTAGAAACATAGAAACAAATTCAGGGTTTTATCCCTTACCTGTTAGCTAATATACGATTCCACACCACGTAGGCTGTCCTTGTTTATGCTCGCTATACCTAATTGAGACACATGAATTTATTGGATCGTTATTTGATGTAAACTTTGGTTCAATGTCATATACAGGCTGTCAGGTTGGAGGCTACATCCAATCTTCCTGACAGACTGGCCAAATCCCCTTCCTGGTCGTGTTCTGTAGCAGCTTCGGTCTCACAGTTGTGCAAACGGTCCTACAATCACTGACTATCCGAGACCTTCTAGTTGTGTTTAGTTGCGGCTCCGGTTGCACAGTCGTGTGACCGAACTACCGACCAGACCTACCCAGAGGATTGGTTCCATATTTGGTCTGTCTGGTTACACGGGTTTTCAGATCTGCCTCCTGACCTTCCCTATAGAAATCCATCGATTAATCATTAGGTCAGAGTTCTGAGGTAATTCGCCCATCCTATTCTGAGGTCTCTAACTATTACTAACATCTTTGGTTCTACGTGTAGGGTTCATACCTCTATTCGTCCCTAGGTAAATTCATGGTTATCTCGGGGTATTTCTGAGAGAGTTTTCTCTCCCTCTTGAAGTTTAAGAGAATCTTATCTTGCCATTAATGGTATCATGGGAGCATCTCCTATGTTAACAGGTCAGGGTTTCTTCCTTAAAAATACCTCTTCCTGCTTAAATCATAAACGAGTAGGCAAAGACTTATCGGCATTACGTTCGTATCAGAATGCTAGTAGCATGAATGGTATCAATTCCTTATAGATCAAACCTTCCACAACACTTCTTTCTTCCTCCAAAGCTCCCTCCTTTCGAGAACACGTCAGAGATTTAAAATAGGTGTGTAAGTCTAAGGGAGAGAATGAGGGAGAGTTAAGTTGAAGCAGAGTCTCTCCTTAGAGTTAGACTCTCCACTAAGAAGAGTTGCGAGGAAAGTTCGACGAGTTTCAGCTTAGGGGGAACGGAAAGGAATTTGTTCCCTCGTACAAAAAGAGGTAGTTAGAGGGGAGTTAGGTCCCATAGGACCTGCTAATGGGCTAGAGAATAATCTCTTTTTCCCTAAACCTACGAATTTGACATGTGCCAAATTTATGCATTGGTTTCTGGGCAAGTCCAGAGACAAGTTCTTGTCCCATAGGACCAGGGCTTCTCCGACCAGACAAGTTCCAACCTGACAAGGTTTAATTGGTTCCGATCCTACTTTAATATTACTTCCTTATATTTTCTCACTTGGTTTGACCTGAAGTCCTACACTATCCTCGTATTGGTTTGGCCCATCGGGGAAAAACCTAGCATGGAAAAAAAAAACAAATTAAATCAGGTTTTTTTGGAGTGTGGGTTTTACGACTCCTTCCCACTTAAAGAATTTTGTCCCTAAAATTTCAATTTACTTAATGTTGCGAACAGTTGGGAGTGCTTCCTTCTCATTAATTCTTCCTCTTCCTAGGGTAAATCTTTGACAGATTGGTTTCTCTACACTACATTGACGTAATGAACCTCACAATTCCTTAGGCTCTGGACTTTCCCATCCACTATTTCCCTTGGCTCCAACTTGAAAGTTAAGTCCTTGTTAAACTGAGGTGGGTTTGCTTTTAGTATATGGGATGTCACACCCCAATTTCGCACTATTCAGAATGGTGTGATGAACCACTAACAAACCAATGGTTCAACCAGGGTCTAGAGTAGGCTATATCCGTTTTATCAAAACCCCATACATCCACATTCATAATCAGAGTAAATATACAATAGCGGAAGTCTTATAGTAAAATGAACTGAGAATCTACTGTGATATTAATATTTAAATAGCAAATTATTTTGTCTCAACTGATACATAAATAAATATCAAATACATGTCCTTAATAAATTCAAATAAAGAAAACTAAAAAAAAAAACTAATCGAATACACATGAGTTGCACTTGCAAGAGGAGTCATGTGTATCCACTTCCTCTTCAACTTCCATCGCCGCTACATTTCCTTACACTGGAGCATTTACATAATCTTCAACAGTCGTACCTACATCATCAACTAAAAATATTCGACTTCGAGGGGTGAGCACACATTACGGCTTAGTGAGCAAACAAAACAATGCAACAGTACATATGCATGCAATCAATTCATATCTTTGGTCTGGTTTATAGTTTGCAATATGCAATAGAAAGGTGTAGGTAGTCAAAGGTTAACGTTTATTGACCCCACCTCTATACACAAGTGTGTGACGCCGCCCGAAGGTAACATTTATCATCGACTCACAAGCACCCAATTCATGAACATTGTACAACAAAGGTTAACGTTTATTGTTGTACAGTGCCATACCAACATGTAAGCCCCTGTTGGCGAGGGCTGCAAATTGGGCTCGCAACTAACCAATCCTAATGCCAAAAAATGTATCAAAGGCCTCACCCCAGCATCCCTCAAAATGTCCATAGAGATAGAGCTAAGGCCCCCCGGTAGAGTCAGAGACTACAAGGACCGAGACCACCTCCCCTGATGCTCTACGACATAATAGTTCTGCTAAAGTAATGGCGATACGACGATGCTAATGCACAAGACTTGAGTTAGAGATAGAGCTAAAGTGCTGAAACCCGCCAAAGGTTAACGTTTATTGACGTCCCCATCACACCTCCCCTGATACTCGCTCGCATCAAGTACACCAACCACACACATACATTCACATGCCTATTCCTATCAACATCATCATCATGTTATAAACAATAAAGTAAGTATGCATGAGCAAATAATAGAAATATTGGATGACATGTTGTATGCACATTACAAACATATTCGCATAGAATCAGGCATAGCATTGGACTCAAGAAAAGGAAAAATAGTTTGTTATTAACCAATTAGTTTAGAGTCTTGTTTCCTCACCTTAGCTTGTTAATAGCTACTCTTCCAAGCTTTAGAATCACCTTTATAATGTTATTATATTGTTAGAAGACCTAACAAAGTTGATAGCATTTAATTAGAATTTATTCTAAATTTAAAAACCATTCTGTTAACTAGGGGTCGAAGGTAGGGTCTGAGTAATGATCGACCCCTGGTGCGACCCCCCCCCCTATTCTGGACTTCCAGAACCCTAGGGGTTTATGCTCAGGGTCTGGTAGGGTCGATTGGCCATCGACCCCCCATGTGACCCCCTATGGGTTTTGGTCAATTTTCTTCCTTTCAGTCCATTCTTCGTGCTTGGGGTCCTATGTCTTGCTCCTTCAGTCCATTCAACATACATTCCATGGTTTAAAATCATGAATCACCCACCTATATAGCTTTCATGTATTTCCCCATGGTTTTCAATGTAAACCTAACCATGGGTTGATGGTTTGGGTTTCTCCGAGATCACACTCTCTTCATTCCCTAACCTAAGGTCTGTAGAAACTCATGGAATTAGTATCCATACCTGAGAAGAATACTCCTTCTCTGCAACTCTTCTCCTTTTTGCTTTCTTCTCTTCCTTGCTTCTCTTCTTCTTCTCTTCCTTCTCTTCTCTTTCTCTCAATTCAATTAGGGTTGTAAAAGGATTGAAAGAGGCTTAGGGACGTCCTATTTATAGAGTAGAAACTCCTAAAATAAGTCCCATTGAGATTTGGAAGGAATCCAATCGAAATTTGGAAACTTTCCTAATTTTTGTTTCTAGTGGCAACTGGGGGTCGATGATCCCGTCGACCCCTGGTTCCTAAAGTGTCTGACCCCCTCTGTAAAATAGGGGGTCTGACTTTCTATCTTGGGGGGTCCGACCCTCCCTTGCTGTGTATGCGACCCTCTCCCTAATTTAAGTGTTTTTGGGTCGATTTGATACCTAGGATCACGATCTCCTTCACGCCCTTGGTCCATTTGACTCGACCATGATGGGTAAACCTAGTTCAAGGTGGTAACACCGGGTTAGTTTGATACGGGTCTTACATGGGATGGATCCATGACGTACTTTTTCAGCATTAACAAATTGAAGATGTCGTGGATGCTAGACCCAATGGGTGGTAATGCTAGTTAATAAGCCACTGTCACGCATCTCTTTAAGATTTCATAGGGTCCCACATACCTAGGACTTAATTTTCCCTTCCTTCCAAAATGCTTTAGCCCCCTTAAAGGTGATACTTTCGTAAACACATTATCTCCTATAGCGAATTCTTAGTTCTTTCGCTTGACATCTGAGTTGCTTTTCTATCGAGTTTGAGCTGCTTTAATTCTTTCCCTGATATCCGGCTTTGTTATATTCCTTTCTCTAACTTCTTCCCAGTACAGAGGTGTACGAAATTTCTTTCCATACAATGCTTCATAAGAAGCCATACCTATAGTGGACTGGTAGCTATTATTATAGGCAAATTCCATGAGAGCTAGCTTCTTGTCTCAGGCTCCCTTAAAGTCAATTGCACAAGCTCGCAGCATATCTTTTAAGATTTGAATTGTTTTCTCTGATTGGCTATTGGTCTGAGAATGGAAAGCTGTACTGAACTTCAGTTGGGTGGCCATCGAGTGCTATAAGCCTTCCCAAAATTTGGAGGTAAATCTAGGGTCTCGGTTCGACACTATGCTCTTAGGCACACCATGCAGTCGTACTATATGGTCCGCATACAATTGGGCTAACTTATCCATGGTGTAATGTGGTCTAGTAGCAATAAATCTAATGGACTTGGTAAGCCGATCAATAATAACCCAAACAGCATCCACAACTCTTGGTCTTAAGGGTAACCCCGTAACAAAAACTATAGTGATGCAGCCCCACTTCTATTCATGTACGGGTAATGGTTGTAGTAATCCTGATGGGTTCTGGCAAACTGCCTTGACCTATTGGCAAGTTACGCATTTGTACAGAAAGTTCGCTATATTTGCTTTCATTCCTCTCCACCAAAAGGCCTTCTTGAGGTCCTGGTACATTTTAGAATCTTCTTCTTAATAGTTTCCGCTACTACGGGAATGCATAGTCTTCCTTGAAATATGACTGCACCATCATCAGAAAGAGTAAAATCATGGTCAAATTTTCCCTTCCTTAGATCTTCCTTTATGGTTTTTAGATATGGGTCCTTAGGCATTAGGCATTTCCTCTATAACTTTGGTAATTAAGGTTGATTTAACCTGTAAGGTCACAAATAGACTGGCGAGCTCACAAATCACCTTGTTTCCTAATGAATCTTCTGAGATGTCTAACAGATCCAGTCTTTGCTTTGCTTCCAATGTACACAGCAAGGATGACTGAACTGCAATGGTATTAGGGTTCTCTTTAGGCTTTCATAGACTCTTTCTACTTAAGGCGTCTACTACCACATTCACCTTTTCTGGGTGGTATAGAATCTCACGATTGTAGTCCATTAAAAATTCTATCCACCTGTGCTATCTCATGTTCAAATCTTTTTAAATAAACAAATAAGTAAGGCTTTTGTGATCAGACTTAATTTGGATTTTCTCTCCATACAAATAATGTCTCTAAGACTTGAGTCCAAAAATTACTGCAGCTAGCTCCAAGTCATGGGTGGGGTAATTTTCTTCATGCTTTTTCAGTTGTCTTGATGCACAAGCTATTACTTGATCATTCTGCATGATCATGCATCCCAAACCCAGCCTAGAGGCATCAGTATAAAGAATGAATGTCTGACCAGCTTTCAAGATTTATCAAGATAGGAGCTGAGGCCAGCCTCTTTTTCAAGGTCTGTAAACTCTCCTCACACTGTTCAGGCCATATAAACTTCTCCCCTTTCTTTGTTAACTTGGTTAGGGGAACGGCTATCTTGGAATAATCCCCTACAAACTTTCCGTAGTATCTGACCAATCCCAAGAAACTCTTAAATTTACATGATGATTGTAGGTGCCTTCCATTCTACAATCACGTTGATCTTGCTGGAATCTACCTTGATTCCCTCAGCTGACACTACATGGCCCAAGGACGCCGCTTTGATCAACTAAAATCACACTTTTTAAACTTGGCAAAAAGTGTCTCTTCCCTTAGCCTTTGCAGAGCTCGCCTCAAATGCATTCTATGTTCTTCTTCACTTTTAGAATATTCCATAATGTCATCAATGAACACTATGACCGAGGTGTCCAGCATATCATGGAACACTCGATTCATGAGTTCCATGAACGAGGCTAGACCATTGGTCAACCTAAAGAACCTAACCAAAATTTCATAATGTCCATACCTAGTCCAGAAAGTCATCTTAGGAATGTCACTCCTTAATTTTCAGTTGATGATATTCTGATCGAAGATTGATCTTAGGGAATACAGTTGCACTTTGAAGCTGATTGAATAGGTTGTCAATACAAGGTAGGAGTACCAATTTTTAATAATGAGCTTATTTAGCTAACGAAAGTCCATGAACAGTCATACGCTGTCATCCTTCATCTTCATGAACAACACCGGAGCTTCCTATGGTGATATACTTGGTTGTATAAAGCCTTTATCAAGCAATTCTTGCAGTTGCGTCTTCAATTCCTTCAGCTCGGTAGGGGTCATCAGATAGGGAGCCTTAAAACTGGTGCAAATCCTAGTAATAGATATATTACAAACTTAATCGCTTGGTCAAGTGGTAAACCTGGCAAATCCTTGTGGAAAACATCTAGAAATTCATGTACTACTTTTAGATTTTCTAACTAAGGTCGCTTAGCTGAAACGTCTAGAACAGATACCAAGAATCCCATACCACCCTTTTGCAGGCACTTGACTGCTTTTAAGGACAATAAGAACAATTTTCTCTTCTTTGGAGTCCTGTCCCCGATGAACTCGAACCCTTGACCATCGTCTATAATAAAAGGCAGTCTCTTCTCTGTACATCTAAGACTAGCACGACATACAATTACGACTCACATAAATAACATGCATTACCCACATGATGTGTGAGAGTTAATCCATGAGGCAATAACATAACTAGGGTTTCATGTATTACCCAATATACTACTTAGTTTTGGTTGCTCCTACAACCTAGGTGCTGTAATTCCTGCTCAATTAAAGCAACAACTTAGTTTAGAGCTACAACTCTCACTCCTATCAAGCCCCAACTTGACAGGTTACAATTTATATGCCAACAAAATACCAGTCCCAGCCCTTACAATATAGAACTCTAGGTTTTGCTTTACATACAACCTAAGTTACAAAATAAATGGATTTATGTGTGAGTGATTACCAATTCTTGGCGTAATTACAGCAGAAATGGTATCCAGAAGTGCTCAGTGGAATCTTCACTAAATCCTCAATGATGGAGAATTTGCATCTTCACCACGCATTAATGGTGGACAAACTCTACAAACGCATGGTGTTAGACTCGCACGTATCCCGTAATCTGGTACTAATTTAGATTTTTCTATAGCAGATCTATCCACCTCGGTCTCAATGGATATTGAGACGAAATAGGAATTCAAATCTCAAATAAGGTAATTGTTTTACCTTTGATTCTCGGCTCATAAACAAGGGTGAGAATATATTAGAACCTCAGAAAGAAGTCTTGGAAGGATCCGAGCCAAAACCACTTCGAAAAAGGGAGAAAGCTGATTTAGCCTGAGCGACTGTTGAGATTAGCAGCCTTACAGCCCGATTCCTGCTAGTGGTTTAGTTGCAAATTTACAATTTAAGTTGTGATAGTCTCTCTCCTCAGCTTATAAATACCCACCCATTTGTTTACTTACAACCATTTGGTTGTTTGCAAACAAGAGAGAGAGAGAGATAGAGAAGATGAATCTTTCAAGATTAAGAGCTCAAGCTCTCCATTTCTTCAAGCATTTAAGCCAAAGATTCAACCTTAGTTCAATGTCCAATAAGTAGGTCTTTTATGTTGTTCTTCTTCTAACCTTCTAAAGTTAATGAGTAATAAAATGAATTAGGAATGGGTTTAATCATGCATGCAATGTTATGAGGGACCTTCTCACAACCAATGCTGTTAAATGCATGCAAACACTAATGAGATTATGCATGCATGTGATGGTTTTTGTTCAAAAGAACCAAGAACACCATTAATGGTATGCTGGAAGAACACCATCCATGAATGTCTCACTGATTTCTTGAGACATTAGTCTCATTGGAGCCTTGGATGACTTCCCAAGAGTAGGAATTAATAGAATAAATCCAACAAAATCTTCATGCTTATCTTTATCCTGAGTATATACCAATAATAGAGTAAATCCAACACAATCTCCTAGCTTATCTTTACCCTGAGAATATACCAAATATACTAAATCTCCTCCTTATTCCTTTCCTTATATTCAGCCACAATCTTGTAATAGAATCTGTTGTAATCTCTATATATATTGAATACACAAATGCTCTATCGATTGAGTGAGCAAGACTGATAAACTTTAGATTTAGTAGGAATAAGCCTTACAAAAGCCTGGGAGAGGAATCCTTAGCTAAATCCCTTGGTTCCTGCTCAAAATTATGAGTTGCAAGTTAGAGTGGTCGCCTAAGCAGCCGGGGTGTATAATGGCCAGTTAACAATAAACTGGAAAACCATTCCAAAGATAAGTGGTTGCCCAATGCGGCGGCATGAGCAGCCAGTATTGATCAACTAGATAACTTTAGAGCCTTAGGAAAATAAGTTAAAGCTCGAGCAGTCGCTTTAACCGGTTACATGGGCAACCAGTCAGGAGTAGCTAGAAATTGTCCTAGAATCCTGAATCTCAGTGGATCACTGAGCAGTCGCAGGTCAGGTGCAGCCGGTAATAAATAGAAGGTTTTGAATCTTAATCACACATTGAGCGGTCGCTCAGATCCCATAGTATTCATTCAACGCCACTTCTACTCCCAACAGAGAGCAAACTATCAAGCTTGGGTTAAATACTTGATAGGTAATTCCATTCGCTTCCTAAAAGAAATAGAAACGAAGGAGTGTGTGGCCCCAAAGACAAAGAGTACTCTGGCAGGTACACCAGCTATATTTACAGTTCCTGAAAGTTAATTATCCCTTAGTTCTACATGCCCACACACAACAAACAGTAAGCCAAATAGTAAGGGATGTAATCATACCAGTAACCACATTAGGTGACGCGGCTGCCTCCTCAGTGGTGACTGCGAATATCTTTCCTTATTGTGGAAATTGCTTCTTAGGTAGAGTGCAGGTCTTTGCATAATGACCCAATTGCTGACAGTTGAAACATTTGACATTTGGGTTTTGTCCAGCAAACTGTGACGGTGGTGGTGCAGTAGTATTCCTTGCAGGCACCACAGTAGACTGAGCCCTGTATGGGCGGAATGGTCTTGTATTCCCTCCACCTGAAGTCTCAGTGGCGGGCCTCTTTAATCCCCTATTTTGAGCAAAGAAGTTGTCTCTTTGGCTAGATTCAATTACCCTAGCAATCTATACAGCCTCGTTGTACACTTTCTTCTCCAAAACCAAGACGTGCTCGGATACTTCCTCGCAATCCCATGCTAAACCTATGGGTCTTGATTTCTTCTTCTTGCATGCTTGCCTGAGCAAAGAAAAACAGCTCTTCATACCTCTGCTGGTAAGCATCAACAGTCGACTGGGATTGTTGCAAGTTCAAGAATTCCTTCTCCATTTGATCACGGAAGCTCTTCGGAAAGTACTTATCAAAGAAGGCTCCCTTAAATATTTCCCAATTAATCTGAGTGTGCTTTATCTCCAAGTATGTTCGGGTAGAATTCCACCAGGAATTAGCGTCTTCCTTGAGCATGTGCGTAGTGAACAGCACCTTCTCATCCTCCATACAAGTCATCAGACGGAAGTTCTTCTCTAATTCAGCAACCCACTATGCAGGCCACAGTGGTTTCCCTGGTTTCCTTGTGAAAGTAGGGGGTTTCAGTTTCAAGAACCTATCCACCGCTTGGCTTAGGTCATTCTGCCCCTATGCATTCATTCCATACCATGGTGGTGGGTACGGATAGATCCCTTGATAGGCAGACGACATTGAAAATTGGTGGGGTGGTTGTAGATTCTATCCTTGGCCCATCGGCCCAGTACTACCATCCATTGGCAGTGTGGTGTCATTTCTTCCAGACTCAGGCGTACCCTCTGTAGGGATATATCCTGGTGGCCTGAACATCTTCAGCATCTCGTTCAAGAACACCTTCTACTGAGCTTCCATCTGATAAACCAGATTCATCACAATAGTCTCAGAGTTAGTGTGAGGAGGTCCTGGAAAATTTGTTGGTGCTCTGGGACTCTGCCTTTCTCCACCTTCTAGGTTCACATTTTGCTCATCAATAGTTCCTGTTTCCAGGTTGTCCTCATCTTGGCGTACCCTAGAGTGGTAACGCCTTCGTGAGCCTCTACGACCGTTTCTGCCTACCATCTCAGATTAGTTTTTCCCGCTTGGATCTGAGAAGAAGACATAACACATGAGGTACAATCAAATAGTCATAATAGTGTTAGTCTTTAACAGGTGTAAGGTGAAAAATTGCAATGAAAACTTAAATTGGAAATTTTTTTTTTCTAATTTTTCCCAATATTTTTTGGGCTTCAAATAGTTGTCCGGTCGCAACATACCGGTCACGGCACTGTATATGGTAGTGTAACTGGTATATCTAGGCGGACAAACCTCTCGGAGTTCCCGAGGGGTACCGATCGATGTACCGATCGCAACCCTGTAGGAAATGGAGCGACCGGTATAGTTGACCGGTGAAAAATTTTCTCTGACCGAGAGGTACCGGTCGATATACCCAGGGGGTACTAGTCAACCGGTATGGGCAAAACCGTCGACCGGTATGCCCAGAATACCCTTTAAAATCTGGAAAAGTGAGATTTTTCTCACTTTTCCTTTCTTCTTCCTCTCCGGTGCCGATCCCTCTCTGGCTTGCTGAGTTGCTACAGTCCGACCGGTGGTCTTAGAAGCTATTTCCTTCCGATCAAAACCTTGAACATCGCCTCCAAGTAAGTTCCTTCCTTCCATTCTTCCTTTTTACATCGTTTCTTCATGGTTTTATGCCCAAAAACTAGGTTTTTCTTAGTTTAGAAGATTCTAACCGTAGGAACTCTTTTCCTTCGGCTTAGAAAGGGTTTAGGGACCTCTATGAGCAAAAGCCCTCAATCTATTTGAGGTTCCACAGTATAGTTTCTCTAAAAAATTAAATTTTTAGGTTTTTTACCTAGGTTTTTGGTAAAATCGAATTTTTCTTGTAATTTATAAATTCCTTGATTGTTTGATGGATGCTTGGTTTCCATGTGGTGTTAGAGGGTTACGTAAGTCATCCTCCCCAGATTTTGGGTGAGTTCGAGGCTTTTGCTTCCATTACTGTTGTTATGCTGCCGAAATTTCTGAAATTCTAACCAATTCCCATTATTTTGTCTTTGTTTTGTAGTTCAAAATGTCTCAACACAGAGGTGCTGATAAACATGCCTTTGGTCTTGGCATGAACCGCCCACATCCGTCGGTTCCACAGCTCGATGAGCGGTGGTTTCGTTCTGAGGTGGCACAAGCCCGCTTTCCCTGGTTTGAAGAGAAGAATATTTAGTCGGGGCGACGGGTGAACCTAGAACAGCTGCAGCGGTTTGATGTTGAAGCAGCTTTTGGTAGACTTGGGTGGTTGTTCGTCATTACATACACGGTGACTACCCGTCCCAACCTCGTTAAACACTTCTATGTGAACCTGGAGATAGAGGGAAATGTCAATGACTTTAACCGAGGCAGGGAACTCCGCCTTACTAGTTTCATCAAGGGTGTCCCTATATCTTTCGACACTCACCAGCTTGCCGATCTTCTGGGGATTCCAAATGATGGTGACTTGGTCTACTGCGTCCCTAAGATGAAGGGCTTTCTCACTGATGATCTGCGCTAGGAGATTTCAGAGCAGATCCTTAACCCAGGAGCACCCATGAAAGCTGCTAGCTTGAGACCTGTGCCTCGGGTATACTACCACATCATCCAGCATAATATTGTTCCTCAGAGCGGCCACTATAGTGAGTTGTCTCAGCTCACTCAGTACTTGAACCTATTGCGTCTGCACTGGGGAGTAGGTCTGTCTCCCCTACATCATTATTAGGACCATGCATCAGGCTACTCTGCCCGATCAGACCAGTAACCTTCCCTATGGCCGACTTATCACTACTCTTCTGCAGCGCTTACGGGTGGACATGAGGGGTGAGATTGCGGTTGAGGACACCATGACCTTTGACATTGACTGGGATGCCATTCTCCGGATAAGGATGGACAACCTGCCGATCAATGACGAGGAGTTAGAGGCTCGTCCTCGTCCGCTCAGGAGGGTAGCAGCCGCGGCAGCAGCAGCAGTAGCAGCCAATGCGGCTCATGCAGAAGAGGCAGGGGATGATGGTGATGATGATGATGATCAGATGGAGGACGTTCCAGCACCGACACCACAGCCCATACCTGTAGCAGGACCATCCCAGCCTCCTCTCGATACCGTAATGGGTATGTTTACGGAGATCCGAGATGCCCAGCATGAGATGAGTCGTGACTTAGGGCGCCTTGCTCGTAGCCTCAGAGTCATGCAGGAGCAGGTACAATGGCTTAGGGTGGCTTATGAGCGTGACTATGACATCACTAACCCTATTCCTCTTATGCCCACATCCCCATGATAGACTTCTTATTTTCTCTCTCTCTTAGCATGGTTTTTATATAACAGGGTAACTGTCGAGCTTGTGGACTGTACCCTGTGGCACCATTAACTTATCACTCTTTGGATGTTTTTATGATTATATAATTTTTCTTCTTACTTGTTATAGAAAATTATGATCAATCTGCTTGTCACTATGGTTTTCTCACTAGAGCATGTCTATTTATTAATTCCACCTTTAGTATAGTATATTATGCTCTTTCGTATTTAGTCTCGGGCATCAAATAGGTGCTTAGAGTGTGTTCTTATTAAGACTTTTATATTCTTTCTATCTCAGTTCATCGACTCAGTTAAGTGCAATATGATCTGTTGGACAGAGCCTAAGAGCTCTTATACCAAATTATCACACCCCAATTCTAGTTGAACCAGAAATGTGAGTGAACCGTCACTGAACCAACGGTTCACACCAGGATCTCAATAAGACCGTGTCCACTCGTACAAACCATTGCACATAACCATAATCAGAATATAATAAAATACAGCACAAGTCTTAAATAAAATGAACTGAGTGATCAATTGCTAAATATAATAAAATATTCCGTTATTCGAATACCAAAACATAATTTAATATCCTTATATCAATTATAACTCCAACCAAAAATAATTTAAATAAATTAAAACCAATCCTAGAGGTACACGCAGAAAGGGCACTCGCATGAAGCGTCATGCTTGTCCTCCCCTGCTTGCACGTCCAAAGTAGCAACACCTCCATACGTCGGAGCATTCAGGTAATCCTCCACCGTATAACCTGCATCAACATCTAAAAATAGTGTATACACAAGGGTGAGCTCACAACTTAGCTCAGTAAGACAATCAGACAATGCAACAAACATATGCATGAGTAACATTCACATCATGGTCTGGTTTGAAATTTGTAATGTGCTATAGAAAGGATTAGCGGCCATCGCACCTCTATACACGAGTGTGTGAAGCCACCCAATGGATCAAATACCACTGTCGTCCCACATGCACCCACCATGGAATAGAGATAGAGCTAAAGCATTTGGATCAAACACCGCCAACACTTCTCCTGGTACCCTATCCATACCAACACATAAGCCCCTCTTAGCGAGGGCTTGCAAACTGGGCTCACAACTAATCAATCCTATATGTCATCACAGTAGGCCCTATCCCAGCACAGCTCTCTACGGCATAGAGATAGAGCTAGAGTCTAGTGGCCAGGTCGGAGACCACAGTGCCACTTCCCCTGATACCCTACCCACATCAAGCATGCTAAGACAGAACGATAGGAAAAGGTGTTAATGTGAGGAATGATCCCAGACCTCAGGCCCTTCCCATTCCACACACCAATGAAAATAATCACATGCCTAACAGTCACATCCTAGCATAGCGAATATGCATGAACAATATAATAACTGAAAGTAAAGATGACATGCTAGTATGCACAAACACCATTCCATAGAATCATAATTATTAACAACGTTTTACTGTTATTAAATTATTAGGGTTTCGGTTCGATTCCCTTACTTGACGCTTGATTGATAGCTTGCTCCGCATCACAAGGTCCAAACTTGCTATCACAAGGTCCTACACAATATTAGGGTTGAGTTAGAATAGTTTTTCTTAGGGTTTACGTTGGTCAAAAAACCAACTGGGTTAAAAACACTCCCACAGAGCATACCGGTCGCAGTACCGATCATGGCATTGTGGGGAAAGGTGCGACTGGTATGGTCGACCGGTCCCCACACACCAGCCTTTGGGAGGTACCGATCGCATATGGTGCGACCGGTTTGGTCGATCGGTATGTCTCCGAAAGACCATACATCTGGTTCTCGCCTTCCATTGGTCACCACCTATTGATCCTAGGGTTTATCCTACACATTCTAGGTCTGAGCACTGAGTTAGAGTTGTGAGCTCACCTTGTGTATCTATACATTATTTTTAGATGTTGATGCAGGTAATACGGTAGAGGATTACCTGAATGCTCCGGCGTACGGAGGTGTTACTGCTTTGGACGTGCAAGCAGGAGAGAACAAGCATGATGCTTCATGCGAGTACCCTTTCTGCATGTACCTCTAGGATTGGTTTTAATTTATTTAAATTATTTTTTATTGGAGATACAATTGATGTAAGGATATTAAATTATGTTTTGATATTCGAATAACGGAATATTTTTTAAAATTTATCAACATATCACTCAGTTCATTTTATTTAAGACTTCCACTGTATTTTATTATATTCTGATTATGGTTATGTGCAATGGTTTGTATGAGTGGACATGGTCTTATTGAGATCTTGGTGTGAACCATTGGTTTAGTGACGGTTCACTCACACTTCTGGTTCAGCCAAAATTTGGGTGTGACAATACCTATGATGCTCACAAGCCGAAAGGTACAACATCTCCGAAGCAAAGATATCCATTATGTGAAAGTGCATTGGAAAAGCCAAAATGTAGAATAAATCAGTTGGGAGGAAGAGAACACGATGCGAAAGGAATACCCTAACCTTTTCGACAAACAAGGTACGAACAAATTTTGAGGCCGAAATTTATTTTAAGGGTGGGGGAATTGTGAAACCTATATGCAAATTCTAGGGACGAAATTTCTTTTAAGGGTGGGGGAGTTGTAAGACCCGCACTCCATGAACCCGATCTAAACCTGTAATTCATGTCGTAACATGTCTTCCAATCATCACCGGGCCAGATGGGACGAACAGATGACAACCAGGTATGAAACGACCCTAATGTATGATAAATATTTCATACCGGTCGATCGGTATGTCTGCGCAGGCAGACTACTTATATCCGGAAACGGATCTCTGCAAGTTCCACTTTCCAAATATCAAACCCTAGGACTTTCCTAACGTAAGGGGACTTCCTAAACTCAATCTTAGTCTATTAAAGGACTCCTAAACCTCCTTAAACCTCTTTCATTGATCCTCACAAATCCTAGAGAGGAGAAAGAGATCGAAGAAGGAGAAAGAGCTAAGGAAGGAGGGAGAGGAGCCACCGTTGCCGTTGGACGAAGAATACCCTACTTGCGAACCAACGGTAAGTGCTTGAACCTTCCTCTAAGTTAAGCGTTATAGAAGGTTAGTCATGAATGGATCAATACCATGCAAGGTGAGGTATTGATCTAAACCTTTGAATTTGCCGTCAAACCCTAATACAGTCGATAAACCCTAGATTCAAGTTCTAGGTTGAGGATCATCGAAACTAGGACTTGAATGGAACATGAAACAACTCTAACTCGTTGCTCAGACCTAGAATGTATAGGAGAAACCCTAGAATCAATAATGGGTGACCGACGGAAGGCGAGAACCGAGCTTATGGTCTTCCGGAGGCATACCGATCGACCATACCGGTCACACCCTATGTGATCGGTACTGCGACCGGTACCTCTCAGGGACCGGTCTGTGGGGACCGGTCGACCATACCGGTCGCACCTTTCCCCACAGTACCGCGACCGGTACCTGCGACCGGTACATGCGACCGGTCTGCACTGTGAGGAGTATTTTTGACCTAGTTGGTTTTTCGACCAACGTAAACCCAAAGAAACAAATTCTAATTCAACCCTAACATCATGTAGGACCTTGTGATAGCGAATTTGGATTCTGTGATGCGGAGCAAGCTAGCAATCAAGTGTCAGATAAGGGAATCGTACCTAAACCCTAATAACTTAATAACAATAAAACATTGTTAATAATTATGATTCTATGGAATGGTGTTTGTGCATACTCGCATGTCATCTTACTTTCAGTTATTATATTGTTCATGCATACTCGCTATGCTAGGATGTGACTATTAGGCATGTGCTTGTTTTTGTTGGTGTGTGGAATGGGAAGGGCCTGGTATCTGGGATCATTCCTCACACTAGCACCTTTTCGTATCGTTTCTATCTTAGCATGCTTGGTGCGGGTAGTGTCACACCCCAATTCTGAACCAACCAGAATGGTGTGAGTGAACCGTCATTGAACCAACGGTTCACACCAGGATCTCGAATAGACTGTGTCCACTCATACAAACCATTGCACATAACCACAATCAGAATATAAATAATAGAGCAAAAGTCTATAAATAGAATGAACTGAGTATCTATGGATAAATTAAATAAAATATCCCATTATTCAAATCTAATCATAAAATATAATATCATTACATCTCTTTAAAAGTCAACCAAAAATAACTGAAACAAATAAATAAAATCAATCACAGGTACACGCAGAAAGGGCACTCGCATGAAGCGTCATGCTCGTCATCTCCTGCCTGTACACCCAGAGCAGCAACATCACCATACGCCGGAGCATTCATATAGTCATCCACCGTGTATCCTACATCAACATCTAAAAATAATGTGTACACAAAAGGTGAGCTCACAACTTAGCTCAGTAAGACAATCAGACAGTTTCACCATATTATGCATGAGTAACAATCATTTTATGCTATGGTCTGGTTTAAGTTTGCAATGTGCTATAGAAAGGTTTGGTGGCCCCTGCACCTCTATACACGAGTGTGTGGCACCTCATTAATCACACCACCATTGGCCCACATGCACCCATCATGGAATAGAGATAGAGCTAAGATATCCCCGTACCTCCCCTGATGCTCCACCCATACCAGTACCTAAGCCCATACTGGCCAGGGCTTACAAACTGGGCTCGCAACTAACTAATCCTATATATCATCAATGTAGGCTCTATCCCAGCACAGCCGTCTACGGCATAGAGATAGAGCTAAGGCATCCCCGTACCTCCCCTAATACCCTATCCACAACTAACCCACTAGGATAGAACAATACGCAGGTAGACCCTATCCCAACATGACTCCCTACGGCATAGAGATAGAGCTAAAGCATCGTGGACAAGCCAGCGTCGGCTTCGGAGACCATAGTGCCACATAACCATGGCCAGGCCAACATCAACATCGGAGACCACCGTACCACGACCTTCCCTTGATGCCCCACCCGTACCAAGCATGTTAAGATAGAATACTATAAAAATTACCAGTGTGAGGAATGATCCCAGGCTCCATGCCCCACTCTACACACCAATGGAAACAATCACATGCCTAACAATCACATCCTATCATGCATGAACAATAATAATAACGGAAAGTAAAGGATGGCATGTGAATATGCACAAACATCACATCATATATATTCAAGTTATTAACAACGATTTGCTGTCCATTAATTATTAGGGTTCAGGTCAGATTCCCTTACCTGACGCTCGTTTGTTAGCTTGCTCCACGTCGTAAGATCCAAATGGAAAGTCACAAAGTCCTACATAATATTAGGGTTTCATTAGAATAGTTTCATAGAGTTTCACGTTGGTCCGAAACCAACAAAGTCCAAAACCAGCCTTTCAGAGCTGACCGGTCGCAACATACCGGTCGTAGCTCTGTGGGGAAAATTGGCGACCGGTATGATCAGTCGGTCCCCACAGACCAGCCCCCCGAAGGTACCGGTGGCAACATACCGGTCGCACAGGGTGCAACCGGTATAGTCGACCGGTATGTCTCCGGAAGACCATACTTTGGGTTTTTCGACTACCGTCAATCATTCTCCATGGATTTCCAGGGTTTCTCCTATCCATTATAAATCTGAGCTTTGAGTTAGAGTTATCTCCAACTCATTCCAGTCTAGTTTCGATGATAATCATCCTAGAACTCGAATATAGGGTTTGATGGCAACTTAGGGTTTAATGTCCAATTAGGGTTTTAGATCAATACTTACTTTGCATGGTATTGATCTATCCTAGAGTCATAGAGTAATAAGAATGATTAAAACACTTACCGTCGACTGGCGTAAAGTGAGCGTCGTCGAACGGCAATGGCGGCACCTCCTTCTTCTTCCTAGCTCCTTCTCCTTTCCAACCTCCTTCTCTTTTCTAGGGTTTGTGAGAGATAATGGAAAGGATTTGAGGAGGTTTAAGAGTGTTTATATAGGCTAGGATTAGAGTTTAGTAACCCTATTAGGATTAGGAAGGTCCAAGTATTAGGGTTTAAGAAAGTGGAACCCACAGAGATCAATTTTTGGATCTCCGTAGTCAGCTGCGCAGAGCTGACCGGTCAACCGGTACCATCGACCGGTCAACATAAAATAATGATTATTTGACCATCTTTGATCCGATTTTGTACCTGTTTGTCATCCGCTCGTCCCATCTGGCTCGGTGATGATCGGAAGACCTGTTACGACATGAAATCAAGGTTTAGACCGGGTTCACGGAGTGCGGGTCTTACAACTCCCCCACCCTTAAAAGAAATTTCATCCCCGAAATTTGCATGTAGGTCTCACAACTCCCCCCACCCTTAAAAGAAATTTTGGCCTCAAAATTTGAACGTACCTTGATCGTCGAAAAGGTTAGGGTACTCCTTCCTCATCGCGCTCTCCTCTTCCCAAGTAATTTCTTCGACATTTTGGCTTCTCCAATGCACCTTCACATAATGGATATCCTTGGTTCGAAGTTGTTGTACCTTTCAGCTTGAGAGCATCACAGGCACCACTTCAAATGTTAAGTCTTCAGTCAAGTCTGGGGGGTCTGCTGTCAAGATGTGCGATGGATCCCTGACATACGTCTTCAATAACGACACATGGAACACATTATGAATGCTTGACATAGATGGTGGTAGAGCCAATTGATATGCTACATTACCACGTCTAGCCAATATCTCGTATGGTCCCACATACCTGGGGCATAGCTTTCCCTTCTTACCAAACTGTTTCAGACCTCGCACCGATGATATCTTCAAGAATACTTTGTCACCCACTGCAAACTCCAGATCTCGACGTCGATTATCCGCATAGTGCTTCTGTCGAACTTGAGCTGTCTTTACTCTCTCCTTGATTTGATCAATTACTCAACAAGTTTCTTCGACAAACTCTGGTCCTACAATTCTTCTTTCTCCCATCTCGTTCCATAACAGAGGTGTTCGACACTTTTTCCCATAGAGTGCTTCATATGGAGCCATCTGAATTGTAGCCTGATAGCTGTTGTTATAAGCAAACTCGATAAGTGATAGTTTCTCATCCCAAGCTCCCTTGAAATCTAATGCACAAGCTCGGAGCATATCTTCTAAAATTTGAATAATTCGTTCTGACTGCCCATCCGTCTGAGGATGAAAAGCTGTACTGAACTTCAACTTCGTTCCCATAGCTTTCTGTAATCCTTCCCAGAACTTTGATGTGAAACGGGGATCTCTGTTGGATACTATACTCTCTGGGACGCCATGGAGTCTGACTATATTATCTACATATAGCTTGGCCAGCTTCTCCATGGTATACTGAGGTCTGACCGCAATGAATCGAGCTGTCTTGTTGAATCGATCTACTATTACCCAAACTGCATCTACTGACCTTGGTGTCAAAGGTAGGCCAGTGACGAAATCCATAGTAATGCAATCCCACTTCCATGCAGGTTTCGGTAATGGTTGCAGCAACCCTGCGGGGCTCTGCCTTTCTGCTTTAACTTGTTGACAATTCAGACATTGGAACACGAAATGAGCTATATCTGCTTTCATACCCCTCCACCAATATAGTCTTCTTAAATCATGGTACATTTTGGTACTTCCTGGATATACCGAATATGGAGTGTAGTGAGCTTCAGTCATAACTCGATCTCTGATATTGCAATCTTCACTCTCAGGTATACATAACCATCCACGATACCTGAGTACCTTGTCTGAATCCAAGGTAAAGTCAGGATTGCTCGTACCCTTTTATAAGTCTTCTTGCACTGTCTTGAGATGCGGATCCCGTAGGATTGCTACCTTGACTTCATCAACTAGATCCGGTGAGATCTTCAAAGATGCGAACATCATGGTGAACTTATGAATTAAGCCTTGCTCGAATGGATCTTCTGCAGTCTCTACTATATACTCTTCATCGCCTTCAATTGAACTTGATGCTGCGGCACATAATGCAGTATTTATACTTGGTCCTGCCTCAGGTTTCGATGCCCACTTTTTGCTTAAGGCGTCAGCCACAACATTTACTTTACCCAAATGATACTGGATGTCACAATCATAATCTTTTATTAACTCCAGCCATCTCCTCTGTCTCATATTCAGATCTTTCTGAGTGAAAAGATAAGTTAAGCTCTTGTGATCTGACTTAATCTGAAACTTCTCACCGTACAAGTAGTGTCTCCAAGTCTTGATTGCATGTATAACCGCTACTAACTCCAAATCATGCGTAGGATAATTCTTCTCATGCTCTTTTAACTGTCTTGATGCGTAAGCAATTACTTGTTCTCCTTGCATCAATACACACCGGATACCCAACCCTGAAGCATCCGTATATAAAGTAAACGGTACGCTTGGTTCTGGGATGGTCAAGATAGGTGCAAAGACTAGTCTTGACTTCAAAGTCTGAAAGCACTTTTCTCACTCATGTGTCCATATGAATTTCTCTCCCTTCTTGGTCAATCTGGTGAGTGGAATAACGATCCTGGAGTAATCCTCCACGAATCTTCTATAACAACCAGCCAACCCAAGGAAACTATGAATCTCCACAATAGATTTTGGTGCTTCCCATCCTACTATAGCAGCTATCTTACTTGGATCAACCTTGATACCGTCTTCAGATACTACATGGCCCAAGAAAGCCACTTCCTTCAGCCAAAACTCGCACTTCTTGAACTTAGCATAAAGCTTCTCCTGTATCAGCCGTTGTAGGGCTGCCCTCAAATGTGTTGTATGAGCCTCCATGTCCTTTGAGTAGACCAATATGTCATCGATGAATACGATGACCGAAGTATCCAACATATCATGAAACACTCGGTTCATCAGTTCCATGAACGACGCTGGGGCGTTGGTCAACCCGAATGACATAACTAGAAACTCATAATGCCTATACCTCGTCCTGAAAGCAGTCTTCGAAATATCTCCGGCCTTGATCTTCAATTGGTGATATCCCGATCAGAGATCAATCTTCGAGAAAACCTTTGCACCCTGCAATTGATCGAACAGATCATCGATTCTAGGCAAAGGATATCGATTCTTGATCGTCAACTTGTTCAGTTCACGGTAGTCAATGCATAGTATTATACTTCCGTCCTTCTTCTTGACAAATAATACAGGTGTTCCCCAAGGTGATATGCTAGGTCGTATGAAACCCTTATCTAATAATTCTTGTAATTAGGTCTTCAACTCCTTTAACTCGGTAGGGGCCATCCTGTATGGTGCTTTAGACACCGGCACCGAACCTGGCATAAGGTCTATCACAAACTCTGTAGCCCTGTCCGATGGTAGACCTGGAAGCTCCTCTGGAAATACATCTGGGAACTCTCGAACCACATCTATATCTTCCATCTTGTGTGACTCCACAGTGATGTCGACTACAGATACTAGATACCCCATTCCCCCCTTCTCTAAGCATCGCTTAGCTTTTAGGGCGGAGAGGATCAGCTTCCGCTTCCTAGGTAACTTGGTCCCAGTGAAGCTATACTCCTTTCCCTTTTTGTCTGTAAGCACAAGCTTCCTTTCACCACATAATAGAATAGTTGAATGATGGCCTAGCCAATCCATTCCCAAGATGACATCAAAGTCTGCCATCTCGAGTAGTACCAGACTTGCTTCTAAGTCTCGGCCCTCAATACAAACTGTACATGGTCCATAATATTCAGTCAAAGCCACTTCGACTCCTAGCGGAGAGCAAACTATCAAGCTTGGGTTCAAGTGCTTGATTGGTAACTCCATTCGCTTTCCAAAGGAAATAGAAACAAAGGAGTGTGTGACTCCAGATTCAAAGAGTAGTCTGGCAGGTATACCAGCTACATTTACAATTCTTGAAATTTTATTGTCCTTTAATTCTACATGCTCTTACACACAATGAAATAGTAAGCTAAATAGTAAGGGATAGAATCATACCAGTGACCACATATGGTGATGTGGCTGCCTCTTCGATAGTGATCGTAAATACTTTTCCTTGCTGGGGAGGTTGCTTCCTAGGTAGAGTGCAGGTCCTTGCAATATGACCCACTTGCTGACAGTTGAAACATTTAATGTTCGGGTTGTGTCCAGCGAACTGTAGCACAGGTGGTGCCATATTGTTCCTTACAGGCACTGTAGCGGTCTGAGCCCTGTATGGGCGGAAAGGTCTATTGTTACCACCACCCGAACCCTCAATACCGGGTCTCTTCATTCCCATGTTCTGTGCAAAGAAGCTGTCCCTCTGATTGGATTCTATCACTCTCGCAATCTGTACAGTCTCATTGTAAATTTTTCTTGTCCAGACCCAATATATGCTCTCTGATGCCTTCACGCAGTCCCATGGTGAACCTACGTGTCTTGGTCTCTTCTTCTTGCATACTTGCCGGTGCGAAGAAAAATAACTCCTTGTACCTCTGCTGGTAAGCATCCACAGTCGACTGAGACTGCTGTAGATTAAGGAACTCCCTCTCCATCTGATCCCTGAAACTCTTCGGAAAATATTTATCGAAGAAGGCAACCTTGAACGCTTTCCAATCCACCTGTGTATGCTTCGTCTCCAGATATGCCCGTGTAGAATTCCACCAAGCATTCGCATCTTCCTTCAGCATATGTGTGGCAAACAGGACCTTTTTATCCTCTATACAAGTCATCAGTCATAAATTCTTCTCCATTTCTGCAACCCACTATGCTGGCCACAATGGTTTCCCTGCCTTACCTGTGAATGTAGAAGGCTTCAGCTTTAAGAATCTGTCCACTGCCTGACTCAGATCATGCTGCCCCTGTGTATTCATCACGTACCATGGTGGTAGATACGGATAGGCTCCCTGATAAGCAGAAGATGATGGGAACTGGTGCGGTGGTTGTACATTCTGCGCTTGGCCCATCGACCCTGGACTACCATGCAGCGGTAGTGTAGCATTATTCCCTCCAGATTCAGGCGTAACTTCAGTGGGAACATGACCCGGTGGCCTGAACATCTTTAACATCTCGCTCAGGAATGCTTTCTGCTGAGCCTCCATTTGATATACCAGATTGGTCACAATTGTCTCACAGTTCGTGTGAGGAGGGCCGGGCAAATTTGTTGGTGCCCTAGGAATCTGCCCTTCTCCACTTTTCGGGTTTTGATTTTTCTCTTCAACATATCCAGTTTCTACATTTTCCCCTCTTTTCGTAGTACAGTTTATATAACAGGGTAATTGTCCGGCTTGTGGACTGTACCCTGTAGTACTAGTACATTTGATACTCTCTTTTCGTTTAATGAAAGTTTTATGGTTCACCCTAACTAGTGCATGAGTATCATTAAATTCCATATTTAATATAGTGTATTATGCACTTTCTTAGTCCGTCTCAGGTATCAAACAATGCTTAGGGTGTGTTTGTATTAAGATTTTTAAATTTTCCTATCTCAGTTCATCGACTTAGTTAAGTGCAATATGGTCTGTGGACAGAGCCTGAGCGCTCTGATACCAAGTTGTCACACACCAATTCTGAACCAACTAGAATGGTGTGAGTGAATCGTCATTGAACCAACGGTTCACACTAGGATCTCGAATAGATCGTGTCCACTCATACAAACCATTGCACATAACCACAATCAGAATATAAATAATACAGCGGAAGTCTTTAAATAGAATGAACTGAGTATCTATTGATAAATTAAATAAAATATCTCATTATTTAAACCCAATCATAAAATATAATATCATTACATCTCGTTAAAAGTCAACCAAAAATAACTAAAACAAATAAATAAAATCAATCACAGGTACACGCAGAAAGGGCACTCGCACGAAGCGTCATGCTCGTCCTCTCCTGCCTGTACACCCAGAGCAGCAACATCACCATACGCCAGAGTGTTCATATAGTCATCCACCGTGTATCCTGCATCAACATCTAAAAACAATGTGTACACAAAGGGTGAGCTCACAACTTAGCTCAGTAAGACAATCAGACAGTTTCACCATATTATGCATGAGTAACAATCATTTTATGTTGTGGTCTGGTTTAAGATTGCAATGTGCTATAGAAAGGTTTGGTGGCCTCCGCACCTCTATACATGAGTGTGTGGCACCTCATGGATCACACCACCATTGGCCCACATGCATCCATCATGGAATAGAGATAGAGCTAAGATATCCCCGTACCTCCCCTGATGCTCCACCCATACCAGTACCTAAGCCCCTACTGGCCAGGGCTTGCAAATTGGGCTCGCAACTAACCAATCCTATATATCATCAATGTAGGCTCTATCCCAGCACAGCCGTCTACGGCATAGAGATAGAGCTAAGGCATCCCCGTACCTCCCCTGATACCCTATCCGTAACTAACCCACTAGGATAGAACAATACGCAGGTAGACCCTATCCCAACATGACTCCCTACGACATAGAGATAGAGCTAAAGCATCGTGGACAAGCCTGCGTCGACCTCGGAGACCACAGTGCCACATAACCATGGCCAGGCCAACATCAACATCGGAGACCACAGTACCACGACCTTCCCCTGATGCCCCACCCGTACCAAGCATGTTAAGATAGAATACTACAAAAATTGTCAGTGTGAGGAATGATCCCAGGCTCCATGCCCCACTCCACACACCAACGAAAACAATCACATGCCTAACAATCACATCCTATCATGCATGAACAATAAAAATAATGGAAAGTAAAGGATGGCATGTGAATATGCACAAACATCACATCATATATATTCAAGTTATTAACAACGATTTACTGTCCATTAATTATTAGGGTTTAGGTCAGATTCCCTTACCTGACGCTCGTTTGTTAGTTTGCTCCATGTCGCAAGATCCAAACGAAAAGTCACAAAGTCCTACATAATATTAGGGTTTCATTAGAATAGTTTCTTAGAGTTTCACATTGGTCGGAAACCAACAAAGTCCAAAACCAGTCTTTCAGAGCTAACCGGTCACAACATACCGGTCGCAGCTCTGTGGGGAAATTGGCGACCGGTATGAGAAGCCAGTCCCTACAGACCAGCCCCCCAAGGTACTGGTGGCAACATACCTGTCGCACAGGGTGCAACCGGTATAGTCGGCCGGTATGTCTCCGAAAGACCATACTTTGGGTTTTTCGACTGCCGTCGATCATTCTCCATGGATTTCCAGGGTTTCTCCTATCCATTATAAATCTGAGCTTTGAGTTAGAGTTATCTCCAACTCATTCCAGTCTAGTTTCGATGATAATCATCCTAGAACTCGAATCTAGGGTTTGACCGCAACTTAGGGTTTAATGTCCAATTAGTATTTTAGATCAATACTTACTTTGCATGGTATTGATCCACCCATACAACTATCCTAGAGTCATAGAGTAAGAAGAATGATTAAAACACTTACCGTCGACTGGCGTAAAGTGAGCATCGTCAAATGGCAATGGCGGCACCTCCTTCTTCTTCCTAGCTCCTTCTCCTTTCCAACCTCCTTCTCTTCTCTAGGGTTTGTGAGAGATAATGGAAAGGATTTGAGGAGGTTTAAGAGTGTTTATATAGACTTGGATTAGAGTTTAATAACCCTATTAGGATTAGGAAGGTCCAAGTATTAGGGTTTAGGAAAGTGAGACCCGCAAAGATTAATTTCTAGATCTCCGTAGTCAGTTGCGCAGAGCTGACCGGTCGACCGGTACCAAGACCGGTACCATCGATCGATCAACATAGATTAATGATTATTTGACCGTCATTGATCCAATTTCGTACTTGTTTGTCATCCGCTCGTCCCGTCTAGCTCGGTGATGATCGGAAGACCTGTTACGACATGAAATCAAGGTTTAGACCGGGCTCACGGAGTGCGGGTCTTACAGGTAGGGTATCAGGGGGAGGAAGTGGCACTGTGGTCTCTGGCCTGGCCACTAGACTCTAGCTCTATCTCTATGCCGTAAGGAGCTGTGCTGGGATAGGGCCTACTGTGATGACATATAGGATTGGTTAGTTGCGAGCCCAGTTTGCAAGCCCTCGCTAATAGGGGCTTACGTGTTGGTATGGGTAGGGCATCAGGGGAAGTGTTGGCAGTGTTTGATCCGGACGCTTTAGCTATATCTCTATTTCATGGTGGGTGCATGTGGGACGATAGTGGTGTTTGATCCATTGGGTGGATTCACACACTCGTGTATAAAGGTGCGGTGGCCGCCAATCCTTTCACATTGCAAACTTAAAACCATACCATAATGTGAATGTTACTCATGCATGATGTTTGTTGCATTGTCTGATTTTCTTACTGAGCTAAGTTGTGAGCTCACCCTTCTGTACACACTATTTTCAGATGTTGATACAGGTTACAACATGGATGCTCCAGTATATGGAGGTGCTGCTGTCTTGGAAGTGTAAGCAGGGGAGGACGAGCATGACGCTTCATGTGAGTGCCCTTTCTACGTGTACCTTTAGGATATTGGATTCATTTATTTTATTCTTTTTAGTTGGATTTACATATATTGTAAGGATAATTATTTACGTTCTGGTGTTTTAAATAATTAGATATTTTATTTAAATTATCAATAGAGAACTCAGTTCATTTAATTTAAGACTTTTATTGTATTTTATTATATTTTGATTATGGTTATGTGCAATGGTTTGTATGAGTGGACACGGTCTTATTGAGATCCTGGTGTGAACCGTTGATTCAGTGACGGTTCACTCACACTTCTGGTTCAGCCATAATTGGGGTGTAACAGATATGCTTTAAATTGTCTGATAAACCACCAGATAAATTTGATAGGAGTCGTGGTAAAAAGTCATTCATTCACCCAGCCAAGCCCAAAAAAGGGAAACTTCTATTTTTTTTCCAAATCCCCAAAGAGGTGTCATCAGAATCACTGATCCAGACTCTCCCAATCTCGGACCTACTGGAACTTATCTACAAAACACTGGATATTTTGTTCTTACTCTTAATCATCCCTTTGGACCAATATTCGGACCAAGTGTTCCCCCTCAACCCGAATATAGAGCTAAAATCCTAGCCCATTTTTAATACCTTCAAAATTCTCAAGGCCAACCCATGGGCGGATATTTCCAAAATCCTTGGGCTACTCCCACTCAAGAAATATGATATTCTCAGGTTTTAAAAGCCCTAAAACCTGAACCTTTGCCTCAAAATATGGTTGTCGATTTCTTTAATCCAAGAATTCCAAAAAAAAATTATGATGAAATTAATGGTACCTGGAAAGCCCATGTTACAAAACAGAAAAAATTGTTTTGAAAACATCTCAGTTCCCTTTCAAACTTGTTGGGCCAAATTTTGTTTTAAACAAAAAGAATTTTAAAAACTCATTCTTGTTGTCATTAAACAAATGAACTGGAATGATGATTATGATTTAAAAAAGATCAACATGTTTTTAGAAATTGTAGAATATTTGAAAACCCCTTATTCCGACGATTATATTTTTAACAAAATCAAACGGATTTGTTTCTATGAAAAAAGTCACCAGATTCTCCTTATTGATCTCTTCAACTAGATTAAAACAATCTGTGATGAAGAACAATATACAGCCTTTACTAATATTTTAATTCAATATTATAAAATACTGTTTGAAAACAAATACAAACATCTGCGTCTATGTTTTTACTTGGAGCTCCACCCTTGGGATGAAATAGCATTTTTTTTGGGGGATTAGTCTCTAGAGTTTATTTTAATAATACCAGTGTCGATTTAATTAATCATTTTTATAATATGATAAAAGCTATGCTTTATCATGTTGCTGGCACATGGAAATTTGACAATTATCTAGAACTAAAAATTTGGAACTCTGGGATGGCGGTGAAGAGAACGGTTTTATGCACCTTATCAAATCTGGGCTTTAACCAGACCATCCGATATTGATCTAGTAGGCCCACTACAACTTGAAGCTGATGAAGCATTGACAATGGCTCGACAAATCAAAGCCAAGCGATTCTTCATCAACTCGATTGTCGAAGTCCATGATGCAGCTAAGTTTGCTCAACTCTTTGACTTTCAAATCACTAATGGACAGAGAGTATTTTGTACTAATATGTACGTAAATTAGCAGATCACCCCTCAGCAAAAACTTGAGGTTCTTCAAGGGTTAGAATAGTTCATCAAGCTGAACTTTCTAGACCTACCTTTTGAATACTTACTTGAGGCTCAAAAAAATCATCAATCACCGTCAATTAGAGCGAAGATATCTCAATATTGATATTGATGACTCTTACATGTCCTCTCCTGACAGCAGACTCAGCACCGGCGGTACCTGCTGACATGATGAAAGCCTCAAGATAATGACCACCTGCACACGTTAGCATAAAGCCCATTTACAAGGTCACGTGCTACAAATCTAGCATACGACATCTTCGAAGACTTGATTTTTTTTTATGTTGAGTTACTGTAGCAATAAATACTGTTCACTTTACTGTAGTAATGAATAGTGCCACCGATAAACACTATTCAAAAAGTAACTTAACTTGAGTTACTATTAACCCAATAGTTAACTCATGTCTTTTCTATAAATAGGCATCTACCCTCTCATTTAAGGGCATGCCTTACCTTCCCTCTCTCTCTCTTGTAAGGTCTCTCTCCCTTTCTCCCACCTACCTCTCTTTCTCATCTAATTTCTTTCTTTGAGTTCTCTCTTTGAGTACTCTTTTGTAAAGTTAGTTTTCTTGTTTATAAATAGTATCAGAGCCTTGTTGCTCTTTGTTGAAGCTTGAAGAAACTATATGATCTTCTTCTTATAGTCTTCGAATATCGTCTCTTATCGGATTCTTAGCCTATAATTAGAGGTGATTATAAGTCTTTGTACTTGGACACCCACCTTATCCAGGTTGATTCGTAATGAAGTTTCTTATTTTCTTTCCTTTTATCTTGCTTTAAGTCTTTACTTTATGCATTTTTTCTTCTTCAACCCTCATTTTACTTTTATGCTTTAAGTGTTTCTTTTGTTAAAATTTTTTGTTTCACCTCCTTTCAAGATCTTTTGCCGGTTGGCTGAAAGGTTTTGAGGTCTTCAAGTCCCTAACCATGTTCTTTTGTGGGGTAGTTGGCCTTTAAGCTCCCTTTAGAGCCAGGAAGGGGTATGGTTGAGCTGGTCATTATTCGTCTACTGAACTCACAAGATTTGTGTGGTGAAAAATATCTGGAGATCTAAAAGCCAAGTAAAAAAACTAAATGGCAACAGATCTAGGAAGCTGTGAATGCATAGCAAATTTATGTGGTGTTAAGAGTACAAAGTATGCTCATAGTACTCATATATTAAAAACAAGAAATGAAAAATTGCCCGCTATAAGTGGCACAGTTAATATGCAATTAGATTTATCTTTTACTTTCTTTCGTAAAATCGACAAAAAAAGTTGTTCATATTTAAAATGAAGTTATCCTAGTCAAGGATCAAGTAAGCCAACTTGGTTCTATAATAGACTTGGATCTCAACCAAGAGACCAAAGAGACAATCAATCGGCTGGACCAAAAATTGGATAAAATTTTAAACAAAAATTTTCCCGACGAAATTCCTGTTTTCTCCACATCCCACCGAACTGTGTGGTATTATGAAAATGCCGAATCTTTGAAACCCCTAACTACGGAAAAACCAACTACTCTTTCACAATTTCTTTCTTTAAAAGAAATAATAGACTATTGGAAAAAATGGTTTAAAGAAGAACCTGAATTTTCTAAAAAACGAAAATTAGTGACCATGATGCAACAGCTTTATATCGAACATGAAACAGTATTTAAGCAACATCATTATAATCTTTTTGAGGAAAACCCCTCTGAAGAGACTGAGACAGACGAAAACCCTTCAGAAGTTTTATTTGTAGAAGACGATGAGTTAATTCTAGTATCAAAAAAGGTTCTGGATGAAATTTTTACCAATACTGACAAGGCTAAACTAATAGCCGACACATCAAGAAAGATTCAAACTGAATCTTCAACAAAAAATCACCCTAATAGTTCTAGAAACTTTCCTCCCCCTAATAATCTTTACATGGCCGATACCTCGTCATGGAATCCACGAAGGATAGACTCGCCCAGCAAAAGCTCAGACACTGAGTCTACTACTGAGTTAGAAACTGAGTCCGACATGGAACCAGACTATACTAGGAAAGGCAAACGAAAAATAGGTGACAAAGATCATCTTGACACCAATGAAGATTTTCAACCTCGAACAACCGAGGATGATTTCACTGAACATCTGAAAGCTACAGATGATTCAAAAGAATTTGTACCAAATCCTCCTGTTTTCATGACCCAAAAAGAGGATCTTAACAAAGGAACGTAGCTTTAGGCGGCACCTATTTAGACCTAACACATGTCCCTTTTAAAAGATACGCATCTGCCATTGATGATTGGGCACAATCTTTGTCTATTGTCATCACCAGCTTTGAATCTACATGGTCTAGGAAAAAAATTCTTAGATTGGATTAGCGGAACCCTCCAAGGTTTTATTCTTCACTTTCTCAAACAATGGGAAAGTACTCCCAAAGGACAAGCTGCTAAAGAACTTCTTCAAAACTCGATGAAGTCCTTTGATGCATTGTTATCTGATATAGTAAAACTCCTTAAAAATGAGTTTTGCGGAATCAGATCCGATGAACAAACGGCGGAAGATATTACCTATTCTTTATCCAAGCTCAAGCTATGTAACATGAATAGCTTTAAAGAATTTTCTAAAGCATTTCAACAATATTATCACCTTTTATCAGAAGCCTTAACCAAACACTGGTTGTCTCAATTCTTTGCTAAATTACCCCATCCTTGGGATACGATTTGCAAAAATAATTATCCTAAATTCTGTCTTGACACAGAAAGTACAGCTACTTTAGGAAATCAGATTAATTATGTTTATCAATAATTAATTAATCATTGTTTGGATGCAAGAGCTGCCAAACAATTAAAGAAGAAACTTAATCCAGGTTTCTGTAAATCCCTAATTAAAAATAATTGGGAATTTGGATGCGAAAAAACCTACACTAAGAAAAAACAAAAATCTTATAAAATATCTAAACCCATGAAACCGTTTAGACGCCTTATAAGTGGAAAAGATTTAATCTACAAAATAGATTTTTTAAACAGAAAAAATATGTTAGAAAATCTAACCCTACCAACAAGACAAAAACCTGTTGTTGTTATGCCTATAATGAAGAGGACCATTATGCTAATAAATTTCTTCAAAAAAACAAAGACACCCGTAAAATGGTAAAACAATTAGAAGTAAAAAATCTTGAAATTATTTTTGGAGACGACATTACTAACTCTTCAAAAATACTGTATGAGTTGGTCAATGAAATCGATTCTGATTCCTGTTCCGAGTCAGATGGAATCTTTGAATTCAAAACATTAGATGTCTCTATTTCATCAGACGACCATGAATCAATCAACCATGATGAATGTTTTGAACAAGCCCCACCTGACGAAACAGATCAAGTTCACTTATCCAACTATATCCAAGAAGATATGGTTGTTGATTTTTCTAAGTATGAAAACATAAAACCATTAGAAAAGAAGAGGTTTATCGTTTATCTAAGGTGCCATTTTGGTCAACTAGATATTTGAGCAAGCAAGCGGAAACACCACTGCTCAACTCACTAAAAATTCTAAAATTGAAATTAAACTTTTCAACAAAGAAAAAATTATGCGATTGTGTAAAAAACACCCTTAAATCCGATATATTCATATTGGAGTCATTCAAATCGAAATTACAGCTTTATTTAGACAAGGAATTGACACCCCTATCCTAGCATTTCTCTTTGACAAACGATTCATTGAGAATCCTGCATCAGCCTTGATACGAGGAATAGACTCCAATCTTGTGGTTGGAAATATTTGGTTTAGAATAAAACCAAATTATTTTGTTTTTGTCACAAAACCTAACATCGAAGATACCTTAGTCCTCCGTATAAAAACCGATGGACTAGGAATGAATCAAACAGAGAAAACTTAACAATCTCATGGACAGCTATTCATGAATTGACTAATGTGGCAAAAACTTCAATTAAGCCAATATATAAGCGCATAGTTGAAATTTTTGAACCTAAACCTTTTGAAACGGAAATTCAACCTCGCTTAATTAACTGGCATGATCTTCATATACCAAAACAATGGTTACTAGATGACATTATTTCTAAAGAAGAACAAAATTTCCCACACTAGAAATAGTAGCTTCAGGAACAAATCTTTATTTTCAACGATAATTTTCTGAGAAATAGAAAATGTTGCCTCAGTATAATTCTCCTTTAAAAATAGAGGAACCCAAATCCATTGCCACTAAAATGGTTCAGATCCCTATCCGATTAGAATCCGGATCCACTTCCTCTAAAGGTAAAGGACTCCTCGTTGACACTGACACACTTAAAACATTTGCTATTTATCATCAGACGTTCATCGATGATGATGAATATATATTTTCTGCTAAACAAAGTAAGAAAAAATATTTATATGTCCAAGCAAAATTTCACTTTCCATTTTATAAATCATATACTTTGGATGTGTTGCTAGATACTGGAGCAACAACTTGCTGCGGTAGATGGCAATCTTTACCCACTGAATAGTGGATAAAGCTGATCCCAGCCATTGGCGGGCATCCCACATTTTTAGAATACAAGGCCAAAAATGTACCCGTAATTTTAAGAAATGAAAATTTTATTATTCCTAAAATACTTTGTTTTCCTATCATGCACGGCGATTTCATCTTAGGAAATAATTTCACACGTTTATACCTCAATGGAATGGCATAAACATAATATTATCTTTACCACCAATAAACAGGTAAAAATACCGATTTTACCACATCATGTTAACAAATGAGAGATCGGATTTACACAATTCCCTCATAAAATTCTAACCCTTGATGGGACACATTGGATGTTTCCTAAATTAAAAGATAATTTTAGTAAAAATCCCCTGCAATTATGGGATCGATCTCCCCGATATTACACATTAAAACTTAATGATCCAACCAAGGTCATTCGAGTTAATCCCATCATATATACACTTCACGATATCCAAGAATTTGATAACCAACTCAAAGAATTATTAGATAAAGGACTTATTGAACCCACATCAAGCCCTCACTCTTGCCCAGCATTTCTCGTAAGAAATCATGCTGAGATAAAACGTGGGAAAGCCAGATGGTCATTAATTATACGAGTCTAAATAAGCATCTTATCTTTGATGGCTATTTTATCCCACAAAAAGACGTCTTGATTAATAAACTTTGAGACGCTAGTATTCATAGTAAATTCGATTGTAAATCTGGATTTTGGCAAGTAAAATTAACGGACGAGTCAAAATCATTGACCGCCTTTAGTACCTCTTATTATAAACACTACCAATGGACAGTTATGCCCTTTGGCTTATGTAATGCACCGTAAGTTTTTCAGAGATGGATGGACAGCATCTTCTCTAATCTCGATTTTTGTATAGTGTATATTGATGATATTTTATGTCACATCCCAATTCTGATCCAACCAGAATGATGTGAGTGAACCGCCATTGAACCAACGGTTCACACCAGGATTTTGAATAGGCCGTGTCCACTCATACAAACCATTACACAACCACAATCAGAATATAAATATACAGCGGAAGACTTTAAATAAAATGAACTGAGTATCTATTGATAACTTAAATAAATATCCAATTATCCAAATTCAAACACATAAAATAATATCATTACATCCCTTTAATCCAATCGAAAATAAGAAAAATAAATAAAGAAAAACCAATCAAAGGTACACGCAGAAAGGGCACTCGCATGAAGCATCATGCTCGTCCTCTCCTGCCTGTGCACCCAGAGCAGCAACATCACCATAAGCCGGGGCATTCATGTAATCAATCATCCACAGTGTAACCTGCATCAACATCTAAAACAATGTACGTACAAAGGGTGAGCTCACAACACAGCCAAGAAGACAATCAGACAGTTTCACAATATTATGCATGAGTAACAATCATTTTATGCAGTGGTCTGGTTTTAAGTTTGTAATGTGCTATAGAAAGGTTTGGTGGCCCCCGCACCTCTATACACGAGTCTGTGGCACCTCATGGTTCACACCCCCATCGGCCCACATGCACCCATCATGGAATAGAGATAGAGCTAAGTTACCCACGTACCTCCCCTGATACTCTACCCATACCAGTACCTAAGCCCCTACTGCCGGGGCTCGCAAACCGGGCTCGCAAACTAACCAATCCTATATGTCATCAATGTACGCTCTATCCCAAAGACACAGCCGTCTACGGCATAGAGATAGAGCTAAGGCATTCCCACACCTCCCCTGATGCCCTATCCGTAACTAACCCACTAGGATAGAACCAATACGGTAGACCCTATCCCAACATAACTCCCTACGGCATAGAGATAGAGCTAAAGCATCGTGGGCAAGCCAGCGTTGACCTCGGAGACCACAATGCCACATAACCATGGCCAGGCCAACATCAATATCGGAGACCACCGTACCACGATCTTCCCCTAATGCCCCACCCGTACCAAGTATGTTAAGACAGAATACTACAAAAGGTGCTAGTGTGAGGAGCGATCCCAGGCCCATGCCCCACTCCACACACTAACGAAAATAATCACATGCTTAACAATCACATTCCTATCCATGCATGAACAATAATAATAACTGAGAGTAAAGGATGGCATGTGAATATGCACAAACATCACATCATATATAATCAGGTAATTAACAACAACTTACTGTCAATTAATTATTAGGTTTAGGTCAGATTCCCTTACCTGACGCTCGTTCGATAACTTGCTCCACGTCGCAAGGTCCAAACGATATGTCACAAAGTCCTACAATATTATTAGGGTCTCATTAGAATATATTGTTTAGGGTTTCATGTTGGTCGAAAACCAACACGGTTACAAACCCTCACAGAGCTGACCGGTGGCATGTACCGGTCGCAGCTCTGTGGGGAAGACTGGTGACCGGTATGGTCAGCCGGTCCCCACAGACCAGGCTCCCGAGGGATACCGGTGGCAACATACCGGTCGCACCATGTGCAACCGGTATAGTCGACCGGTATGTCTCCGAAAGACCATACATGGGTTTTCGACTGCCATCGATCATCCTCCATGGATTTCCAAGGTTTCTCCTATCCATTCTAAGTCTAAACTTGGAGTTAGAGTTATCCCCAACTCATTCAAGTCTCGTTTCGATGAATATCATCTCAAAACTCGAATCTAGGGTTTGACGGCAACTTAGGGTTTATTGGACAATTTAGGATTTTAGATCAATACCTACTTTGCATGGTATTGATCCACCCACACAACTAACATAGGATAAGAAGAATAGTTAAAACACTTACCGTTGACTGGCGTAGCATGAGCTTCGTCGAACGGTAATGGCAGCACCTTCTTCTTCTTCCTAGCTCCTTCTCCTTTCCAACCTCTTTCTCTTCTCTAGGGTTTGTGAGAGACAATGGAAAGGATTTGAGGAGGCTTAAGGGTGTATTTATAGGCTAGATTTAGGGTTTAGTAACCCTACTAGGATTAGGAAACTTCTAGGATTCGAAATCAGGAAAATGGGACCCGCAGAGACAAATTTCCAGATTCTCGCACTTAGCTGCGCAAGCCATACCAGTCGACCGGTACCAAGACCGGTACCATCGACCGGTCAATATAAAATGATGACTATTGGTCGTCTTTGGTCCGATTTCATACTTGTTTGTCATCCGCTTGTCCCGCCTGGCCCGGTGATGATCGGAAGACCTGCTACGACACAAAACCAAGGTTTAGACCGGGTTTACAGAGTACGGGTCTTACAACTCCCCCACCCTTAAAAGAAATTTTGTCCCCAAAATTTGCATGTAGGTTTCACAACTCCCCCACCCTTAAAAGAAATTTCAGCCTCGAAATTTGAACGTACCTTGATCATCGAAAAGGTTAGGGTACTCCTTCCTCACCGCGCTCTCCTCTTCCCAAGTAATTTCCTCCACATTTTGGCTTCTCCAATGTACCTTCACATAATAGATATCCTTGGTTCGAAGTTGCTGAACTTTTCGACTTGAGAGCATTACAGGCACCACTTCGAAAGTTAAGTCTTCAGTCAATTCTGGGGGATCAACGGTCAAGATGTGCGATGGATCTCTGACATACTTCTTCAGTAATAATACGTGAAACACATTATGAACACTGGACATAGATGGTGGTAGAGCCAATTGATATGCTACATTACCACGTCGGGTCAATATCTCATACGGTCCCACATACCTGGGGCAAAGCTTCCCCTTCTTATCAAACCGTTTCAGACCTCGCACCGATGACACCTTCAAGAATACTTTGTCACCCACTGTAAACTCCAGATCTCGACGTCGATTATCCGCATAGTGCTTCTGTCGAACTTGAGCTGTCTTTACCCTCTCCTTGATTTGGTCAATCACTCGGCAAGTTTCTTCAACAAACTCCGGTCCTACAATTCTTCTTTCTCCCACCTCGTTCCATAATAGAGGTGTACGACACTTCTTCCTATAGAGTGCTCATATGGGGCCATCCGAATTGTAGCCCGATAACCGTTGTTGTAAGTCTAACTCGATAAGTGATAGCTTCTCATCCCAAGCTCCCTTGAAATCTATTGCACAAGCTCGAGCATATCTTCTAAAAATTGAATAGTTCGCTCGACCGTCCATCCGTCGAGGGTGAAAATCTGTCGAACTTCAACTTGGTTCCCATAGCTTTCGTAATCCTTCCCGGAACTTTGATGTAAAACGGGGACTCTGTCGGATACTATACTCTCGGAATGCCATGAAGTCGACTATATTATCAACATATAACTTGGCCAGCCCATGGTATACCGAGGTCTAACCGTAATAAATCGAGTGCCTTGGTGAGTCGGTCAACTATAACCCAAACCGCATCCACCGACCTTGGTGTCAAAGGTAGGCCAAGAACAAAACCATAGTAATGCAATCCCACTTCCATGAGGTTCGGTAATGGCTGTAGTAAACCCGCGGGCTCTCGCCTTTTCGCTTTAACTTTTTGACAATTCAGACACTGGAACACAAAACGAGCTATATCTGCTTTTATACCCCTCCACCAATATAGTCTTCTTAGATCATGGTATATTTTGGTACTTCCTGGATGTACCAAATATGGGGTGTAATGAGCTTCAGTCATAACTCTGTCTCTGATATCGCAGTCTTTGCTCTCAAGTATACATAACCGTCCACGATACCTGAGTACCTTGTCTGAATCCAAGGTAAAGTCAGGATTGCTTGTACCCTTCTCTAAGTCTTCTTGCACTGTCTTGAGATGAGGATCCCTGTAGGATTGCTACCTTGACTTCATCAACTAGATCCGGTGAGATCTTCAAAGCTGCGAACATCATGGTGAACTTATGAATTAAGCCTTGCTCAACTGGATCTTCTGTAGTCTCTATAATAAACTCTTCATCACCTTCGATTGCACTTGAAGCTGCGACACATAATGCAGCATTTGTACTTGGTCCAGCCTCAGGTTTCGATGCCCACTTCCTGCTTAAGGCGTCGGCCACCACATTTGCTTTACCCGGATGGTACTGGATGTCACAATCATAATCTTTCAACAATTCCAGCCATCTCCTCTGTCTCATATTCAGATCCTTCTGAGTGAAAAGATAAGTTAAGCTCTTGTGATCTGACTTAATCTGAAACTTCTCACCATACAAGTAGTGTCTCCAAGTCTTGATTGCGTGAATAACCGTTGCTAGCTCCAAGTCATGCGTAGGATAGTTCTTCTCATGCCCCTTTAACTGTCTTGATGCGTAAGCAATCACCTATTCTCCTTGCATCAATACACACCCAATACCCAACCCTGAAGCATCCGTATATAAAGTAAACGGTACGCTTGGTTCTGGGATGGTCAAGATAGGTGCAGAGACTAGTCTTGACTTCAAAGTCTGAAAGCACTTCTCGCACTCATCCATCCATATAAATTTCTCTCCCTTCTTGGTCAATCTGGTGAGTGGAACAGCGATCCTGGAGTAAATTTCCACGAATCTTCTATAATAACCAGCCAACCCAAGGAAACTACAAATTTCCGCAACAGATTTTGGTGCTTCCCATCCTACTATAGCAGCTATCTTGCTTGGATCAACCTTGATACCGTCTTCAGATACAACATGGCCCAAGAAAGCCACTTCCTTCAGCCAAAACTCACACTTCTTGAACTTAGCATAAAGCTTCTCCTGTCTCAACCGTTGTAGGGCTGCCCTTAAATGTGTTGTATGAGTCTTCATGTCCTTAGAGTAGATCAATATGTCATCGATGAATACGATGACCGAAGTGTCCAACATATCATGAAACATTCGGTTCATCAGTTCCATAAACGATGTTGGAGCATTGGTCAACCCGAAAGACATAACTAGGAACTCATAATGCCCATACCTCGTCCTGAAAGCAGTCTTCGGAATATCTCCGGCCTTGATCTTCAGTTGGTGATACCCCGATCGGAGATCAATCTTCAAGAAAACCTTTGCACCCTGCAGCTGATCGAACAAATCATCGATCCTAGGCAAAGGATACCGATTCTTGATCGTTAACTTGTTCAGCTCACAGTAGTCAATACACAGCCTTACACTTCCATCCTTCTTCTTGACGAATAATATAGGTGCTCCCCAAGGTGATATGCTAGGTCGTATGAAACCCTTATCCAACAATTCTTGTAACTGGGTCTTCAACTCCTTTAACTCGGTCGGGGCCATCCTATATGGTGCTTTGGACACCAGCGCCGAACCTGGCATAAGATCTATTAAAAATTTTGTAGCCCTGTCCGACGGTAAGCCTGGAAGCTCCTCTGGAAATACATCTGGGAACTCCCGAACCACATCTATATCTTCCATCTTGAGTGACTCTGCTGTGATGTCGACTACATATACTAGATACCCCACTCCCCCTTTTTCTAAGCATCGCTTGGCTTTTAGGGTAGAGAGAATCAGCTTTCGCTTCCTAGATAGCCTGATCCCAGTGAAGCTATATTCCCTTCCCTTTTTGTCAGTAAGCACAAGCTTCCTTTCACCACATAAAAGGACGGCTGAATGATGGCCTAGCCAATCCATTCCCAAAATGACATCAAAGTCTGCCATCTCGAGTAGCACTAGGTTTGTTTCTCAGTCTCGGCCCTCAATACATACAGTACATGGTCCATAATATTCGGTCAAAGCCACTTCGACTCCTAGTGGAGAGCGAACTATCAAGCTTGGGTTCAAATGCTTGATTGGTAACTCCATTCGCTTCCCAAAAGAAATCAAGACAAAGGAGTGCGTGGCCCCAGAGTCAAATAATACTCTGGCGGGTATACTAGCTACATTTACAATTCCTGGAATTTTCTATCATCCCTTAGTTTTATATGCGCATATACTCAAATGATAAAGATAAGCCAAATAGTAAGGGATAGAGTCGTACTAGTGACCACATCAGGTGATGCAGCTGCCTCTTCAGTGGTGACCGCATAAACTCTTCCTTGCTGGGGCGGTTGCTTCTTAGGTAGAGTGCAGGTCCTTGCAATATGACCCACTTGCTGGCAGTTGAAACATTTTATATTCAGGTTGTATACGGCATTCGGTGGCACAGGTGGTGCCGCATTGTTCCTTGCAGGCACTGCAGCAGTCGGAGCCCTGTATGGGCGGAATGGTCTAGTATTACCGCCACCCGAACTCTCACTAGCAGGTCTCTTCACTCCCCTGTTCTGAGCAAAGAAGTTGTCCCTCTGACTGGACTCTATCACCCTCGCAACCTGCACAGTATTCTTGAAGGTGTCACCGGTGCGAGGTCTGAAACGGTTTGGTAAGAAGGGGAAGCTATGCCCCAGGTATGTGGGCCATATGACATATTGATCCGATGTGGTAATGTGGAATATCAATTGGCTCTACCACCATCTATGTCCAGTGTTCATAACGTGTTCCATGTATCATTACTGAAGAATTATGTCAGAGATCCATCGCACATCTTGACCGCTGATCCCCCAGACTTGACTGAAGACCTAACATTCGAAGTGGTGCCTGTGATGCTCTCAAGTCGAAAAGTTCAGCAACTTCGAACCAAGGATATCCATATGTGAAGGTGCATTGGAGAAGCCAAAATGTAGAGGAAATTACTTGGGAAGAGGAGAGCGCAGTGAGGAAGGAGTACCCTAACCTTTTCGACGATCAAGGTACATTCAAATTTTGAGGCCGAAATTTCTTTTAAGGGTGGGGGAGTTGTGAAACCTACATGCAAATTTTGGGGACGAAATTTCTTTTAAGGGTGGGGGAGTTGTAAGACCCGTACTCCGTAAACCCGGTCTAAACCTTGGTTTTGTGTCGTAGCAGGTCTTCCGATCATCACCGGGCCAGGCGGGACAAGTGGATGACGAACAAATATGAAATCGGGCCAAAGACGACCAATAGTCATCATTTTATATTGACCGGTCGATGGTACCGGTCTTGGTACCGGTCGACTGGTATGGCCTGCGCAGCTAAGTGCGGGAATCTGGAAATTTGTCTCTGAGGGTCCCATTTTCCTGATTTCGAATCCTAGAAGTTTCCTAATCCTAGTAGGGTTACTAAACCCTAAATCTAGCCTATAAATACACCCTTAAGCCTCATCAAATCCTTTCCATTGTCTCTCACAAACCCTAGAGAAGAGAAAGAGGTTGGAAAGGAAAAGGAGCTAGGAAGAAGAAGAAGGTGCTGCCATTACCGTTTGACGAAGCTCACGCTACGCCAGTCAACGGTAAGTGTTTTAACTATTCTTCTTATCCTATGTTAGTTGTGTGGGTGGATCAATACCATGCAAAGTAGGTATTGATCTAAAACCCTAAATTGGCCAATAAACCCTAAGTTGCCGTCAAACCCTAGATTCGAGTTTCGAGATGATATTCATCGAAACGAGACTTGAATGAGTTGTGGATAACTCTAACTCCAAGTTTAGACTTAGAATGGATAGGAGAAACCTTGGAAATCCATGGAGGATGATCGACGGCAGTCGAAAACCCATGTATGGTCTTTCGGAGACATACCGGTCGACTATACCGGTTGCACATGGTGCGACCGGTATGTTGCCACCCGGTATCCCTCGGGAGGCTGGCCGAGGGGGACCGGCTGACCATACCGGTCGCCGTCTTCCCCACAGAGCCGCGACCGGTACATGCCACGCTCACCCGTGAGGGTGTTTTGTAACCGTGTTGGTTTCCGACCAACATGAAACCCTAAACAATATATTCTAATGAGACCCTAATAATATTGTAGGACTTTGTGACATATCGTTTGGACCTTGCGACGTGGAGCAAGTTATCGAACGAGCATCAGGTAAGGGAATCTGACCTAAACCTAATAATTAATGGATAGTAAGTTGTTGTTAATTACCTGATTATATATGATATGATGTTTGTGCATATTCACATGCCATCCTTTACTTTCAGTTATTATTATTGTTCATGCATGGATAGGAATGTGATTGTTAAGCATGTGATTGTTTTCGTTAGTGTGTGGAGTGGGGCATGGGCCTGGATCGCTCCTCACACTAGCACCCTTTTGTAGTATTCTGTCTTAACATACTTGGTACGGGTGGGGCATCAGGGGAAGATCGTGGTACGGTGGTCTCCGATATTGATGTTGGCCTGGCCATGGTTATGTGGCACTGTGGTCTCCGAGTCGACGCTGGCTTGTCCTCGATGCTTTAGCTCTATCTCTATGCCGTAGGGAGTTATGTTGAGATAGGGTCTACCGTATTGTTTCTATCCTAGTGGGTTAGTTGCGGATAGGGCATCAGGGGAGGTGTGGGAACGCCTTAGCTCTATCTCTATGCCGTAGACGGCTATGCTGGGATAGAGCGTACATTGATGACATATAGGATTGGTTAGTTGCGAGCCCAGTTTGCGAGCCCTGGCCAGTAGGGGCTTAGGTACTGCTCTGGGTAGAGTATCAGGGGAGGTACATGGGTATCTTAGCTCTATCTCTATTCCATGATGGGTGCATGTGGGCCGATGGGGGTGTGATCCATGAGGTGCCACACACTCGTGTATAGAGGTGCGGGGGCCACCAAACCTTTCTATAGCACATTGCAAACTTAAAACCAACCACACGCAATAAAATGATTGTTACTCATGCATAATATTGTGAAACTGTTCGATTGTCTTACCGAGCCGTGGTTGTAAGCTCACCCTTTGTACGTACATTGTTTTAGATGTTGATGCAGGTTACACTGTGGATGATTACATGAATGCCCCGGCTTATGGTGATGTTGCTGCTCTGGGTGCATAGGCAGGAGAGGACGAGCATGATGCTTCATGCGAGTTCCCTTTCTGCATGTACCTTTGATTTGTTTTCTATATTTATTTTCCTTATTTTCGATTAGATTAAAAGGATGTAATGATATTATTTTATGTGTTTGAATTTGGACAATTGGATATTTATTTAAATTATCAATAGATACTCAGTTCATTTTATTTAAAGTCTTCCGCTGTATATTTATATTATGATTGTGGTTATGTGTAATGGTTTGTATGAGTGGACACGGCCTATTCGAGATCCTAGTGTGAACCGTTGGTTCAATGACGGTTCACTCACACCATTCTGGTTGGATCAGAATTGGGGTGTGACATTTTAGTCTTCTAAAACTCGAGAAGAACATACCAAGCATCTTGAAATTATGACTGATTTATTCCAAAAACATGGAATAATCCTTTCTCCTAAGAAAATCGAAGTAGAACAAACTACTATCGAATTTTTGGGCTTAACCCTTAATCCAAATGGTATTCAATTACAATACCATATTTTAGTAAAATTAAAAGAATTTCCAGACATTCTAGTAGATAAAAAGCAATTATAAAGCTTTCTCGAAATTCTTAATTATGGTCAACATTTCATTAAGATCTCTCTAAAAAAGAGAAGTCTTTACAATGGTTGCTCAAAAAAGATCAACCCTTTGAATGGACTGCTAATGACACTACTGTAATCCAATCTCTTAAAGATGAAATTCAACATTTACCCCCTCTGTATTTTCCTAAAACAGGAGATTACATGATTCTTGAGACCGCCTCTAATGAACACTGGGGAACTGTTCTCAAATGTAAACCACTGAAAAATCCAAAAATAGAAGAACTCTGTGGTTATAATTCTGGCAAATTCAAACCTACCGAAATTAATTACATTATGATGTAAGCCAATTTTGGGCTTATGGAACTAATGGATCGGGAGAGTGGACTTACACAAAATCAAAGGAATCAAAAGGGAGGTGAAGTGCAGAAATGGATTTTGAATTTTTGTTAAAGGTAAAGAAAGAAAAGGATATAATTGATGGAAGTGAAGGTGGGGTGACTTACTTCTCTTCTAGGATGTAAATCAACTCCAAAGGTGGCCTACAACTTTTCAAGGATGTAGGTGAAGAATAAAATTCCAACTCTTCTAGGATGGAATGAAACTTCTTCAAGGTTTCAAGGGAGAACTCTTCTAGGTTCAAGAATTGCACTTAGGCAAATTTCATTCATAAGAATCACTTCAAATTGTCTCTACAATACAAACTACTTTGGTGGCCTTTTATAGGCATAATAGAGAAAATAAAAAGACAATCATATCTTTAAATCCAAGGGCTGAAAATACAAAATAGAAAACAAATAAATGATAGATTAAAAAAAATAAACTCTTCCAATGCAAGGGGTTACTCCAATGAGCATTGATGCAAGTTCCAAAGTCTTGATTCAAGGTCCAAGGTATTGATGTTAGGTTCAATGTCTTGATGCAAGCTCCAATGTAGAGAAGACTCTAGAAACATTGAATAGAAAAGGCCACTTCATTATCCACTAAAGACTTGAAAGGTCACCAAAAAGGGGTTGATTTTAAGGAGCAAGGGTCAGGTTCATTGGTTCTTTTGTAGCTTGGTTCGTACCTTGGTCTTGGGCCAAATGGGCTTTGTAAGCTTGGGCTTTGATGCGGGCCGATCTTCGTAGTTGGACTGCATCACATTATCTATGAAAAAGAAATTTTAGCTATTATAAATGGACTAAAACGGTTCAAAATTTATTTAGCATCTGATAAATTCCTTATACGAATGGATAATTAGGTCGTTAAGGATTTCTTAAAATCTAAAAAGCGAGAGGAAACCTTCGCCGAATAAATTGGTTTAATTTTGTTAGTCAATTTCCTTTTGAAATCGAATATATTAAAGGTTCTAACAATGTTTTAGCTGACTTTCTTAGTAGGGAATCTGAAACAGTCTCAGCTAACAAAAGCACTTGATACGCTTTAAAATGTCTGATAAACTACTAGATAAATTTGATGAGAGTCATGGTAAAGAGCCATTCATTCACCAAGCCAAGCCCAAAAAAAAAAAACTTTCATTTTTTTCCCCAATCCCCGAAGAGGTGGCATCAGAATCACTGATCCAAACTCTCCCAATCACGGACCTACTGGAACTTATCTACAAAACACTGGATATTTTGTTCTTACTCTTAATCATCCCTTTGGACCAACATTCGGACCAAGTGTTCCCCCTCAACCCGAATATAGAGCTAAAATCCTAGCCCATTTTCAATACCTTCAAAATTCTCAAGGCCAACCCATGGGCGGATATTCCCAAAATCCTTGGGCTACTCCCACTCAAGAAATATGATATTCTCAGGTTTTAAAAGCCCTAAAACCTGAACCTTTGCCTCAAAATATGGTTGCCAATTTCTTTAATCCAGGAATTCCAAAAAAAATTATGATGAAATTAATGGTGCCTGGAAAGCCCATGTTACAGAACAGAAAAAACTATTTCGAAAACATCTCAGTTCCCTTTCAAACTTGTTGGGCCAATTTTGTTTCAAACAAAAAGAATTTCAAAAACTCATTCTTGGTGTCATTAAACAAATGAACTAGAATGATGATTATGAATTAGAAAAGATCAACATGTTTTTAGAATTACGGAATATCTGAAACCCCCTTATTTCGATGATTGTATTTTTAACAAAATCAAATGGATTTGTCTCTATGAAAAAAAAAGTCACCAGATTCTCTCTCTTGATCTCTTCAACCAGAGTAAAACAATCTGTGATGAAGAACAATATACAGCCTTTACTGATATTTTAACCCAATATTATGAAAAACTGTTTGAATACAAATACAAACATCTGCGTCTATGTTTTTACTTGGAGCTCCACCCTTGGGATGAAATAGCATTTTCTTGGGGATTAGTCTTTAGGGTTTATTTTAAAAATACCAATGTCGATTTAATTAATATTTTCCTAATATGATAAAAGCCATGCTTTATCATGTTGCTGGCACATGAAAATTTGACAATTATCTAGAACTAAATATTTTTAGAACTCTGGGATGGCGGCGAAGAGAACGGTTTTATGCGCTTTATCAAATCTGGGCCTTAACCAGATCGTCCGATATTGATCTAGTAGGCCCACTACAACTTGAAACTGATGAAGCATTGACAATGGCTCGACAAATCAAAGGCGAGCGATTCTTCATCAACTCGATCGTTGAACTCCATGATGCAGCCAAGTTTGCTCAACTCTTTGACTTTCAAATCACTGATGGACAGAGAGTATTTTATACCAATATGCACGTAAATTAGCAGATCACCCCTCAGCAAAAACTTGAGGCTCTTCAATAGTTGGAACAGTTCATTAAGTTGAACTTTCTAGACTTACCTTTTGAATACTTACTTGAGGCTGAATAAATCATCGATCACCGTCAATTAGAGGAAAGATATCTCAATATCGATACCAATGACTCTTACATGTCCTCTCTTGACAGCGGACTCAGCACCGGCGGTACCTACTGACATGATGAAAGTCTCGAGATAATTACCACCTGCACACGTTAGCATAAAACCCAGTTACAAGGCCACGTGCTACAAATCCAGCATACGACATCTCCGAAGACTTGATTTTTTTTTATGTTGAGTTACTGTAGCAGTAAATATTATTCATGTTACTGTAGCAGTAAATACTATTCACTTTACTGTAGCAATGAATAGTACCATCGACAATCACTATTCAAAAAATAACTTAACTTGAGTTACTATTAACCCAATAGTTAACTCATGCCTTTTCTATATATAGGCATCTACCCTCTTATTTAAGGGCATGCCTTACCTTCCCTCTCTCTCTCTTGTAAGGTCTCTCTCCCTTTCTCCCACCTACCTCTCTTTCTCATCTAATTTCTTTCTTTGAGTTCTCTCTTTGAGTACTCTTTTGTAAAGTTAGTTCTCTTGTTTGTAAATGGTATCAGAGCCTTGTTGCTCTTTGTTGAAGCTTGAAGAAACTATATGATTTTCTTCTTATAGTCTTCGAATACCGTCTCTTATCGGATTCTTAGCCTCTAATTAGAGGTGATTATAAATCTTTGTATTTGGACTCCCACCTTACCTAGGTTGATTCATAATGAAGTTTCTTATTTTCTTTCCTTTTATCTTGCTTTAAATCTTTACTTTAAGTCTTTACTTTATGCACTTCTTCTTCTTCAACCCTCCTTTTACTTTTATGCTTTAAGTCTTTCTTTTGTTAAAAGTTTTTGTTTCACCTCCTTTCAAGATCTTTTGCCGGTTGGCTGAAAGGTTTTGAGGTCTTCAGGTCCCTAACCATCTTCTTTTGTGGGGTAGTTGGCCTTTAAGCTCCCTTTAGAGCCAGGAAGGGGTGTGGTTGAGCTGGTCGTAATTCGTCTACTGAACTCACAGATTTGTGTGGTGAAAGATATCTGGAGATCTAAAAGCTAAGTAAAAAAACTAAATGGCAACAGATCTAGGAAGCTGTGAATGCATAGCAAATTTATGTGGTGTTAATAGTACGGAGTATGCTCATATTACTCATATATTAAAAACAAGTAATGAAAAATTGCCCGCTATAAGTGGCACAGTTAATATGCTATTAGATTTATCTTTTACTTTCTTTCGGAAAATCGACAAAAAAATTGATCATATTCAAAATGAAGTTATCCTAGTCAAGGATCAAGTAACCCAACTTGGTTCTATAATAGGCTTGGATCTCAACCAAGAGACCAAAGAGACAATCAATCGGCTGGACCAAAAATTGGGTAAATTTTTAAACAAAAATTTTCCCGACGAAATTCCTGTTTTCTCCACATCCCACCGAACTGTGTGGTATTATGAAAATGCTGAATCTTTGAAACCCCTAACTACGGAAAAACCAACTACTCTTTCACAATTTCTTTCTTTAAAAGAAATAATAAACTATTGGAAAAAATGGTTTAAAGAAGAACCTGAATTTCTGAAAAACAAAAATTAGTGACCATGATGCAACAACTTTATATCGAACATGAAACAATATTTAAGCAGCATCATTATAATCTTTTTGAGGAAAACCCCTCTGAAGAGACTGAGACAGACGAAAACCCTTCAGAAGTTTTATCTGAAGAAGACGATGAGTTAATTCCAGTATCAAAAAAGGTTCTGGATGAAATTTTTACCAATACTGACAAGGCTAAACTAATAGTCGGCACATCAAGAAAGATTCAAACTGAATCTTCAACGAAAAATCACCCTAGTAGTTCTAGAAACTTTCCTTCCCCCGATAATCTTTACATGGCCAATACCTCGTCATGGAATCCACAAAGGATAGGCTCGCCCAGCGAAAACTCAGACACTGAGTCTACTACTAAAATGGGGCCGTAATTTTGTTAGTCAATTTCCTTTTGAAGTCGAATATATTAAAGGTTCTAACAATGTTTTAGCTGACTTTCTTAGCAGGGAATCTAAAACAATCTCAGCTAAGAAAATCACTTGATAAGCTTTAAAATGTCTGGTAAACCGCCAGATAAATTTGATAAGAGTCATGGTAAAAAGCCATTCATTCACCCAGCCAAGCCCAAAAAAGGGAAACTTCTATTTTTTTTTCCCAATCCTCGAAAAGGTGGCATCAAAATCACTGATCCAGACTCTCCCAATCACGAACCTACTGGAACTTATCCACAAAACATTGGATTTTTTGTTCCTATTCTTAATCATCCCTTTGGACCAACATTCGGACCAAGTGTTCCCCCTCAACCCGAATATAGAGCTAAAATCCTAGCCCATTTTCAACACCTTCAAAATTCTCAAGGCCAACCCATGGGCGGATATTCCCAAAATCCTTGGGCTACTCCCATTCAAGAAATATCATATTCTCAGGTTTTAAAAGCTCTAAAACATGAACCTTTGCTTCAAAATATGGTTGCCGATTTCTTTAATCCAGGAATTCCAAAAAAAAATTTATGATGAAATTAATGGTGCCTGAAAAGCCAATGTTACGGAACAGAAAAAACTATTTCGAAAACATCTCAGTTCCCTTTCAAACTTGTTGGGCCAATTTTGTTTCAAACAAAAAGAATTTCAAAAAGTCATTCTTAGTGTCATTAAACAAATGAACTGGAATGAGATTATGATTTAGAAAAGATCAACATGTTTTTAGAAATTGCAAAATATCTGGAATAAGTGAAGAAATCAAGAGATGAAAGAGAGTAAAAGCCGTTTTACCGTTTTAAGTTTTCAACTTTATAGTATTGGTTTAAAGATACATCCGGGGTTCATTCTGTCGGTTCAGTCAGCCAACACACTAGTACCTGAACACCTATTTAATTATCGGTCTGGACCAAAGCCCAACGCATTTAATAATTGAGCCAGTCTGGTTTCGGGCTTTACCAATCGGACTGCCCATTGTGGGCTTGAAATTGACACCTGTAATCTGGACTCTATCTGCACTATGTTTTGTTTTGGAATTTCTTGGTTTCTATCCTTGAAAAAAAAAGAGAAGAGAGGAAGCCGACATTCTACCCCAAGGGTTTGGAATGCTGAGATCCCCAAGGCTCCTACGGACTTCGATCCAAGAATATGACCTAACAAAGGGTAGAAAGGGGTTAATTAGATTGTGGAACCTACAATTTTTTTTTAGTTAAAAGTCAAATTTATATTAATAATGAATAAAATAATTACAAAAGTCTTGGAAGCTGCATCACCCCACCTTCGGCATGGCATTAGCAGAGTTGCGCCCCATACAATATAAACAATAAGAAGAGCGAAACCTTGGGAGCTCAAAAGCATCCCATACTACATCTCGTGCCACACAATAAGGGCAGGAGTCCCAAGACATCAATAACTGTATGGGCAGCCCTTTTGGCTAAGCTGTCTGCTACTGGGTTTTCCTCCCAAAAACAATGAGTAGATTGCACATGCCGTTTGTTAATCTCTTCAGTGATGAAAGACCATAATTGCTGTACATACCAAGATAAATTCCTCAATAACAGACAGAAGACCACTGCTTTAGAATCACACTCAAGCCAAATGAGAGCAGTCAAGCTTGACAACCTCTATTAAACCGCAAACAGCTCTCATCAATTCAGCCTTGAAATTTGTAACAATTCCAATTGAGTCAGCAAAAGCAAAAATCACCCGACCTGATGCATTTCAAATCACGCCTCCTGGCCCAACCCTACCTGGATTACCTAAGAGCAGCCGTCCACATTCACTTTCATCCACATGCCCCAAGGAGTTCTCCATTTCAATTGGAACCTACAATGGACTTCCATCATCATGTTTAAAACTTTGGATAAACGATGGAGACCGTGAGACTATCTCAACAACAGATTCTAAAATTATTCTAATGCAAAGTAGTTGGAGATTTAACTCAGCTCTAAACAAAATCGATAGAAAATAATGAGTGAAGCTACAGAAATAACTAGACATAAGTACAAATACTATTTTATGGATGAAAAGTACAAAGAATTATTTATCTATAATTTAATGTAACTAAACATACTGAATAAGATGACAAGAGAAACATATAATGGAGAACTAGTAAGAAAAAAAATGAATAAATCTAACAAAAAAAATTGGCTAGGCTTAGGGGTGCCAGTGTCTTTGGCTTCTCTTGAACGGGTCAATCCATTTCTTGTCTTCTTTGATTGCCTGCTCCCACCGCCGTTTAAACGTTTGAAGCTCTGATGTTGATTGCCTCCTTATCTGTTCAATAAGAACCAAATATAAGGACCACTCATACAAGCTGAAGAAACAGCTGCACTGTAACACATTCATAATTTCATATCCAACTATCCAAAGCTCTCTTTAGTATAGTTTATATTTATGTTTATCAGTTATTTATGACAAGTCATTTATGAGAATAAATAATGAGTCATAGATAATAACCATAAACACTAGACATAAAGAAGTAATAATAAATTATCAAAATAATGATAAACACTTTTTAACCTATTTGTAGATTTTAGATTATATTAATTTATTTTAAATATAGATAAATACCATAAATCATACCAAACAACTACATGTCATAATTTATTATATAATTAATTATATAATACAGACCAAAGAGAGCCCAAGCTACAATATATCCACTTAAGGCCATTATTTCATCCCTTGGAGCATTGTGTACATGAATGGACAATATTTCCAATGCAGGGGATCTTTATAAAGCTTATCGAGTGAAGCGCCAATATGAAAATGAAGACAGAGTGTTCAACTGCCAACTGACCATACTCAGTCAATGGGGAACGTCAACAGTAATCAAACAAAAGTGCCAGAACAATCGTACAATCAGTTCTTCTGGATAATGGCGCACAACCTATTTCCGTACTGGCAGATGTAGTCAATGCTATATTGTGAATGACAAATATTGTAGATGACACAATGCTAACACTCAACTCTGCCTGAAAATCAAAGACGCTTTCAAGCTCAAAAAATAAACTTCAGAATGTGTATTTGTCCTTGTCAGGAAAAGAAATATATATATATATATATATATATATATATATATATCAAGAGAAACAATTTTGAAGGAGTAGAACTGGTGAATATACAGGTATTTGGGCACAACATATCAACAAGGTTCAGAAAACCTACACTGTAGTTGGCAATCAGTTTTTTTTTTTTTTTTTTTTTTTTTTTTTTTGGGGGTGGGGGATAGGTATGGCCCCAAGGAGAGTTGAACTCATGACCTCTTCATTTTGATACTTGGCAATCAGTAGATATCACATAAAGGGCAAGGTACTGTCATAAAATCTGAAACAATTTCAACCTATGATATTTAGTTTGTGTAGATGCACCAGATAGTTGGACCTGCTGTCATGCTTTGAGAATCAAACTAAAATTCACCTATTAATAGACAAAAGATGTAGAGTATAAGAAGACTTCATTAAATCTAGTGAAAACATTCACAGCTCAAACAAGTGCAAAAGAACAGTTAAACCCACATTAGCTAGGCAAAGTTCAAAATTGTTGCATCTTGTGATACAGGTTAAATTAGGGGAAAAAAATGAAAGAAAAAGGATAGACTATATAAGTAATCACCTCTGATCTCACATCAACAGTTGGCACACGTTGTCTCTGTAGATCAGATCAAACCACCAAAGAAAAAGTATATCAAAACCATACTATGGTAGTTGTTTTTAATGGCTGAAGAAAGAGAACCCTTAATAATTAACATAATATATACCTTCTTGGACTCTTCAAAACGAGTATTTTTAGAGGCCTGCACATGAAGCGAAAGGAAACAGTTACAGCAAGGAAATAGAAACTAATCATCATTGTAACAAAATAGAAAGAAATAGAGAAGGAGAGAAGATGGAGAGAATGGAGAATAGGGCAGAGAATGGATCGAATTAATCCTCTCCCCCTCACCCGTATCTTATTTATAATAAGAAGACTTACAAGTATTAAAGCCTAAGTAGACTTCACAAAAATTAAAATTAAACTAGGACTTCGACTTAAACCAGAAAATAATCAGCACTAAGCTAGGTGACACATAGACAGCATAACTAAAACCCTACAATTTTCAACACTCCCCCTCAAGCTGGAACATGCTCCAGTTTAGACTAAAAAGAATATATATGAACCATAACACCGGTCTCAAGTAATAACACCAACTCACAAGCACCAAGCAGTATAGGTTCTTCTCATGGAAGGCAGCAGTAGCAACAGTAGTAGTAGTAGCATAGTATAAGTCACTGCGAACCAAGTAGTAGTAGCAACACAGTATAGGTCACTGCGAACCAAATAGTAGTAATAGCACAATATAAGTCCACTATGAACCAAGTAGTAGCAGTTTGCATCACGTGCAAGTAGTAGAGGTTGCATCACGTGCAACCGTAGCAGGCTCCTACATGAGCAAAAGTTATAGGAGGCTTCATCACAAGCAACATAGTAGTAGGCTAGGCTCTCGTCAATGAGAAGACACAAACTTGAACAGATAGATATACCTTCTCTCCCTCATGTTGGAACATTCTATGTGGACAAATTATGGCAGGAGATGTCAAATTCTAAGATATAGAGTAGAATACCAATAAGAACAAGATATCCAAATTTCAAAATCATCCAACAGTTGGATTAAGAATTATGGTGAAGTTCTAGTGTGACTAGGAATCAGGTAATGATCCAAGTGGGTTTTTGACATTACTTGAAAAGTTAACAAACTGATGTGGCAAGGACAGGTCAACCAAAGACAAGGTGTCACAGTAGGATTGGATAATATGACATTAAAATCTGAACATCATCTAATAGTAGGATATGGATATATCAAACAGACCTTAAACAGGTAAGACTCTAACAGCCAAGATTGACAACAGTCCAAACACAAAATAACAAGTTCAGAATTAATAGGAGAATGTAACATCGATGGCACCTAATTAATAGGATCAGGATTGAGATAGGATCCCATCAAATCACGATTAGATCGACTCTAATCTGTAACAGCCGCAATCATTCAAAATAGCAGTATCAATTTTGGAAAGTACAACACAGCAAAATAGATATTGACAGCACATCAGTGGGCCAGAATAGGTATCGACAACATGAAAGATTAGGATCGGTGGAAAGAAGCTGGTTATCAGCCCTGGCAAAATTGAAACCAGCAACCAGATTTGATAGTTATTCATTAAAAGTAACTGATGTTAACAGTACCTTAATAGCAAAATAGAAAGAAAGAATGAATGAGAGAATAAGGAGAGAATGGAGAAGAGGGGAGAGTATGGATCGAATTAATCCTCTCCCCCTCACCCCTTACCTTATTTATAATAAGAAGACTTACAAGTATTAGAGAATAAGTAGACTTCACTCGAATTAGAATTAAACTAGGACTTTAACTTAAACCAGAAAATAATCAGCACTAAGCTAGGTGACACCTAGACAACAGAACTAAAACCGTCTTCAACAATCGTTATCATTGCAATTCTCATGCCCAAGCACAAGTACAAGTACAAATACAAAGATGGGAAAATGGATATACAACTTTTCATTTCCCTAAAACTAGAACACATTTATGGACCAAATACAACATCAAATATAAGATAAATATTATTTATACAATGTAAATCATGCTCAGGGCTACACATTAAATATTCAAAAAGACCAGCTGAATAATTGACTTGTCTACATAGATGCCTCTACAGTATCCTACAATAGCTGATCAAGAAAATTTTGATGACAAGTATGGCTTTGAACAGAGTTGAATGGTGAAACAAGATCCACGTAACCGATTCCATTCAGTTGGGAATTGGGATGAGGCTTAGTTGACTTGAGCAGATTAGAAAATGACCAAGTGTTTCCCCAAGCCAATAACCTAGTTGAACCATTTAAAAATTTGAATTAAAGAACAGGCACCAGATCCATTGTAAACACTAGCCTCAATTAATAATCCATCACAAAATCAGAACTAGTTTATGTAAAAAATAATTTTTAAAGAGTGATCATTTTAAATATCTAGGTTCAATCATAAACAAAGAAGGTGATATAGAGGATGATGTTTCACAGAGGATTAAAATAGGATGGATGAAGTGGAGAAGAGTGTATGAAGTGTTGTATGATTGGCGTATTCTTTTAAAACATAAAAGGAAAAATTTTATAAGACAGTCATTCGATCTGCTATGATGTATGGTGCGGAATGTTGGGCAGTTAAGAAGCATCATATAGATAAACTTAGTGTACCTGAGACATCGAATAGAGCTGATTGGCGAATAAGAATCCATGTAGCCAACCCCATTTAATTGGGATAAGGCTTTGTTGTTGTTGTAGTAGTTTAGCTATAGGCTAGAAAACACTAAATTTACATTTGGTTTAAGAAAAATCAAGTAATTAATTAATAGAAGTATTAGCAAGAGTGAAAATTTTGACCGGGATGCAAGTTGTTCACCCATATATTGATGACTTTAAATGCTTGAATGATGATAAAGAAGGCTTGTCCTTTTCTTTTTTATTATTTATGCAAGTAATTTAATAAGTTTACATCCCCAGCCAATTCTATGGCTTAAGGAATTTGTGAATTACTTTGGCTTAGAAATTTACTAGAAGGTCTTGGTGTTCTTGTTTATCTTCCAATGATGTTGTACTATAATCACAAAGCTACAATTAGCATTGCCCATGACCTAGTTCAACATGATCGTACTAAGCATATGGAAATCAATCGACAGTTCATCAAGGAGAAACTCGAGAATGGACTTATCTATATGCCCTTCGTCAAGTCAGAAGACCAGCTAGGTGATGTATTCACTAAGGGTTTGGGTGAAAAACCTTTTCATCCTAATTTGGCCAAGTTGGGCATGTGTGACATCTATGCGCCAACTTGAGGGGGAGTGATGAAATATATAGCCCGTAAGGGGCATTTTAGTCCATCCCAATGGAACCGACTCTATATTAATAGTCTGTCATTGGGGGGGGGTATTAGTCTTATGCAATTCCCTTTTTACTTATAAATATAGGCTGGATGGTCCCTAGTAATCCAAGCATTCAGTTCCTAATCTGTGCTTTCTAAAATATTACTCGAGGAGGGCCCATATCAATCCGTAAGCAGGGCCTTGCGAGCTAAGGTTGTATTTATATCAAAGTTGTGGTTTATGGAACCCAAGGATTTAGAAGTTTTTTTTTAGCCATTGATTGGTGCTACTTAATTCTGTCTACTAGTTGGAATTCTCATCGGTCCATAGTGCGGGATCCCGGGTTGAGAAAACCCTAATTAATCCGCTAATGGGCCCAACCAAATAACATGGAAGCTTGGTTCAACAAACAGTGGCAGAATTGTAAATAAACTCAAAACTCAACCAGTAGTGGCAATTCTGTAAATAATCAGAAGTTTCTAATAACTTGAAGAAACCAAACAGAACCTTAGGATAGATTAAGAATTATATTTCAAGGAATGGGGGTAGTGTGGGTATTAAGACAAAGAAGGGTGACTTAGGAATAAGTTATAAGGGAAGGGGTATTATGGGAAAGTGGGAAATAAAATCCAATCAATAATCTGGAAAGGAGTTCGTCTCCTTCCTTTAGACAAACAGGGAGGCGGAAACCAGAATGGGTGGGGGAGAGAGAGATCTCACTCGATAAGGATCCGATGGACTTGAGATTTTAGATGAAGGTTCGTAGGGACTAAGAGTACTGTTCCCAACTGATATTGACTCCAAACAGCAAGGAATAAGATGGTATTGAAGGTCTGAATCTGGGTTTGGCAGTGGGAGAGAGAAACCTTGGGTTGCAGGTTTTGATTCTTCACACTGAGATGATTTTCAGGTCTTGGACCTTGGGGTTATGGGTTGTCCTTATAGGTTGAAGGTATTCCCTAAATTTCAGGGTGAAAGGAGGTGGGACGAGAGAGTTTTAACAAGAAATTGTGGGCTGGAGTTACCGCCCAGAAACAGAGGAGGGGGTTTCGGTTGTAGGGACTGGGCAGAGGGAAGATGGAAGAAGAGAAAGAAAGGAAGGGAAAAGGAAGAAGAAGAGGAGAGGATCAGCCTAAGCTGTCCTGATTCGCAGAAAGTGAATGAGAGAAAGGAAAAGAGAAGGGGAAGGAGCTTTCGGCCAGCAGGCCTGCAAATCACAAAACTGAAACTTCAATTCATTCATAAAATTCTTCTTCAATTCTTCACTACTGAAAATAAAACCTAATACATGTTCTATTTAAAGGTAGAACTTTCCTAAACTAATTTAAAGTAAACTTAGAAAGTAAATAACATCTTTATGAAATCAAATCTAATCCCTATGACATAAAATAGAAATAGTAAATAAGGAAACCTATAAATTAAAACTTCCTAATCTAATTAATCATCTACCAACCCTTTCCAGACCAAAAGGTTGGTTTGGGTTTGAGCCGGTTCAGGTTTGGCTTGGGTAGCCAAATTGGCTCGTGTCGATCCATCCATGACACAGCTACTGCATCACCCTAGTAATCCAAGCATTCAGTTCCTAATCTGTGCTTTCTAAAATATTACTCGAGGAGGGCCCATATCAATCCGTAAGCAGGGCCTTGCGAGCTAAGGTTGTATTTATATCAAAGTTGTGGTTTATGGAACCCAAGGATTTAGAAGTTTCTTTTTTTAGCCATTGATTGGCTGCTACTTAATTCTGTCTACTAGTTGGAATTCTCATCTCATTGGTGGGTTTGTCTGTTGTTGGCTTTTTGCTATTGCTGGTGGTTTTATTTGTTGTCTGTGATAAGAAATTATTATCTCCCAATGGCGGTCTCATTTATTGTGGATTTCTTCTTATTAAAGATTTATTTTTATTATCTACCTGGGTTTTCCCGGTTGAAAATTTCAGGTTTTCAACCCACAGTGATGATTTATTCATCTTCTCCTGCTCCTATTTTCTGGATCTTTATTGTTGTTGCAGTTGTTGCGGCTGTTGCAATTTTCCTACGTGTGGCTGGTGTTTTCTATTGCTTATATTGTCATTTACAGTTCTTCTTAATGAAGAATTTCTTTATTATCGGTGTTGGTGGCTGATCAATTTGTTTACTCTGTTGCTACAATTGGATAGTTTTCTTCTTCATGCGGATCTTTTGTTTCATATGATTCCTCTGTTTGCTACATGTTTGGATGTGATTGGTTATTTATGTACTGATTGTTTCAAGCTGGAGCATAATGTAATGGATGATGCAACAGAAAACCATCGGAATACATCAATAAACTTAATTTTGAGTTTCAATGGGTTGTGTGGGTCATGGGCTCTCTATTTTTGGGTTTCTAATGCAATGGGTCATTTCTATAAGCCCAAGAATGAGAATGTTGAAATCTATATGAGATTAGGTGTTAGTTTCTAATTTCTATTTTCAGTTTTAGAAGGTTAAGGTTAGATCTCACAAGATCTGATTCAATTTTATCGTATTTCTATTTTGAGTGCTAGATTTTATTTAGTTTATATTTTCGATGTTTCTACCAATCCTAGATGAGATGCCTAATGGTGGTGAGAAGTTGTCGAAACCTTAGGTTAGGCCTCTGGTTATATCTCTTTTATTTTTAGTTTTCTCTTCTTTCTTTAGTTGTTCGTGACCAAGGAATATTATACGACCCTGCCGCACGCCCATTTCCCGCTACTTTGTATTGGTTCGAGATTTGCATCTACAATATTTGGTATCAAAGGCAGCCACTACGTCACGAGTTTGAATCACAGAAAAGACTACCTAAGAGAATGGCTACTCGGATGAGAGAGAAAGTCGTCAAGAAAGGGCTACCTGTTGCCAGACCGAGACCCTGGGGCAGAGTGGGGCCACTTGGAAAGGCCTACCTACCACCAGAGTGAGAACTACCTAAAGTGGAGCCACCAAGGAAGATGGCTACGGTCTAATGAGGCTCAATCTAGAATATCGGTGCTAAATTGGCCAGCCTAGTATGAGATTGGTTAAAGGGCTTGATTTCATGCATTCCATCAGCTTAGGAGCTTTTGACATATCTTTTAAGTGCCTAATATTTAGGTATCAGCGCCACATCAAAGCCATAGCAGAAAATACATCTAACACCCCTAACCAGGCCTTGGAACCCCATATGCAAGTCCTAGAGATGATTAACTCAGTGACAGGATGGCAATTGTGGAGAGCCATATGGACTTAAAGTTATCACAAAACGACGGTAAATTTGACAGTATGGAATTTTATATACGGTTGCATGGCCAATTACATTCCCTTCAACAAGATTACTACCACAAAGCCTTAGAAACAGCCAACGAAACCTGAGACTAAGGACAATACTCCTTCGACTGAATCAACAAAGGAAGATCTAGTTCATCTAACCTGAGACCAAATCCTTTGCAAGGTGGAAGATTTTACAAATACATAGCCTACAATTGAAGATAAAGTTGAAGACATGGTCATGGGTGAAGACGAATTCAAGAATATGCTCCATATTAAGCCATGCTACTCCAGTTGTTATTCATAATGTTGAAGAAATCGAATTCGTGTTACCATCTCACTTCTTCGACACAAAATCACCCTAGGTTGAAGATTACAATTCCAACCTTAGAGTGTCTACTGATCCTAGGTGAGAGGCCTAGTGGTGATGGGATGCTACCAAACCTTGAGTCATATACCTTCGATTATTTCCTTATTCTTTTATCTTCCTCTTTAAATCAAAAAAATAAAAATAAGTAAAGTGTTGCTATTGTTTTCGTTCTATCCCTGTAAATGCAATCTTGCTGTAAGCCAATCTCCCACTAGTTTTCTGATTCGAGATCGGCCTTTTGCCTCATTTGGTATCAGACCTACCGGAAGACAACAGAGCCATTACACTGATGGAACAATATCAAGGGTTGCTGGATTCTACCTTAGGTTGAAGGAAGATCATGCAAGTCTGATTCAATGTCACTACAAAACTCGTGGACTTTAAATTTTATTTTTTTTAGGCCAGGGAATTCTGATGCAACAACAGCATGGAATAAAATCTCTTTCGGTGTTTTCGTGACTAGCCGAGACGAAAATAGGGTCGATAACCATTTTCGTCTTGGCAGTTACATGTTCTCGCCGAGATCTCGGCAGTTTTCGCCAGATCTCGCGAAATCTCGCGAGATATTGCTTTTTGCTTTTTTTTTTGTCTTTATAAAAGACAGAAGTGGTTGTTCTCGGTCGAGAACTCGACCGAGACTGCCCCTTCTTCTTTCTTCTTTGGTTTTTCAATTTTTTTTCATTTCTTCCCCCATTTTTTGTTTGTTTGGACTTCTAAATTGCTACGGGTGGTGCTTCGGACTGCGGGGATTGCTGTAAGAGCTTCATATCAACTGTTGAAGGTAAGTTTCTTGCCGAAAAATGAGATTTTTACAAGAGGGAGAAATTTTTTTTTTTTTTTAGAATGTGATGAAATTTTTATATGTTAGATACGTGAGCCCGATCTACAAGCTCACGGTTTCAGATTTCAATTTTGATAGTTGTAGGTATTTTTTTTCAATTATTTGCATTTAGAAATGAATTTCCAGCAATTAAAATTTAAAATAATTATTATTATTACTCATTTGATGATGATGACCTATTTATATGTTAATCACCGTTGGCCGATTTACTGTCCTACGATCCAGTTCCAGCTTCGGCTTCCGTAGCTGCTGTTCCAGTTCTTGCCTCGCCTCTATAGTTGCTGTTCCAGCCTTGTTGGTCCTTACAGCTTATTTTCAGCAGTCTCTGTTAGTGCTTTTTCTCTAGATTTTTCACCTTTTTTTGCTCTTCCTTCAGATTCTTGGTTGGAGTGGTTTTTGGTACCGGCATGCAAAGGTTCGAATCCTTTTACTCCAGATTATGAACACCCGATCGGATCTGTCAAGAACGAGCTGACGACTACAGGGAAGCTCTTTCAGACCCTGAGCCCAGCTTTTTTCAAGCCAAAAGTGTGACTTGAACGAATTCAAGTTGATTATGTTTCGCTTCTTCCTCGGAGAAAGACGATCAAACAATTCCCAATCATGGTCCTTGCGGATCGGATCATCCGTATAGGATACAAAGTCTTTTCGGTCCCGATTCCTCCCCTTCTACGGGCACCCTTGCTTGCTCTAACCTTCGATTGGCGGACGTTATTCCGGTTCGTCTCCATTTTCGTGAAACTATTCCTCAAGCAAGGCAGCCGATAAGTCATCGAAGGGTTTGTGTGAATAATGGAATGGTCCTATATATATAGTAAAAAACTAACCCGCAAGCCCCACATTGAACTAGGCTTCAAGGCTTAGCCTCATTATGCGCTTCAGATTTCGATTTCGGTTGTTGTATGTTTTTTTTTTAATTATTTATATTAAAAAAAAATTTCAGCAATTAAAAATTAATTTAAAATTGATTAAAAATGCTATAAAATCGGAAAAATAAGGAAAAATGTTCTGATCGCATTTAAAATATGAGAAAAATTTTGAAATGTAATTTCTGTTGTGTTCAAGTTTGTAAGGTTATTGAAGTTTGTGTTTTCTATGAAACAGTGCTTGGAAATTATGTCGAGACCAAGTTCTGGGGCAGGCGATGGGGGCGACGGTACCGGTTCCCGAACTGACCCTGCATGGCAGTATGCGACTGCACTTCAGGGTGATAGGAAGAAGACCCAGTGTAATTTTTATGGGAAGAAGCTTCATTCTGGCGGCATCACAAGACTGAAGCAACACTTGAGTAGATTGGGCAAAGATGTTTCCAAATGCCCGTAGTGTCCTGTGGAGATATCCAGGGCCATAGGTGAACATTTGAGGGGAGGGAGGCAGAGGAGGGTAGTAATGGAAAGAGAAAAACAATAATTTGAGGAGGCAATTCGAGGCACTGTACCAGAATCCAGTGAGGAACATGAGACTGAGGGATGGGATGTAGAAGAGATGACAGAGGCAGAGGCAAGACAGATGCGTCATGCGTCAATGGCTAGTAGAGAAACGCTTAGATCAGATGCAGAGAGGAGACGGATAGGAGCAGGTACATCTGGAGCAGGTGGCAGTGGTAGTGGATTTGCTGAGCCTGAGCCACAGAGACGGAGCAAAGGGATTGGTTCTTGGTTTTCTAGATCACGAAGTAGAAGGGAAGAACCTGTTCCTCAGCCACGGGGACGGGATGATTATGTTCAAGTTCTACAGCAAGATCCCGCAGTCTTTACGAAGCAAGGTAGTAAGCAAAAATAAATAAAGGCAATGTTTGGGGGAAAGAATAGGGAGTCAGTAGGGTATTCTTACTCTAAGTGGTCGTTTTATCATGGCATCCCAAAGAAACGCCACCACAGGCCCTTTTTTCCGAGCATGCTTCGAATGCGATTCTCGAAGCAGTACAGGGGTTAAAGGGCCAAATCAATATGAGTTAATGACTCATTATTTGCCTCAACATAAGAAGGAATTACAAGACTGGATTCTAGGCCAGAAGAAGAATTGGGAAGATTTAGGAGTAACTATTATGTGTGATGGTTGGACTGGTCCTACCAGAAAGTCCATCATCAACTTCATGGTTTACTATGATGGGAGGACGATGTTCCTTAGGTCTGTTGATGCATCAGCTGAAGTAAAAGATGCAGATTATATTTATGGGCTGTTGCAAGAGGTGGTGGTTGAGGTGGGAGCTGGGAACGTTGTCCAGATTGTGACGGACAACGGCAGCAATTTTAAGAAGGCAGGGGAGATATTAATGAACAATCCCAACTACAATCTCTTCTGGACTCCATGTGCTGCTCATTGTATTGATTTGATGTTAAAGGACATGGGCAAGATAAGTAAAGTCAAGAGAGTGGTTGAGCAAGCAAGACAAGTAACCACTTTCATCTACAACCATGGTTATTCGTTGAACATGCTCAGGGAGAGATGTGGAGGGGACTTGGTCATACCAGGCATCACCAGATTCGCTACGAACTTCATAGCATTGAAGAGCTTTGAGGCGAAGATGGCCGGACTCAGATCGATGTTTGCATCTGGGGATTGGTTTTCGTGGAGAGAATCAACTAGCCCCCAAGGAGTGGAAGCACAGAGTACCATTGCTTCAGACGAATTTTGGCAAAATGTGAAGGTGGTAGTCAGGGTGTTGCATCCTGTAGTACAGGTGTTGAGAATGGTAGATACTGAGCGAAAACCTACTATGCCACTTCTTTATCTTTGTAGACGCATTGAAAGTACATGTTAAAGCTTTGATACCACGTGGCTACAAGAATTATATAAAGATCATCAATGACCGATGGGAGAGCCAACTCATGCATCCATTGCATAAGGCTGGTGAGTAAATTTGATGATGTATTTACTTTAGTGTTACTTATGTACTAATATAATTTTTATTTGCTTTAACCATGTGTCCACCGGTCAAATATTTCAAAGCATACTATTTGAACCCCAAGTACCAAGATACGCATGTACTTGGGACCGAACGCAGAACTCATTGAGGCGGTGAAGCTAGTGGTTGCAAAGTTGGAGCTGGATCCCCAGCCACGGGCATTGGCAAACCTAGAGGTAAGTTTGTGTTTCCCTCGGAAATATGATCGCCGTGACACTAATTGTACCGGTTATCTTGCTATTGCTAGTGCGGCAAAACTATATATTGTAATTGCAAATATTTACAAGTTTTCGATTGTATGTAGATTAAAACCTTCGGGGAAGCCCGTGGGAGTTTTGGGTTCCCAGCAGTGGCTGGACGTGACAAAAGTGATCCGTGTATGTATTACGTTTAAATGATATACAAAATTAAATTATTTTATATTTTATGTATTACGTTTAAATGACATACGAAATTAAAATATGTTATTGTTCTTATGCAGCTGAACGGTGGGTGTTGTATGTTAAAGATGCACCTGCTCTGAAGAAGATAGCAAGTAGAGTGTTAGCTCAGACATGCTGCATCGGGTCGTGAGCGAACCGGAGTACTTTCAACCTCATTCATTCAAAGAGCGGAATCGACTTGGCTCCCAACGGCTAAATGACTTGGTCTTTGTGCATTACAACATGAGGTCGAGGGTGCAAGACATGTTCCATGATAAGGAGGATGATACCCCGCTCGAGCTCGCCAACATCTTCCAACTTGACTCAAGAGGAAGATCCATTAGTAGAGTGGGTGCGGGGAGGGAGTACCCGTGATGGACGAGCCCGGGGGGATGCCCGACTCCCATTTGGCCAGCCATTTGGATACCGATGTCGACGAGTTTTTAGCCTCGGAAGAGGGTCGAGTCCATACACGGTCACCCGTGCCGTTTGACCCTCCTGCTGGCACTGATACAGAAGATCCTGAGTGGAGTTGGAGTGGTAGTGGAGCTAGTGGTAGTGATCATGGGGGTGGGGGTCGAGCCACTATTATCAATATTGGGGCTGATCCTCAATATTGGGGCTGATCCAGAGCCACGAGCATCACCTGTTAGATACACTGGGGAGAGCCAGCACACTCATGCAACACAGGATGATGACTATGGTGCACGTGCGCCATCCTCATCACGTAGACCAACTTCGTATTCGCGTAGGCCTCGGCATCATTCCCATTCTCAACATGATGAAGATGCTGATTGTAGTAGCACGATGGACGTCGACGTTGATAGCCTCTCTTCTGGCTTACGAGGATTGAGTGTGGAGGAAAATAGTAGTTACGGCAGTGGAGCGAGGAGCAAGTGGAATTTTCCCGGATACAAAGACCGATTCAAAGATACACCTCAAATGATTATGTTGATATCAACTTCGCCCCTATCCCCACCGCGATCGCATATGGTTCTTCCTTCGACGATGGTTCAGATGTAGGAACACAGACACGGAGTCAGAGTGGATCAACCAACTTCTATTCCGTTCCATCAGTACTTCAGCAAGAGTCTACGCACCAGAGTACTACTTCAGAAGTTTTTCCATTCTTCCCAAAGATAAGTATCCTTCAGACAATTACTGATGTTATATTTATGAATCATGTGCAAGACTACCAGAACTACTTTGCATCAAGAATGTCATGGGAAGATTATGTTGCTCAATTGGAAGACAATTTGCGTCGACAACTTTCCCAGATGTATGATGATAGTAGGATGGATCATCCACGACACTCTACGTATTACTAGACATTGTATCTGTATAAGGATTGTGGAATTGTGGACTATGGGCACAGGGGGACTATGGGATCATTCAATGTTGAATATTTGAACTATGATGTAATGATTTATAATGAAGTGTTATTTTGTTTCTCTTTCCCCTAATGCATTATGTTATTGTCTCATTTGCCATATTTGATTGAATATAATAGCTAATATTAACTTAAATTTACAACAGACTTCAGCGTTGACTGTCAAAACATGGGTGTAAACCCAAACAACCACAAATGGTCACTATTTTTACAATTTTATACTCTAAATGTGTTTATATATGCAAAAATGAGGTTCCCCTGAAGTTGGAGACCTAAAAAATGCATTTTGGCCACCGCTGTCTCGGACAAAATGCACTGTCTCGGCGAGATCTCGCCTCGAGATCTCGGTTTCGGAGCCTCCTCGGAAACCCGAGATTTTAAACCTTGAACAACAGACCACCAGAATGGATTAATAGACTTAATTTTGAGTGCCCAATTGGGTAGCATGGGTCATGGGCTCCCTATTTTTGGGTTTCCCTATTGTAATGAGTCAATCCTATAAGCCCAAGAATGAGTGTATTGAGTCCAATACGAGATTAGGTGTTAGTTTTAATACTACTTTCAGTTTTTAGTGACTTTCTTAAGAAATTCTAGGTATGATCACATAGGAATCATTACATCTTAGGTATCTAATGATTACAATAGATACAAACCAATTCCTAAGTACTATGGAGTCTTGTTTTTGATGGATCAACACCTTGATTCTCTAGAACAACTCCATCAGATGTCTAACTCTGTTTCATTTAGATTATACCTGATTTAGATCTCACAATATCTAACTTAGATCTCACAAGATCTTATTAAGATCTCGCAAGATCTGATTCAGTTTTATTCTGTTTCTATTTTGGCTGCTAGATTTTATTTAGTTTTTATTCCCAATGTTTCTTCTTTGCCAAGAAATTGTTGAACAATGGTGATCACTAAAAGGGGGTGAATCAGTGATACTCAAAAAATAATTCCTCTCAATTCCTGACGGACTACTGCTGCTTTGAGCTTACAATCACACGACCAGTCCTACACACCTGCATAAAATGATTATCACCGCCACACACGGCATAACCCATCCCCCATACACCACCTGCAGCAAATAGAACAAGTAATGCAAAGCACAGGCACACCAGAAGAACAACCCACAACACAGATATCGTGGTTCAGCAGCATCCACTTCCTACATCCACGGAGAAAATGGTCACTGGGCTACAACCCAAGTTTGACTTTCTGGTATAATCCACAATACACAGTTTAGACAGTTAACAACTGTCAAAAAGCACCCAGTTCTAATTTATGCAACTCCAACTACAAGGGACCACCTACCCCCCACTATCAAGCACCCACTTTATGGCTAATACAGATAAACAATGGGCTTATAAATGATTCCCTTATAATGTAAGCTCAAGCGGTATTCAACAATAAATCCACTAGGTCTAGCATATGAGATACACAAGAATACACATAAAACAAGCTTAGAGAAAAGAGATAGAAACCAACCCTTGCTTTGTCTTGATTCTTGGTAATTTGAGAAGCTGAGTCTTCAATCACTACTTTAGTGACCACTGGAATCTTCAACTAACTTTTCAGTATGAGAAACCTGAATCTTCAAGTGGATATGGGCCTGTGAGACCCCTTTTCTCCTATTTCTTCTCTTTTTTATTCCTTCTCCTTCAATGCTTCACCAACCCACTTAATGTTAACATTAAAAGCTTCACCTACCTCTCAAACACCATTAATGGAGCATTAAATGTGTGAGAGATATCTTCTAGGGCTTGGAAACAAGGAAACTCTCTTCTCTTTTCTTCTTTCCCTTTCTCTCTCCTAGGGCTTCTTTTCTTGATAAGAGTTACCCCATAAATGGATCCAAACGGCTATATATATGTCTCATTTCAAATTCCAATCAAACCAAGAGAAACAGACCGTTTTTGCAGAAGTCGACGCTCAAAACAAACTGTCAACGTTGAAAGTGTCAACCGACCATACCTTGACACCGACAACTCTGTATCCAGTGTCAAACAAACAGAATTGAGGATCGAAACTGACTTTCAACTGTCCTCAGTGGCATCGACATCAAAAGGTAGTCGCATCCCCTCGACGCCATCTCTATGATTTCAGAGTCGAACCAAGCTGACCAAGTGTCAAACTCCTTGTCAACCCTGATAATGCATGAGTCGCCTTACACAGATGACTCGGTTACTCCTCCTAGCCACTCTAATGTTGACTTTGTCCACTACAGTAACCACACATTGACCACTGGTCTCTCATCAAGCACTGCCCAACTCATCACTACGGCCCACGTCATCTGCTCAAGCTGACCACAACTCTGCTAATATGTGTGTTGCTAACAATGACAACAACACATACTGGTGTGTTCAACAGACATGTAAAGGGGAAATTGGGGTAGTTACTAAATATTGAGTTATCATTCTTGTACCAGTACTACCTATTCAAATATATAATTAAAAGAGGAGAGAAGCTCCCTATGGCTTTGGATTTTGACAAAAAGAAAAAATGCTACCTTTGTTATTTCTGTGAGAAGCAGAGAGAAGTGAGATGCCTTGGTGGAGAGAGTCTAAGAATCCTAAGTGAGAAGCCTAGTGGTGGGGAGATGCTACCAAAACCTTAGGTTAAAGACCTTTGGTTATGTCCCTTTTTTATCTTCTACTTTATTCCATAAAAAAAAATATCAAATTTCGCCTAGTGGTCTGTTCTATCCCTATAAATGTGATCCAGCTACAAGCTAGTTTACTGGTTTGAGACTGGCCTCTTGCTTCAATGGGTATATATGCTCCAGCTTGGATGGAAATGGTAAAGAGTTCCACATGCAATTAGAGGTAGTTTAGGAATTAACATTAATAATTTCTTTATCTTTATTATGTGTTCAGTTTACATAAATAGGGATAATTTTGTAAGGCGCTTGGCGTCCGTGAGGTGAGACTGGCTGCCCTAAGTGAAGTGCTTCATTATTACTTGCTCAGTATGAGGGGCGTTAGCGTTCTTGAAATCTACTTCAATAAGATTTCTGCTTTTACCTTTATTATAAATAAAGGGCCTTCATGTTGGGGAGTAATTCATTCCTCTCGGTTCCTAATTTCCTTCTCTTCTTGTTTTCTTCTTCTCTTCTTCTTCTCTTCTTCTCCATTGTTACTTCCCTTTGTTTCACTTCGTCACAAAACTAGTGTAGCATATATAATATACCTAGTGTAGCTTTTATCACAATGCAAACATATCTTCTAAGCATTTTTGGAGTTTATCAGACCTAACTATTGCATAGAGGTCAATCACTACCGTATATTTGTTAGTCTCAATTCATCACCAGAAGCTGACGCTTATATGATCTGTGTTGTTAGATTCGTAGATTGTAGACTTAATCCAGGAGCTCACGATGATGCTTTCTATACATAATATATTCTTCAAAAGTTTTACCATCTCAAAATGTGGATGTATGAAGGATAATCTTCCGTACTGCAAATTAAAGAATAACCAAACAAGCGACATTTGTTCCGTTCACAATTTTTTGAAAAAAATTATTAGATCTGTGTAAATAAAGGTTTACCAAACAAATATATTAATTTTTGTTATTCTTGAGAATAGTAGACCGAAGAATATATAACACACGAAAATGGTGATTTCTCTCAAGTTTTGCACTACATGATGGCAGCAAGCATCCTTCCTTGACTGTTGAAATGGTTTGGGGTAAGGAAGTCCCCACGAAAATAATGTTTTCCAATTGCACTATAATGAAGGCTAGCAGTTCTAACTGTTTACTTTCCTTATGTTTGCCTACATTGCCTAATAGTGCTGAAACAATCTCTCATCTGTTAATCCACTTCTTCCCTTTGGCTTTTGAAGTGTTGGCAGAAACATTCAAACTTAAAAGTTAGCTAGCTTATGCCGAAGGGCATATGTGACTTGCTATGGAGCTGAAAAGGGCAGTTCATTAAACTCAGAGGAAAGAGCATTGGATCCTTTTTACAGCTGCGACTGCACTGAGCATTTGGTGAGAGAGAATCAAAGCAACAACTAAGCATTTTAGAATAGAGCCAACCCAGCTTATATGGTTTATCAAAGAGCTAAGGAGAAAATGATTTTCTGGGCTTCAACTAGCCAGGACTTCAGAGAATTAATGTTGATGATATTAGAAGCAACAGTTTTTTTTTTTTTTTTTTTTTTTTGGTAAATAAATAATATATTAACAGCACCCTGAACAAGGGAGAAAAAACCTGGTATCCAAAGGATAGAGCCAGCTCCTTACAAACAAGCGCTAAGCCCCAAAACAGAGCCGAAAAAGAAAATTACAAACCACATCAATCAGTGGGCAGATCCTAGGAAGACAAAATGAACCTATTCTATCCATATCCGGAGAGAAGGAAAATAAGGGTCTTAGGATTCCAAGCACATTGAAAGTGATAGCATCCCAAATCTGGGCATCCACCCATATTTTAAGATTCCTCCCATACCAAATATGGTATACTGTCACCACAAAAGCAAGCTTGATGAGAGTATCACAAGGGGTCTTTCCTTTGAATTTCTTGATAATCCACTTCCATTCACGATCAAAAGGCCGAATTCTTCTTGGAGTGAGCCAACACTTTCCGAGGATCATTTCCCATACTCTAGTAGAGAAAGGACACTCGAAGAAAAGAAGTTGAACATCTTCTCTGGAAGCCCAGCAAAAATCAGACCTAGAGCTTTGAATAATACTCTGGTCACACTGAAGAGAGCCCGTTGGGAGGGATTGAGTCAAGGCTCTCCAAAGAATGAAGTTGTGCCCAGGGGGGTGCCCATGGAATCAAACTGCATCATACCAAGCAATCTTGGGCCTTCGAGTTTGACAATCTCCCAAGCCGATGAAGCCGAGAATATCCCGTCTAGAGATGCAGTCCATCTAATGATATCACCATTCCCGGTGGGTCTTTGAGCAATGGAATCCAGGGCATCACACGCCTATGCAAGTCTAGACGAGGAGGCTCTACTAGTAAACCAAACCCCATTAGAGATGATGGAAGAGACAATAGCATGTCTGTCACGAAATATTCAAGCCGAATCCTTTCTCCATAGGTCAGCAATAAAATACCATGAGGGTGCCAATTGTCCAACCATAAAAGAGTCGAAGATTCAAGATTTGATGTGAGGATAAGCCAGCTGCCGATGATGAAGGATATTCCTCTACACCCAAGAAGAATCATGACCAAAAGTGACTGTCCAAATAGGTTCTTTTCTCAGATACCTATTGTAGATCCAATCCACCCAAATGCAGCCCTTTTTTCTCCACCGCCCATCATATCAATTATATGATACAAGCCGTATTCACTTCCTTATTCGCTGAGACCCAATCCCCCTTCCTCCTTAGGCAAGCAGACCTTTGCCCAGCCAATAGAATGGAAAAACTTCGTGTTTTGTCCCTTTCCACATAAAGGCACTCATATAAGTCCTTCGATCTTCTGGATTATCGAACTAGGAAGACAAAAAATCCCGGTTTAGTAAGTAAGAGCTTTGCATGACCATCCTAACAAGTTCCAGTCTGCCAACATATGATAGGAACCTTACTTTCCATAACTGAAGCCTTTTCCTTAACCTGTCAAGAATTGGGGAACAATGATGCATTGACAACCTCAAGGACCTCGAGGAAATCAAAGGAAGGCCCAGATAAGTGACTGGCTAGCTGCCCATGGGAAATCCCACAATACTTTTGAGATTGACCAGCAGCTGATCATCAACCCCAGCGAGAAAAAGGAAAGATTTTTGCTTGTTGATGGATAACCCGAACATAGAACTAAAGGAACGAAGCACATCTGATATGGAACCTAACGATCTCTTGCATAGCTCTATACTACCTCTTCAAACCCTATATGGTCCTTTTCTTGTTTAAAGAAACATTTGGCTGATCAAAAGAGGAGGGGGGGAGAGGGGAGGTATAAGGTTCAAATGCAGATATATGGAAGTATGCTAATTTCTGATTTCTGACTGCTGAGGAGAAACTAAGGGTTCAGTTGTTCAGTGAGTGTAACTGAAGTAAAATCAACCCATTCTTTTTACTTTACTTACAACCAAAAATCCCAGTAAGTTTTCCTTTTTTGTTTCTTCATTTCACATTACCCATGAAAATCTTGTTTCACTCGACTTCTAACCAAATCATGCCTAAAGAGTTCAAGAAATCCAGGGAATTGAAGAGATAAGGATAAAATTAGTAAAACTGACCTTTCTGGCAGAACTTCCTCCTAGGGTTTGTATCCCTTGATGAACAATGAATTCTCCATCAATGATTCCTACTTTTTCTCTTCGATCACCCTGTAGATGAAGATAGAGACAGGTGACTCAAAAACCAAAATATGTTTGGTCTAGTATATATAATGGGAGAAAGAAAAAGAAAAAGAGAGAACTATAAAGCAAGGCAACATATCAACTCATGAAATTTACACATTAACAGAAGTGACTGTTTGCCTTGTTTTTCAATAGCAGGTGAGGGGGGAAGGCACTAAATGTGCCATCCATGTGATCCTTCTCTCTCTCTCTCCCCCTTCCCCCTGTGTGTTTGTGTGTGCATGTTTTTGAGGATGTGAATTTGTCTTGGGGGTATTGTAAGAAATCTTACTGCATTCTTATATCCCCATGCAAAGATATTATAGTTTGTTTGCCAATGTAGGATTTTATATAATCCTCCTACTTATATGCTATTGAAGAACTAACTTTCTGTTGAGACATTCCATGTTTTAAGGGCTTATGTTTTGGCGATAAATAACTTTTGTATTTTGAAAAAGCACTTATTGCATTTTTGGTAATCCTCCAAGCATCATATGAAAAGTAGCAAACCAAGCTTTGGAAACTGTGTGAAAGAGCCCAAACTTCAATGGAAGATCAAGTGGACTTCATGGGCAATTAAAGATCCCAAGGAGCTCAAATTGACACAAGTCATGAGTTGGTGAAGCACAAGTTGAAGATCAAGTTTCAAGCCAATCTAATGAAATTCAAGCATCACCAGACTTAAGTTCAAGTCTTGTTAGATCTTTGAAGATGTAACGTAGAATTAGTTTCAAACTTGTAATATCTTAGTTTAATCCTGATTTCTAATGATCCCCATGCTCTCTCACCCAATTACTCTTAGTCCTCGTCCAAGTTCTCCAAGATTGACTAACGGTTTGACTTTACCATAGGAGACTTGACTTAGCCATCTGGATAACTATTTGAGCCCACATTGGTTTATCCAGCATGGCATGAAGATCAGCTGGACGGGCTGGCCAAATTGCCCAAGGTCAATTGGCTGACTGGCCAAAATTCAGGCATCCGAACAACCGCATAGGCAGAAGAAGCTTTCCAGAGACTTTGGTCTTTGTCAGGGACAAAGTACCAGGGTCCTGGTTTTGTCCAGCTCTTCCTGAGAGCTATGTTCTAAGACCCTAACAGGAGCCGGACTTCCAGTCGAGGCAGGCGGACATCCGGGTAGTGTCTTATTTGTGAGAACACTCCCCCCACCAGCTATTTTCCAACAGCTAATTTGATAGGGGGATGTCCAGCCTTTGAAGGTGGATGTCCGGCTCTGGCAAAATTAAAGCTGTTAGTGGCTCCAACAGTCATATGTTTAACTATTGCTCTTTCCTTTATAAATAAGGGACTAGGGGCAGCTTCAAAGGACTTGCTTGCCATCAGTTGAAGATCATTAATTTGGGTATTTGAGCATTGGGATCAAGTTAGAGTTACATTTGCACATCCGACCTAGAAGATGCTAGTTGAGCTTTATATTTGTATATTCGGGTATTTAGAGCCTTTCGTTTCACTTCATTGGAAGTATGTATGGAGATTGGGTGTCCTCAAAGTGGTTGATCACAAGGTGAATTTGAGTTGGTTTGATTGCCACCAAGGTAAGGCCATCGTAAGGGTTATTTGTAAGCCCGGAAAACAATTGATATAAGGGTTTGCTCACTACATTGGATGGTGATTGATAGTGCAAAGCCAATTGGTATACTTGGGAGTTGGGAGTGGATGTAGTCAAGGTTGCAGAACCACCATAAATCTTTGTGTCTATCCTTTCACTTTCTTCTATCCCTCCTTCCTTGAATTTGCTTGTGATTTTTTTATCAACACCCATTGAAATCTTAGGCATAGTTGTCAAGGCGCCGCCTAGGCGTCCAGGCGCTCTGGTGGTGCCTTGGTTGCATAGGTGGGCACCTTGGCCGACTTGGGTGTCCGTCAGACCTCCAAGGCTTGGTTTGCCTTAACGCCTTGACAACTATGGTCTTAGGAGTCGAGTTGGGAAAAGTTTTAAAATTCTTAGTTTTTATTCCGCACACCCAATTCACCCCTCTTGGGTTGCCTATGGGTCCTACACTATTAATTGTTCAATTAAGGAGAGAATCTTTTTTGGAAAAATAGTACTAAGAACAGTAAGAGTAGTAACAATCTATTTAACAAGATCAGTGATAAAATAAAACACATCAAAATAAGGGTCAGAATTTACACACACTATGTATCTGCATAGCCGTGACATTCATAATAAATAAATAATGAAAAGTCTAAAGTACCCTGGACTAGCAATGAGTCCCCAACAGACCCAGCTAAGAATATGCTTTGAAAGCAACTGTCACGAAATAAAAGTTACAAATACAGATCAATATTTGAAAACTTCTTCAGATAAATTAGTATGATCAAGTTAGCCATACTTTAGGAACAGTGGAAAAGTATACAGAAAGAAGAAATAGGGCACAGAAAATGGTAGTCTCGTGGATATCAAATCCAAAAGCAGGTGCAATAAATCTCTGAAGCAAATCTCACCTGGGCACAGTAACCAAGTTTCATATCCATTCCCCAACCATGAACAAGATCATTCTGCATAAATCCGAAGTTGTAATATAACTATAAGAAAGCAACTCCTTAATGAACAAGATCCTTCTGCATAAATACAGGATTCTTAATGCAATATGCCAGCATTAGTGAACATACTCATTTTTACTCTTGAATACAAAAGTTAGAATGATTTATATGCAAATTGATGGTTTTACATGAAATGTCATTGTTTTGGTCCCCGAGGAAAAGACCACCCCCCCCCAAATTTTTTTTTTCCTTATTTCACCCCAAACAGTAACAAAACTCCAGTAAAATCATCTTTTCCTATTAAAGAGAAATTCACAATTTCTTTGCAAAATGTTTGAAGTTTTCCTCAAATTTAAAAGCATCTTTTCTATATGATATCGTATGAACATGAAAATAATGAATAAAAAATGATGATTTCATAATATTAGACTACATAATAACATTCAAATTTTTGGATCAACTGATAACAAAGATCCAAGAATAGAATGAATAAGAATTATTATTACTACTTAGTAGGAGTAGGATTGTAGGACTAGTACAGTGAAATCTATTTTCTCTATTCTTTTTTCCATATAAATAAGAATAAACTTTTCTCCCAAAAATAATAGGAGACAAATGAGAGTCAAAATAGTCATGAAGTGCAAAAAGTATTTTATAATACTATCAAACTTCTGAAAAAAAAAGATCTGCCCAATTGCCAAAATATGATCAAAGTTCGAATATTCCACCAAAACCTAATCTGGAAAAATATGTTTAAAGTTCTATTTATTGAGAGCATGTAGCAGACAAAACAGAAAATGCAGGTTGGAGGTCTAGAACAAACATCGTATTAGCATCCTTAGCTAGTAAAGACCAATCACTGAGGCTCTCAAACAAAAGACAACAAAGAATTAGTATCCATAGCGAGTAAAGAACACTCACTAAAACTTGGAAAGAAAATCTCCTACTGACCACCCTCCTAAAAAAAATAAAAAAGAGAGAGAAAAAAGAAATGTTGCATTGTCCATCAGAGAGGGTTAACAGAGCTGCCTTCACTTTATTAATACTTTGATAAAGAGACTACCTTCTTACCAAAAAAGAAAAATAAAGAGACTACCTAGAGTTACAAAGCATTACTTCGGGCAATTCATTTTACCTGGATAAGATGCCAAGCACAACGCCAAGCAGACCTCGAAAAAACTGGCGCCATACCCTCCACAAATCTATAAGTTGAACAGACAACCACAATCATTATAGAAGTGGAAGTATGGAAGGAATAATTGTACAGCATTATTCTTGTAAGCAGGCGTACTTAAGCACCTAGATTCTGCTTCGTAGATTAATGATGAAAACAATGAAAAACTGGAATGCAATGAATCTAATGATAAACCATGTAAATGTTACAGGCAGAAAATAAAATTGTAAGCAAGTACCATAACATAGTAACATACCCAACGCATGGTGGTTCACGGCTAGCCTCTGAGCACTTCACGCTGCCACGAGTGTCATAGACTCTTCTGCATAAAGTAAGCAGCATATTTTGCTATTAGCATTCATGTCCAACATAATGATGTTTACAACACTCATCTTCAACAGGATTTCCATTCACCTATGGACTATCTTTGTTCTTTTTCGGATGGTAATTCTGTGATGTATGTCTGTTGAATTAGGGTCCAAAGCCGGCTGAGATATCTCTAGTCCTTCTTTCTTCATAATTTTCAAGTATCTGGGAAGAGAATTCCTTTAGATGAAGCAAACTACACAAACAAAATAAAAGGCACTACTAGCCATCTAATTGACAAATGGGATCTATTGAACCCATCAAATAGATAACTTGATAAACACAATAAGAAACTCAGCTGTAATTCAATTTATTCGTACTTTTTATAAAAATAATCTTATCAGTAGAGCAGCTAATACTTGACAAGGAAATTGGATAAACAGTGTAATTCATCTTTTTCTTGATAAGGCTGAGGAGATCAAACTGGAATCTACATAATACCACAAACATGGGATGGAAGACGATTTTGGAATGTATCCAGCTAACATGGAAAGAGAATGTAAAAAAAGTTTCCCAATAAAAAAGGCAAATTACCCTGAGGTTCCTTGAACTGGGGGTATCTACCGACAGGGTTCTTGATGTTTCATATGTTATGTTTGAGGTGCCCCGAACACAAAGGGCGATAGTCCAGCCTAACAGATGATGTCACCCAAATACCCTTCATCAGGCCGTGTTCGGTTGTCTAGCAAATGAAAGAATGAGGGAATCCAATAGCCCAGACTGAGCACCAAACCAAAAAATGTTCCTGTTTTGTCCATTTTTTTTTTTACCAATTTCGACTGATCAAAAAAATTTCATAAAATTTGGAAGAAAAAAAAGTGGAAAACTAAAGCCAAGCATAACTTGCCAATTCGGGTTTTTAACTTGACTAGGAGCCCTGGAGTCAAATGGCCTTAGGGAGTGGTGCAGCACATCCCTAAGCCCAAAGAAAAACAAACACCCACTCCCCCAAACAAGCCCAAGCCCAAGGCCAAGCCAAACACCATTTCCCCCAAACGGTCAAATTTATAACATTTTAAATTCTTCTAACCATTGGAATGCACCCACCCCTCCCTTTTGAATGTTGGGAAGCAATCACTGCATCCCCAACTTGTCTTTCCCTTATTTTATCCTTCTTTCTTCTTTTTATATATGTCATATTATTGTATTAGGGGAGATAGACTATGAAAGCCATTTTACTTGTAACTTGTAAGCACCCCAAGCTTCTTTTGAGAGTTGAGTGAGTCCTCTTTGTGGGTGAGTGAGTCTCCAAATCTATGTGACATCCTTGTATGCTCTTACATAGTTAGCGAAAATCCTTCATTTCTGATTTCTTCCCATCTTGAGTTGGCCTACATCAGGTGGGGGTCATTTAATAAGGGTCTTCTCTTAGTGTGTATTTTTGCATTACAAAAGGATAAGAGGGTTGTAGGTGCAAGCCTAAAAGTGCCTTTTCATGAAAACTGAGATTTTGTACATTAATAATTGTCTTCATAAGAAATATTAAAAATTGTAAGGAAATGAATGAAAGCAACAATTAGTGGTAAGAAGATTACTGAACTCACATACAACCAGGGTCCAACTTTAATGGTCATTAAAATTTATGAAATGCTTCATTTAACTTTATCTGAGACACTCAACTCAGCCCCATCTCACGCACCAAAAAAGTTAACATTTTTACTCTACTCTTGGTGCCTGAGAGTCCAGTCAACTCAGCTGAGTCAGCATGCTATCGAACAAGATTGCACCTCCTCCCCGATCTACTGCCATTGATTCCCCTGATTTCCTTCACATCCCTACTGGCAACCTAAACCGGCCAAGACCAATCTTCTTCCCTGCCTCCAGCTACTGAACCCATAAAAGAGGAAGGGGAGTAGAGAATCGGGAGAAAGAAGATCAGTAATGGTTGATGATCTGGCATCTTCTCTAGTGATTATTCTCAGATTCTAATGTAACATATATCACAAATAGGTCAGATTCCCCAGCTGCAACTCCTTGCATAATATAACATGTCATATAGAAAGAGGGTAAGCTTCTTCAACCCCCCCACCCCAAACCAAAAAATATAAATAAAAAACTTTCCAACCCAAATGGCCCCCACCCCACTACAGAAATTTTACAAGTTTCCCCACTCCAAGCTTCTGCAATCCACCCCAACATCTTCAATTCCCCCGAGCAGCCACTGCAAACATTTTGTGGCTCTCTGTCTCTCTCTCTCCTTTGTAATTTCTCCAATTTCTCTTCCATGTGCTTCATCAACCATTTCACTTCCTACTCTTGGTCCTTTGATTTTCCATTTAGCATTAATATTTAATAAATTTAAATTTTTTTAGTTTATAAACAATGACAGAGGCAAGTGATGCAGCTACATGGTGTCCAATCAAGCCAAATGGGCCTCATAACAGTTTATTTGGGCCTATGGTTGGTATATATAGGCCTTGGACCTTTTATTTTTTACTTTATTGATGCAGTAGGCCATTTTATTAAGCCCCTATTTGGGGCCTTAAACCTATACACAGGGTTAAGGGTATGGATAAGATTGAGTGGGCCCCATTTAATGGATTTGTGTTAGCTGGTTGTATGATGTTTGGAGTCTTCTTTTAGTAGGTTGGCTTATTGTAGTTGGAGTTTACTAGCTAGTTTCAACCTATTAGGAAAGATACGAGTCCTTAGTGTAGTCTATTTCTGGTTTTGGGTTTCTATACATATGTAACCAACCCCTCCCAAACGATTTATGAGGAATGGAATGATTTGATTTGGTTTGGCTGTTGCCATGTATGGTTGAAGAGCAATCTCTCTCCTCACACTAGCACTCTCGTGAGTTGGTTTCCACTTTCACCTCTCGAATTGGTAAGATTTCTTCCCTCATGATATCTTTCTTCTGTCCTTCCCTACAAGCTTGAAATTTCTTTCCTTCCTCTTCCATCTTGAAGATTTTTTTCTTCATTCTCTTGCTATCTTCTCTCTCCAAATTCTCCCCTAATTTCTCCCCACAGCATCAGATTTCCCATTTTTCCCCAACAGTCACAATTTCAGATCCTAAATTTTAGGATCTAATATCCTTATTTTATCTCTTCCACCACAGACATTGATCGCCCTTTTTTGTCTCATAAATCCACCCCATTGACCCCTTAAATTCATGTTGGATAGGTATTATTCTGAATATGGAATTTCATATATTTAAATCGGTTTTTTTTTTTTTTTTTTTGGTGAATAAATTGTATTAACACCACCTCCAAAAAAAGGGAAACAAATCTGAGTATCCAAAGGATAGAGACAGGCTCCTTACAAAGCTAAAGCAAAAACCCAAATGCAAGAGAACAAAAGAAAACCACACAACCAGCCACCTCAATTGGTACCAGATTCCAAGAAGACAAAATAAAATATGTTCCTGATTTTATCCGGGGAAATCGAAGGTAAAGGTATAATAGTTCCACGCCCATCAAAGATAATAGCTTCCCATATCAGAGCAAAGGATTTAAATTTGGCTGCCCATCGTCTAAGGTGTCTCTCAAACCATATAGGATACACCATTACAGCGAAGGCAAGCTTGGCAATAATATCGCATGGGGTCTTCCCATTGAACTTGATACAAGCCGGGATTCGTTGGATAGGAATCTTTCTAGGCTTTAATTGGGATATATGTAATTTTTTTATTGGGAAATTTAAATCGGTTTAGTCTTTCTTTTTTTTTTTTTTTGAGGGCATGGACTCCTTTAGGCGTAGATTAGTTTAAGTTTAGTTAGGAGTCTTTATTTTGTTTTTATTTATATATTGGAATTATCTTGTCGGCCCCCTTTCCCCTTTAGACGTGGACTCTATTATTTTTAGTTTTAGTTAGTAGTTGAGTTTAGATAGGATTCTTATTTATCATATTAAAATCGTATTTGAGTTCGATTTTTTTTTTTTTAGAGTTGCGGTCCAATTAGAATTAGACATGTAAGCCTATTTATAGGCAGATCGTTTTACTGAAATAGACGGAATGAATGAATGAGAAAAAAAGAAATTGAAAGCTGCTTTCGGCACTCCATCTCACAGTGTCTCTCTTCCCTCTCTTGTCTCTCTCTTGTTTCATCCCGTCTGTGCCATTACAGAAGATCGTTTTCAGGTACGGTCAACCCCCCCCCCCCTTGATTCCCTTGGTCTCTCTCCCCTCCCCCTTCAGTTTCTCTCCTTCTCTCTATTCTCTCTTACGACCTCTCCCCTTCTGATGCAGGCTGAGATCTACTGGATTGGAATCTCTAGAGGATTCTACTTTAATTGGGATATATTTGTAATTTTTTTATTTTAAAAATTTTAATTAGATTCGTTAGGATTTTAAGTCTTAGAGTTTTGTTAGGAATACTTACTTTCACTCACGTTTTAGGTAGTATTTGTTATTTATTTTTATTTTAAATGTGAGTCCCAACGTGGATTCTTTTGTTTTATTCTCTATTATTGCGGGTCCCATCCCCCTTAGACATAGTTAGTGGAGTTGATTTAATTTTTAGTTTTAGTTAGTAGTTGAGTTTAAATAGGACTCTTAAGATTGAAGTCATATTTGAGTTCTAATTGTTTTTTTTAGAGTTTCAGTCCAATTAGAATTAGAGATGTAAGCCTATTTATAGGCAAATCTTATCATTAATTTATGATGGAATGATGAATAAAAAAAAATAAAAAAAAAAAAAAAAGTAATGTGGCTTTCTTTCTCTGGTCTCTCTTCTCTCTTGGTGGTAAACTCTCTCTCCTCTCATGGCAGTAAGCCTTCTCTCTTTTTCTTTGGCTTCTCTCCCCTCCCCCTCTTGGTTCGTGACTTCCTAAAATTATCCCATTAATTATCCCTAAAATCATCTCACGTTACTATTTGGTTCCTGCCCCTCCTTTCCCTTTTGGGTGGTTTCTTTGATATTCCCTTTCATCCCTTTATGTGAGATTCAGTCTGCATTACCTTCCCCTTGTTGTCTCGGCAGATTCATCCCTTCCCCTTCTATATCTCTATTTTCTATCTTTCTCTTTATTGGTTACCATTATCCCATCCCCTCCCTTTTGGTTCCCATCTCTTTCCCTTCCTTTTCTCCTTATCTTTTAATTCTTCATTTTAACTCCCTAAAATTATCCCTACAATTAACCCTTTGCTAATGTTTCCATTATTTCCATCCATTTATTATCCCTTTTGAAATGCCATTAGCATCAGAATTTCTTGGTCATCCACTTCCATTCAAGATCAAAGGGATGGATTCTTCTTTTGGTAGGTCAACATTTTCTAAGAATCTTTCCCATACTCTACTAGAAAAAGGACAATCGAAAAACAAGTGTTGAAGATCTTCTCCCTAGGCCTAGTAGAGACCACAACTAAAGTTTGGAATGATACCCCGGTCACGAAGAAGGTAACTCGTAGGAACAGACTTAGTCAAGGCTCCCTAGAGAATGAAACTATGATGAAGAGTGTCCTTAAAACCACACCACATCATACCAAGCAACCTTGGAACTTCAAGATCTAACAAGCTCCCAAGCAGATAAAGACAAAAACATACCATTTGTAGAGGCAATCTAACAAGTAACATCTCCACTCCCAGTGGAGTGTCAAATGATAGAGCCAAGGGCTTCCCACGCCTATGCAAGACGATGCGAAGAAGCTCTACCAATACACCAGATCCCATTAGAAATAATTGAAGAGACAGTAGCTACTCTATCTCGCCCAGAATCAAGCCTAATTCTTTCTCCATAGGCCATCACTAATATGCCATGAGGATGTCAGTTGTCCAACCAAAGAAGGGTCGAGGAGCCATCGTCAATGAGGGATTTGATGGAGGGGAGAGCCAACTGCCTATGATGAAGAATTGTCCTCCAAACCCAAGAGTCCTGGCCCACAGAGACCGAGTCTTTTCTCAAGTATTTATTATAAATCCAGTTCACCCATATGCCTTCTTTCTTTTCAAACGCTCACCATATCAATTTTATGATGCACACCAAGTTTACGTCCTTAACTCTCTGAAGCTCCAAGCCTCCTCCTTCCTTAGGGAGGCAAATCTTAGCCCATCCAATAGAATGGAAAAAAAAAATTTGTTAGCCACATTCCACAAAAAAGAACTCATAAGGCCTTCAATTTTCTAGACAATTGAACTGGAAAGGCCAAATACCCCAGCCCAATATAAATAGGAGTTTTGCATGACCGATCAGGATAGCTCCAATCTACAAGCATAGGATAGAAATCTCGCTTTCCGTAGTTGAAGCCTTTTCCTTAGCCTGTCAAGAAATGGAGAACAATGATGACTAAAAGTTCAGAGGATATCAAGGGGAGGCCAAGATAAGTGACCGAAAAACTACCCAAGGGCTTCTAAAATTTTCACAACATGACTCATCAATCCTAGCAAGAAATAAGAGAGATTTATATGCTTGTTGATAAACAGACCCGACAAAGGGCTGAAGGATAAAAGCAAAAATCTAAAATGGACATGAGAGACTTGGCATTGCCTTTCAAGAAGATCATAATATCATCTGTAAAGGCCAAATGAGTGAGATTGATATCATTACACCAGGGAAAGAAATTGATAAGATTCTGATGAGCACTGATTTGGAGGGACCTGGACAAACCTTCCGGGACAAGGGTGAACAAAAGAGGAGATAAAGAACATCCCTGTCTGATACCTTGCCTAGCATTGAAGAAACCAACCAAAATGCCATTAAGGGTTAACCAGAACTAAGAATCTTGCAAAAGAAACACAATTAAGAATCCATTGGGAGAAGCAATCAAGAAAGCTCATTCTGGCAAGAGCTTCCATTAGAAATTCCCATCTAACATTGTCATAGGCTTTCTGGATATCAATCTTTAAGATAGCAGCTGGAGAATGATTTGTTCTGTCAGATCCCCGAGCAAGATCAGTACATATCAAAATATTATCCAAAATATTTTATCCTTTAATAAAAGCTGATTGATTTGGGCTAACTAAACCACCAAAGTTCCAAACACTTCTTTCAACCTGAGGGCAAGGAACTTGGCAATGATTTTGTAAATGGTGTTGCACAAAGAAATGGGACGAAAGTCAGCTATAGAACCCACCCCTCCTTTTTAGGAATAAGGCATGATAAAGTTTGGTTAACTTCCTTTATCTGACCAGGATTAGAAAAGAAACTTCTAATGGCCAAGAGCAAATCAGCCCTGATAATATCCCAAACAGCAATAAAGAATCCCATGCTAAATCCATCAGGGCCAAGGGCTTTCATGGATTTCAAAGCTTTTATAATCTCGTCTTCAGAAGGGAGAGAAGCCAATCTAGAAATTCAATTTGGAGACAATACTTTATCAAAAAGACCCAAGGGCACATTCTGGAGGGTGGGTAGGATTCTCGGGCAGTACATTTGATAGAAAGTCTTCTGCTATCTGCTTGATTCCAACAACATCCTTGGTGACATGCCCATCCACAGCCTGCAAAGAAGAAATGTGAATTCTTTATTAATTCTGAACCATTAGATCTGAGAACAGATCCTAGCCATTAGATTGGGATCTCTTCGATTTCATTGTTGGGTCCATTACTTGCAGGCAAATTAGATCTGTCAGATCTGATTGAAACTGTATCAGAAAGGGTACGGAAAGGAGGAAGGTATTTGCAAAAGGGAAAACAGGTATTTTGAAATTATATAAAATCCATGTAGCTTGACTAGCTAACTTAAACCAACACAATTTGTATCAAGTCACCCAGAATATAACATATGAAATGTCAGGAAGCCTAAGAATAGATAACTCCCAAAATGAGGAACCTTATGTGTAATTTGCCACCCAAAAGAACTGTAAAAGTTAAGGGAAGCATTGAACTTGGAATCAAACTGAAAGAAAAGTGTTGTAATATGGTACAAAGGTGTTTTTGACTCTTAGTCATTGTCTAGTCATCATAGATAATGACAATTAGTCATAGCAATCTTTACGTATTTACTTACTTTATTTGTTCCCTTCTGATTGCCTATAATAAAGTGATCTCTCTCATTATTGATATGTCAAAATCATTATCCTAATTCCAACATTGTATCAAAGCTGGGATCCACATTGGGATAGAAACCCTAATTCCCCAATTCTAGCGCCGCCACTCCCTAACGCCAACGCCGCCACCATCTCTCTCTCACCTCTTAAAGCCACCACCGTCTCTCTCTCTCTCTCTCCTCTTTGTTTCACAAGTGCTAGCACCGCCACCTAGTAACACCTCTGCTACCTTCCGGCACCTTCATCGTCCCACCCCGGTGGAGATTTCTTCCACTGAGGGTTCTTTTTGGTGAATCCATGCAGTTTTGAGAGATCCCAGGTTCGCTTTCTTCTGAGATCTATTATTTGTTGCAAATGTCTGATTTGACAGATTCATCTATGATGTATACTTTTCAAAGCCTTTGTTCATATGTTCTACTCTCTCTGACCAGAAACTACATCAGACGTGACTACCGCATCAACTCCTCTGGTCTTGGTGATCGTGGCTTTCCTGGATTCCCTTCGTTCCCTGTTTGCTCCATTAAATTGGATGGGAACAACTATATAATGTGGTCTTGCCCATGCTTCCTTTCTATATCATCCCGTGGCTTTTCAGGCTACCTTACAGGGGACACTTTGAAGCTTGTTGATATTGGTACTGCTCAGAGTAAATGGAGTTCGGACAACTATTTGGTTATGTCTTATCTCATCACTTTTATGAACCTTAATATCGCAGGGGGTTATCTTTTACTGGATTCGGGGGCAAAGATCTGGAAGTCAGCCAAACATACCTACTCACAGGTCAGCAATGATGCCCAGGCATATGAGCTCCTGAAGAAGATCTACAAAAAGAAACAGAAAGAGATGACATTATCCCAGTACTATTCCGAGTTGCAATGTATGTGGCAGGAGTTAAGACTATTATAAAGATTTTTCTGCCTCATGTTCAAAAAATGCTATGAAGTTCACCAAACGAGAGGACAAGTTTCGTATGTATGTTTTCACGGTGGGCCTCAACATTGATTTTAATCAGATTCAGGGGGTTATGTTCTCAGTCGTGGCCCTTTTCCATCCCTAACACAAGCATATGTTGTGGTTCAATCTAAGGACAGCCGTTGTACTGCGATGTTGCAACATGTCACAGGATCGTTTTGCTCTTTGTTTGGTGATGCAGTATTGTCCAGCCAAAAAACACTGTTCACATGGTACTGTTCACGTAAACAATGCCAGCAGCAATTTGTTGCCAATTTGAAGCTAAACTGACAGCTGTATTCAGCTGTCCACAGCTTGCATGCGCAAGCTATTTCTTGCCTTCTTCTCCAAAGTCTTAATTTGATTTGTTTCCTAATTTGGTTTAGCATATAATCTCAGTTATAGATATTTAGTTGCTTTGGAAACTTTCCTAAAAACTATAAAGGTAAGTTTCTTATTATTATTTTTAGATATTTCTTTTGGAGATCAGTCCTACTATATTTGTAATTTCGTTAAAGCATTATAAATAGAATGAAGGAGAAGGGCACAGACTTAGATGAATCAAAATTTCTTTCAAAAAATTCTGGTTGAGTCTCATAGGTTGTGAGACTCAACCGAAATATTCTGTCTTATGGTTTTTCTTGTTCTTCTTTTAATTTCTTTAAGTTCTTATTACTGAATACTGAATTGCGATACCATTAAGTGCTGATCTAATCAACAAAAGCTCGTGGAATTAAAGATTAAAATCATATCCACCAGATATGACTGAACCAGTCCCGTTTTCAGAATATAAGTAATTTTTGAAAGTTCATAACTCATTATCCAATGGCTGGATCAACATCAACCTTGAGTATGTTAGCAAGCATATATTAGATTACTTCCTCTCCAAGTTTGAAGACATTCCAACGGCCAGATCTTCAGATAAGTTTATTTTTCCACATTATATCAATTCTGGTTTTATTGTTTACTCGAATTTTCGATTGGGCTGGTTGTAAAAGATCCCCCTTTGCAAGGATTAGGGTGAAATTGAATTGAAACCTTGACCTTGCATTATTTGGATTCCGGATCCTCTATCCATGGCGGCACCCCTTGGCCCAATTTTCAATCCGTTTATGACAAGGAACCTATTAAATGTGAGTACTGCAGGAAATAACGCCACACCAAATAATATTGTTGAAAGCTCCATGGTCGCCCTACAAATGGCAAAGGTCGTGGTCGTGGTCGTGGTCGTGGTCGTGATACTGGCTCGGTTTGAGCACATCAAACTGAAACTGCTGATGTCACTCCCCTTGAGGCGTCTCTCTCCCAAGAGGATTTGCTGACTCAGCTCCGTCATCTCCTTACTCCACCTAACTCTTCTTTGCCATCGGCTTCCGCAACTGCATCCCTGCTAGTTCCTTCTTATTCAAATTTTGCCCATTCAAGTATTTGTATCGGTGGCCATTGTGCCTCTGTTAGATCCAATCCTCGGATTATCGACTCAGGGGCCATTGATCATATGGCTAGTTCGTCCCATTCTTTTTTTGACTATTTTCCTAGTTTAGGTAAGGGTTTAGTTAGAGTTGATGATGGTTCCCTTCCCTCTATCTTTGAGAAGAGCTTTATTAAGTGCTCTCCTTACTCTCTTTATCCTTTATCTTGCATGTTCCCAATTTCTCTACTAACCTTCTCTCCATTAGTAGCCTTACTAAGGATTTAAAGTGCAAAGTAACTTTTTTTTCCGTCCATTGTACCTTACAGGACTTGGTGGCAGGGAAAACGATTGGCGGTGGTAAAGTGGTCAATGGCTTATACTTGCTTGAGTTCGCTTTTTCGTCTTCTTCAGCATTGAGATACAAGCTCCATCTGGACCTTCTCCTTGCTTTGACCAATTCATAGAAGTAGCATCATCATTTGGGTCATCAGCCTCTTGGGACTTTAGCCAAGATTTTTCCTGGTTAATTTCAGCATTGTAATCCGAACCTTTTTTTTTTTTTTTTTTTGTGATGCTTGTATTTTTGCCAAGCAAACCCTTTTTGTTATTTCTCCATCTAATAAACAAAGTTTACAACCTTTTTATTTAATTCACTTTGATATTGGGGCCCTTGTCAATGTGTTTCTGTTTTTAGGTATCGGTGGTTTGTTTTTTTTGTTAATTGCCATACCCAGTTTACTCGGATTTACTTATTGCATCAAAAGAGTGAAGTTTTCCGCTGCTTTAAGCTCTTCCATCAGATGGTCCAAACCCAGTACGTTGTGAAGGTCAAAATCCTACGCACCAATAGCGGGAAAGAATATGTCGATGGGCCCTTTCAGTTGTATCTAGCCGATCATGACATTATCCATCAGACCAGGTATGTTGACACCCCAGCTCAAAATGGTGTGGCCAAACGCAAGAATCGGCATTTGTTAGAGGTAACTCGGCCCTTAATGTTTAGATGCATGATTTTTACTCCTTATTGAAGTAAGGCTGTTCTAACAGCTATGTATCTCATCAATCAGATGTCTTCCTGTGTTCTAGACTCTCACTACCTATTGGAGTTGCTTCTAGGATCATCCACCTTCGTTGTGCCTCCCAAGGTTTTTGTGTGTGTGCACTTTGCTCTAATCATCACCAGCATAGTAAACTTGATCCACGTGGCCTCCGGTGTATTTTCTTGGCTATTTGGTGACCCAAAAGGGGTATAAGTGTTATCATACTCCATCTCACCGTATGTTTGTCTATGGATATAGTGTTCCTGTAAAAAATTTGGAGAAAGCATTGGCCTTCGGCAAAGTGTTGAGAGATAATACTAGATTGAATGTCGTAGATGGCTCAATACTCTAAGAAAGACAACAAAAACAACTAAGACCACAAATCACTAGCTTGAGGACGATCCAATCTTTTCAAAGAATTCATCCGCCGGATTCAAAGAAGTTGAAGCACTCGAGTGCACTCAGGTATGAAGTCCTTCTATTCATCCATGGAGAGCTGGTTAGCACCACCACCAAACTTCCTAACAGTACCTCTCTTGTCTCACCAACAACCATGTATTCCAAGGTTTAAAATCTCGTGTCTCGGAGGAGGCCGAGACTCCTCCGAAACCGAGAACTCGGCGAGATCTCACCGAAACAGTGTAAAAAGGTTGTCTCGGTGGCCAAAATTCATTTTTTAAGCCTCAAACTTCAGGGGAACCTCAATTTTGCATACATGAACACATTTAGAGCCTAAAATTGTAAAAATAATGACTCTTTGTGGTTGTTTGGATTTACACCCTTGTTTTGGCAATAAACGCTGAAGTCTGCTGTAAACTTAGGCTAATATTGGCTATTATACTCAATCAAATATGGCAAATGAGACAATAACATAATGCATTAGGGGAATGAAAAACAAAATAACACTTCATTATAAATCATTACATCATAGTTCAAATGTTCAATATTGGATGATCCCATAGTCCCCATGAGCCCATAGTCCACAACTCCACAATCCACATACAATGTCTAATAATACGTAGAGTGTCGTAGACGATCCATCCTACTATCATCATACATTCTACAAACTTTGTTTTTTTCTCTCATAACTTCATATAAAAATCTCATTTTTAAGCAAGAATCTTACCTTCAACAGTTGATACAAAGCTCTCACTGCAATCCCCACAATCCGAAGCACCACCGGAAGCAAATTCAAAGATCAAACCAAGAAAAAAATGAGGAAGAAATCAAGTTTTCTTCAAAAAAGTAGAGAAAACACCAACTTACATGTTCTCATTGAGTTCTATACCGAGAACAGGGCATAGGCCATTTTATTCATTTTGAAAAAAGGTCAAAAAGCAATTTCCCTCCGAGATCTCGCGAGAAATTGACAAAATTAGTCGAAAACACCGAGATCTCGCCGAGACGAGTTATCGACCTCAATTTCGCCTCGGCTAGTGTCGAGACTAGCTAGATTACCAAGATCTCGCCGAGATCTCGATGAGATTTTAAACCATGATGTATTCTAACAACAAAGGGAGAGGAAAAGAACCGCTTAAACCATCTTACAAAGTAAAGGTGGTTAAGGGATCCTCTTCCTGAGGCATATTTCTCCGCTACTGCCCCTCATCAGGGGAAGCCTTCTTCATAAGATGATGTGCTTCTGATTGCTCTAGTACCAACTTCGATTCCAACCCCGACAAAGGAAGAGCCAATGGCTGTCCAAGAAGAGCCCCCGTTCCAGTTCATTAAAGGTCTTTGTTTGTAAAACGGTGACTCGATAAAGCCACCACTACCACTGTGCCACTCCAAGTGCCACCTCCTGATCCAAGTTCTCTTACAGTGGCTCCATCTGGTGAATTTCCTTCTCTTGAAGTTCCTATTCTACATCCTTCACTTGATTTGTCTATTGCTATTCGTAAAGGCGTTAGGGCTTGCACTCAACATCCCATTTCTAATGTTGTCTCTTATGATTCTCTGTCACCTTCTTTTCGTGCATTTGTTGCTTCCTTGTCTTCTGTTCCTATTCCTAAGCACTGGCAGGAGGCTTTGGCTGCTCTGAAAGGAAACGTTGCCATGCCAGAAAAAATGAGGGCTCTTGGAATAAAAAATGAGACATAGGACCTAGTTACTCTTCCCCTGGGAAGAAACCTGTGGGCTGCAAGTGGGTGTTTACTGTGAAATAGAAAATGGATGGCATTGTTGACTGATATAAGGCTCGATTGGTTTGCAGGGGCTTTAATCAAACATTTGGCATAGGCCATAGAGTATCAGGAAACGTTTGCCGCAGTGGTTAAGTAACTTAAGTTGAATACGTTTGCCGCAGTGGTTCGTGTAATCATTTTCTGTGCAGTTAACTTGGGATGGGAATTGCAACAACTAGACGTAAAAAATGCATTCCTTCATGAGGAACTCAAAGAGGAGATGTACATAAATGTTCCTCTTAGCTTCTTTAGGCTGGAAACACATGGTAAGGTCTGCAAATTAAAAAGAGCATTGTATGAGCTGAAGCAATCTCCTCGAGCATGGTTTGGTCGTTTCCATAAAGCAATGATATTTATGGGTTACAAACAGAGTAATGCTGATCATACTCTACTCCTTACAAAAACTGGTGAGCTGATTACTATCCTTGTTGCGTGTTGATGCTATGTGGTTACAGGGATTGACATGGTGGAAATAGCTAGACTGAAGAGTTTTTTGGGTACCGAATTTGATATTAAGGACTTGGGTAAGTTGCAATACTTCCTTGGGATTAAGGTAGCTCGGTCTGATCAAGGTCTTTCTTTCTCAACAGAACTATACCCTTCACCTTTTATCTGACACTGGGAAGCTGGGATGTAACCAGCTAATACAAATTTACATCTAAAGCAACAAGATGGTGAACCTGTACACAAAGGAGGTTATCAAAGATTGGTTGGAGATTGATTTATCTCTCTCACACTAGGCCAGATATTGCATTTTTCGTTAGCATGGCTAATCAGTACATGCATGATCCATATTCAGGTCACTTGGAGGCTATATATCGGATGTTGCGATACCTGAAGTTTGCCCCTGGACGAGTAGTAGTTTTGTCTCCCCGTGATCATTTGTGCATTGAAGCTTACACTGATGCTGATTGGACTAGCTCTCCTGATGATAAACAATCTACCTCTAGAATTTGTACTCTGATTGATGGAAATCTAGTCACTTGGCAGAAGCAAAAAACAAGCTTTGGTGCTCGATCTAGTGTAGAGGCTAAGTTTAGAGCTATGGCCCATGGTATTTGTAACTTCTTTGGCTTCAACGGCTTCATCACGATTTGGGTTCTTGCTAAACTTCCCATGCATTTTTTCTGTGATAGTAAATCCACCATTAGCATTGCTCATAATCCGATTCAGCGTAATCGGATGAAGCATGTTGAGATTGACCGTCACTTCATCAAGGAAAAGTTGGAAAAAGGCATCATTTGTATTCCCTTTGTTACATCTGCAGAGCAGTTGGCGGATGTTTTCACAAAGTGCCTTCCCAACAAGGTTTTTCTTCCTATAATTTCCAAATTGCGCATGATTGATATCTATCACTGACTTGAGGGGGAGTGTTGTGGTACAAGGGTGTCTCTGTCTCTTAGTCATTAATTCATTATAAATAACTATAATGACGATGAGTCATAGAAATCTTTACATATTTACTTTATGTGTTCCCTTGTGATTGCATATATAATAAAGTGACCACTATCATTATTGATATGTCAAAATCATTATTCTAATTCCAACAGAAAGAGCTTGGAATTTGAAACAGTTCACCTTGTAGGTTAAGTACTTAATATCACTTTAATCAAGCAATATGATCACTAATAGAGTACTCAAACAAACAAATTATATATATTACTACACTAAAATCTCATCAGAATCTGAAGCTCAATTGTCCAGATCACAAGGAAGCCTTAATAATTTAAGTTAGATACCAAGATCATATACTAAAGGTAATAGAAACTTGAGAATAAGAAAAAGCCTCACAAACCCATAATATGTACCTTCCTGGGTGAAAATTTTCTACTCCCAAATCCTCATCCCAGAGAAATATGTAATCATAAATGGAGACAACATCTGGATGTAGAAAACGCTTAGCAAACCACCTGGAATAATTTAAAAAAGAAAAAAAAAAAGGCATTACTGGTGTAAGAAAACCAAGCTGGAAAGACCATAGAGCCAAACCACTGCAGCCCATACCATGTGGCCTGTAGGCAGATGCCAGAGATGCAACCTGCCATTTGATGGATATGCCTCGGAAATGTCATTGGCAGAAAATGCATCTGACTGCATATAAGCAGCAAGTGCCTATGCTTAATTGATCCTCCTAATTTTACTAGCTAGTCATCCTATGAGACGGCATTAATTTTCTTGTTCCACTTGGCACTGCAGAATTAGGGGGCAAAAATGAAAATGAAAGTCTGATGACCCTTTTGGTGATGCCATATTTAAAGCCACAGATCCCCCCCTCCTGCCAAGACTGTGTTCCATTTGCTCCACTAGGTGGTTAATCTGGATTTCCCCCAAAATACATTGGCTGGGCCAGATCTTGCCACTCATCACTGCCCTAGAACAATTCTTATTTGATGCCTAGAAAACTGACCAGCCGACACAAGGTATAACTAGGGGGTTGCTGATGTTCCAAGTTACCTAGGCCATTAGCCCAGGTCACTTCATGTGTTTTAGGCTTTTAGCATTTTTGTGCAGTTTCTGCTCAACAATAATGAAACTTTTAAACACCAATATCGTGGACATACCATTTCGTTTGGTTGAGAGCGACTATATGAATGACCTTATCGTTCCACAATAGATCCCGCCAACCATCCACATTACCATCGTAGTGAAAAAGTATAACAGTAAAATTTTCTGCAAAGAACTGAAATACGCAGAAATTAGACGGAGTGCTCCACTGCAAGTTATGTACAACAAAAATTAAAACTATATACCTTTTGAACAATGGTGTCAACATTTTGTTTCTGTTTAATTCCTGCTGGAATTGCCAGTAAGCTCCGATAACTAGGAATATTAACCTGGAAAATGGATGCTGCCATGCATTACTAATAAATATAGTTTATTTAGTGTTCAACTGAGTAAATATCACTAGAATAACACCTAGCGCATAGAGGATTAGATAACGGTAATTGAATTGAATCTTTATTAGGGTCGGCAGTAAATAAGGTAATTATCTTACCAATATAAGAAAGGAATCATACATGTTCAAAAACCACATAAAGATTCACAGTGCCTGCTTTCCAGAGTATTTAAGTAACCACATCACAAAAGAACATAAATAATCGACCAATAGTCACTAGAATTATAAATCATAAAATATATATGTACAATACAAAGTCTACTAGTTTCTAGAATAGAAGACAAAGACTTCTAATTAATCCACTGATTCCCATAAACAATCCATTTTTCTTTTTCAAAGATGCCAAAGCTTTTTTTCTTCAATAGGCTCTGAAGCAGCACAAGGAAGCATGTTCAAAGTATATGATCACAGCAAGCAAGCACCTTGATTACAAAATTTAATCAGATCCAATACAATATAAGTGAGGCATTGAGTGCCAAAACAACCTCATAGTAGGCACATACAAATTGTACATGTTGACAGGGATGGAATAAGTACACAATTTTTAATGTGACTTACAAAAGATGTTGGTGATGACCCATTTCTAAACTATGATGGATAGCCATAAATCTTGTCCCAAAAAATATCCGCATAAAAACAGGTCATCTAGGACGGAGCATGCTAGTTCTAAAAAAACTTGGACTGTCATCAAATAATATGAGAGAATGCACCATAGAAAAATCACACAGAAGCACATAAAAGCAGCATGACAGAAAACTGGATGTCTGTCTCCCATATAGCCCCAACAAAGAAATTTTATTGAGAACATCCAGAACCCAGACTATTTGGGTCCAGCAATTAATGATCCAAGTCCAAGTGTGAGGAAAGATGTTCCATTGAATTGTTAAATGTGTGTTGACAATGAAATGAATAAATGGATAAGGCAGGTCCAGGTCATTCAGGTCAAGTGGCTGACTATCCAAATGTTCCAACTACAGGAGGATGCGTAAAGGATATAGTCAAATTCTCGGTCCATCAAAGTGCCTTCTTAATCAGTGTGGCTACACCATATTTTGTGCAATTTCCTATGGTATTCATTAACAAAAGCTGTTCAGCAACTGAAATCCACTATAAAGTGGGAAAAGTTTCCATCAAAGAAACACCTGGACATCCCCCCCACACCATTTGTCATGCTAAAACCTTATTTCACCAACATTACCCACTTCAAGGCATACCGAGCCGTTGATCTCACCTCAACTTTGTGTCACTACCCCAATAAGTGTTTTAGATATTGCTAGTGCCCCATCCAGCATATAGAGCACAGCTGATACTTACCCTCAGTCACCTCTTCAAGAATTGTTGGACATAGTATCAAACCCCATAGGCATTTTCTGGGCGGCAATTCATTATCCCAAAATCTCACAACTCTCAAGTCCACTGATACACCTCAATTGACCTTGTGCAAGACACTCTACTCCACACCACCAAATGATCATGTTTCTAACCCTTCCCACCATAGGAAGTCACTTCCTGAGTTTTCTGATTGCAAAACTACTGAAGTTACAAAGTAGGATAAAAATTAGGCAATGGAACTAAAGGTTAAAGAGTACTCTACTAGCAAGGACCAACTTGCGAATTGGGGTAAGCACCCTATTTCCTCCTAAAAAGTTGAAAGGAACTTCTCTTGATAAGACCACAAAGCTGTAGCAGTATTAATACACATCATACAGCAACAGGTTTCAGTATCCATGGACCTGTTATTCAGTGTTTCGTACTCCAACATCATTCAGCTGATAAATTTAACAATCTAAACAAGTACATTCTTTTGGAAAGGAAAAATGCTGACAGTCGTAGAGATACACATAGACGAATAACATATTTCAACAAATTAAAATCATATGATCAGATCCTACAATTACAACCTCTGAAAAAACTGGCATTTGATTAGGACCGGAGTCTACCTTTGACCTGGAGTGATCTGTCAACCATAAAGGCTTCAATTCCAAATCTGAGTTTGCTTGAATGATACCATGAGGTAAATAGTCCAAACTTGCAGAAGCCAGTTCGGCATCCTAGATTACCACAGAGAGACGTCTTAGAAAATAATGAAGTTGAAATGCAATGCAAAATAACAAAGACATTCAACCATGCAAATTGAAAGAAATCACTACAAGAAGTTTTGGAAGAAACGGAAAGATCAATGAGTAGTTGTGAATTTATAACAGGGACTAAGAAGGTTGCGTTATTTCTTTCAGAAGAGCTTGAAACAAGAAAAGGGTAAAGAGGAAAAATCAGAAAGAAATTTGAGAAGAAAGGTGCAAAATTAATATCAGTACCTTGTCCATGCCAAAGGGATGAAATCTATCTTCTATCTGACAGTTTCAGAGAATTTCATCAGTAAGCTCACCAAAGAAAAGGTAAAAAATATAGACATGAGTCCAAGTTCAAGAGATTGTTATAAGTACAAAAAAAAAATTGCAGTGGGAGGATATTTAAGTTAATCTATTGGATAAACTCCAGTATAGTCCACCAACAGAATGTAATGCATCCTAAATGAGCAAGTCTCCACGCAACCACCACTTCCTACGAGATTCCTCATTCTTTCTTCCTTTTTTATTTGGGTTGTTGGGGGGAGGAGAGAGGGCGATCATGTATATTCAGACTACATATGCCATCAGCAGCTATCCTGAAAGTCCACCCAAAAGACCCTTACATTTCCCCATAGTAGAAGATACAATAATCAAAGGATGGGTAGCATTCATATACCTCTGCATGTCGAAATTGATAATTAGTGGTTCTATAGATAATGACCAACATAAATATACACACAATTGCCATAAAAGGCAGCCGCTTCATCCTAAACCCATGTGTCCCCTGCACTCAAACCCATTATACATATGGTAATTTAGAAACCAAATCAGACCCATCAAATATGAAGGCATAAATAAAACTGATATGTTTCCCAACAGAAAGGACGAGGGCAATATTTAAACACAGATATTTTACCCCATCAAAAGAAACATTTCTGCTTCTTGACAGCCATCTCCAAGGTTTTATCGCCCTCATAGCAACCACAGTTCTACTTTTTCTCAAGCATTCTGTGATAAAACATGCAAAACCAGTAACAAAATCAGCCATATTCTTAGCAGTTTAGATAGGCCCAGTAAGCATACACAGCAACGCTTTGAAAAGGAAACTAGAAACAATGAAAAACTAATAACAACACCTACGCTATTTCCACGAAGGAACTATTCGCTGATATTGAATCTCAAATAGCTCAAAACATGCAAGGAATGCTTAAGCAAGTTAAGAAAAGCGAAAGCTCGTTGAAAGGATTTATTGTCAAATGCAATACCCTTAAGGGGGGAGGGTAAAAGGGGAGGAGAGGTTGAGCTAACAGGATGTGATTTCAAAGCTAAAAGAGCACAAATTAATGGATTAAGTAAAGAACCATGAGAACACTAGAAAGAGTGCAGTTGTACATGTACCGAAAACCTCATCTAGTCATCTTAGGATAAGTATGCTGCCAAAAAAAAAAAAAAGGAGGAATATCGAATGAACTAACTGTAAGTAGTAAGTACTCAGCGGAATAACAGGAATGAAATCAGTGACCTCAGCATTCTTACGCTGTCTTAACCCCTTTTCCTTTTTCTCTCAGTAACCGAACAGATTGGAACCGAGCGGAAAGGGTCTAAACTGCCAAAGGATTTTAATGCTAGATCGACAAGAATAATTACCGGAATAACCTTTTCAACTACGAATGCGCGACCATGGGATTTTGAGTTAAAATTTCATAAATCTAAAGATAGGAATTGAAAGTAGGAAACCAAAAATCAAAAAAGAAAATGATTTTGTAATCCAGTAGTACCGGGAAAAGAAGAGAGAAAATCAAAACAAATTGGTTTTACATTTTCTAATTTCGAGTTGGATTAGGAAACTGCACAGTGCAACTTGAGGAATTCCGCCAGAAGGGAAACCATTCGTCTTCCGTCCCCTTGTTTCTGGATGATTAAACAAACCATACCTTGCGTGAGTTCTCTCGAAACAGAATCCTTTGCATCGATGAAATTCGGCCGGAGTTCTTCGTTTCCGACGATTAAGTGAGAAAACTCACGTTGTCTGTAAAAAGAATTGGGACGGTACTGGTTTCACTTTACTTTGTCCCGCCCTGAACTTAAATTAGTAACTCTTACCCAACGAACAGAAACCTCAGCGAGGAAGAATATTTATTAATTTTCCTGACGTGCTAACGCAGAATCTTTTCTTGTTTCAAACATGCAAGAAATTAGATGGACACAAACAAGTTCACACGGAGAAATTTCTTTGTAGCTCAATCTCTACTACAGTTGCAGAAACCTTCCAGGCCACAATAACTGAATCCTTTGTCAGATGAAACAAAGGTCGATTCTCCAAGAAGTCAAAGCCATGACCTCTGATTTTAGAACAGTATCCACTCAGACAACGCACGAACGATCACGGGATGCGAAAAATCAGCTAAAATATTCTCCAATATTCAAAATTTGTATCATAAGCTTCCTTCTTCGAAACAAAATAGCGGAAAACAATATCACACAGGAATTCCGTCCCGAACTGTCTACCCTCAGAAGTGTTTCGGCAAGATTAGCGCAATTCTCGGCTCCTTGTAGATCGCGGTACCCGACTAGATAAGACCACAAAAAAAAAAGGAGTGGGAGTGGGAGGGGAGGGGAAGGGAGCGAAGTAGTCAGGTAAAGGATGAAACGATGAGCAGAGCAAAATAAGACAGAAAAACCAGAGTACCCTATAAAATTTGGATTCAAATCGTCACATTCCTGAGATTCGGGAGGCGTGGCAGCGACCTCACTGGATGGTCGCCATGTGAGGCCGATAAGAGAGTGTTGATTCAAACGGAGGGATCGGATTCATCCGATCTCCACATAGTGATCATCCAATGAGATCGCCGTCACGACTCCCAAATCTCAGGAATGAGACGATTTAGATCCATAGAATTTAGATGCCCTTTTCCGTTTTTTTTTCCTGATTCTCTTCTGGTCGTATATTGGTACAATTAGGCCGTAATACAGATGCTATTTGTCAAGGCACAGATAAACTTAAATTCTTACTAATAAAATAAAGATAAACCTAAATACCGTCGTTGAACAGTCCTCCCGTTTCAACCTTCATCAACAAAATATTTAAAATTAAAAAAATTAAAACCCTTATCCTTTAATTTCTTGAATTTCCCGTGTCATTAATAAAATTAGGAGCTGGAACTGGACGCGTCAACAGATAAATGCTTGAACAAACCAGTTTCGATCTGATCGTACGGTCTAATATGAACTAGGTGGGACCAGATTGAGGGATTTGGTTGGTTATGATATGCTAAGCTCATACTTATAAATGTGGTACGAGGTGGATAAGATCTAAGAAAATATATAAAAAAGGAAAGCATTGCCAGAATCCGACACGTGAAACACGTTGACAGGTTTTACCAGAAAAAAAAATAAATAAACAGGTTGACAGATTACAAGGTTTACATGGACGAATCTTCACAAGGATCGGATCTAATTGCTTCGGAATTACAAGTATTTTAAGCATGAAATTAAGGTTTTATCTGAGGAAAGTTTTGTGTTTTGTTTTTTTTTTTTTTTTGTTTTTTCTCTAAGGTGAAAGATTCCCCGCTGAAATTGTGGGGGTCCATTTCCACCTTCTAGGAAATGGTTCCCACACAGCCGGCTTGGAAAGAATCCTCCGTCAATTTGAAACATTTTTGCTGGACGTCAAATTGGGTCTAGATCGGAAATCGAATTTGAATCAATCCGATTTGGTTCTAATTAAATCGGAATTGAAACTTATTGGACATAATTTGGATTTTATATTTAGAGCTTGATGAAAAATCAAAATCCAGACAAAATCAATTGATAAGTCCAAACTAAACCAGACTAATAAGACTGAAACCGAACCAGCCTGATAGGGTTCTATAAGAGTCCATTAAGCCAATATCTTATCAAGAGTAATTATAGGTATTTGCTCTGTAGTATATGCCTTTAAATCAAGTGCACCCCAAACCTTTCAAACAATTTCAAAGACACTTACTCCATTAGTAATTTCCATTAACTGACGTCAAAATTTAAAGTTGGAATTTTAATAACTAAAATACCCTCATGAGTCGACTAAAGCCTACCTGCTCTTCCACGTCAACAATGGCAGTTCTCAACTCTTTTAGTTTGTGAATTCTATAGCGATTCCTTTTCTCAAGACTCAGCAACACCTCCACCAAACCCTAGAATGACCCAAATGGCCGACTAGCATCTCTCTGGGTGAGTATGAGGTCCAACAACCACAACAAAGCTCCACAGGGACTGGAGAGGTGAAGAAGAATCCCCTCTGGATTCTGATGATTTCATCTGTAATAAAGAGTTCATGGGTCAAATGAAGAGATTTCTATAAGAGCCATTCATCCTCGCATCAATCCCCTCCTACCCAGGTTATCCATTTTCCTTCTGATATCAATAAACTATAACCATCGCCTAACATGGAATGAAAAGTAACAACCAATCCAGTGGTTTTTCGAGTTCACGATGACAAATTCCTGAAACTTCTAGAGTTATATTCTTAACAAAGGGCAACTTAATTCCTGGAGCTTTATCCGACTTTTGCAAGCCAAAGGTTGAAGAGATGAATAGAATAGAAAGAAAATCTGGTTTGGATCAAGTTTTTCCATGGCATACATCACAGCTTCAACCATCAAAACCTCGTTGAAGCCATCTTGCATAATATATAACCCAATATATGATTAACCCTCAGATTGAAGAACTGTGTAGGGCCTAAAATTGCTTGGTTTTCTCATAATAACACTGACATTGCTCCACCGTATTAAAAAGGAGTGACTGAAATTTGGGGATATCTTATTGAACAAGACAATTAAATTTGTTTCAGGAATAAATAACAGTAATACAAAACCATAAATACTCACATGGTTCCCGACAAAGAAAGAGTGGAGACAAAGAAGAGGGTTTTGAATCAGATCATGAATCGCTTGGCGTAGATAAGAGGGTTCTGAAGAGAAGAGGGTTCAGTTGCAGAGAAGACAGTTTTTGAATCAGATTGTGAATCGCTTGAATAAAATCGTGCCCATTTTCGCTCAAAGAGAAGAGGGTTCATCGTTTCAAATTGCAGAGAAAACAATGATGATGCTTTCAACTTGCAAAGAGCGGTTTGAAGAGGAGAAATTGAGTTTTAATTAGGGTTTATGTTTAGGCTATGGGAAATCGGGATGTCCATAAATGGCGTTGAGGTTGTAGTTGCAGAAGAAAATGGCGGCAGCGGCTCTTCTGAATGAAGACGAAGCCAAGAACAACTTGTACGGAATGAGAAAACTTCAAGGAAAGGCAAAAACAAAAGAATTTCAGTCAACCCATCAGGGTATTTTGGGTATTAAAATTCCAATTTTTAGTTTTCATGTCAGTTAACAGAAATTACTAACGGTGTGGGTGTCTTTGGAATTGTTTGAAAGGTTTAGGGTGCACCTAATTTAAAGGCATACTATAGGGGAGGTACCTATAATTTACTCTTTTATCAAATATAAATATAGAAAACCAACACCCAAACTGAACTAGCCAAATATGACCCGATAGATCACATTAAGCCAACTTTTTTTTCACTACATATACATATGGTAAATCAAAACTGAACTGATAGCGAACTGATAAGAATCCATTAAGCCAGTTTGATAACAAACCGACACTAGACCGGTCTATTAATTAATATTGCAGCCCACCCTAGCCTAATTCACTTATTGAACATGGCACACCCCAAATTTACAATATGTAAAATTTCGGAGCTGACTGAACTGACACACATTTTGTGTTCGGTCCAACCCAGAATCACAATAGTGGTGTCACGCCCGTCTCAACCACATCATGAATAAGGGAGTCAAAATTGGCCCGGCCCGATAGCAAGGACCGACCCGGTCTGATATAACCTGAACCCAACCCGGATCGAGCCTTAATGGACAGGTTTTGGTCTGGGCTAGTAAAGCCCAACACCCTTTTCGCCCAGACTAAACCAGACTGGATCGCCCATTAAGAAGCCCGAACTGATAATACCCAACCTGAACACAGGTAAGGTCCATCCGGACCCAGTTTCTTAATTTTAATGGTTTTAAATTTTAATGGATTGTATTACACTGTTACAGTTCATTTCTTGATTCAAAAGATTATGTAAATCTATAGTTGAAAAGATTATGTTAATTGTTACAGTTTACTGAATTACATACATATGGACTGAATGACGTTAATTTTATGGATAGAAATAATAAAATAGGCTATATAGCTTACAAATAAAATGGGCCCGATAAGCTCGATAAGCTTGGTCCGGACGGAACCAGCCTGAAATCACCTCAATAAGCCCAACTCGATAACAAACAAACACCGGACCACCCCGTTAGTTATTGTGTCCAGTACAGCCCATGTAAGACCCGTATCAAACTAACCCGGTCTTACCACCTTGAACCAGGTCTACCCATCATGGTTGAGCCAAATGGACCAAGTGCGTGAAGGAGATCACGATCCCAGGTATTAAACTGACCCAAAAACACTTAAATAAGGGGAGGGTCGCATACCCAGCAAGGGAGGGTCGGACCCCCCCAGTATAGAAGTCAGACCCCCAGTTTTACATGGGGGGTCGGACATTTTAAGGACCAGGGGTCGACGGGATCTCCGACCCCCCCTATCGACCCCCGGTACTCGGTAAAAATAGAAATTAGGAAACTTTCCTAATTTCAATGGGATTCCTTCCTAATCTCAATGGGACTTATTTTAGGAGTTTCTACTCTATAAATAGGACGTCCCTAAGCCTCTTTCACTCCTTTTAGAACCCTAATTGAATTGAGAGAAAGAGAAGAGAAGGAAGAGAAGAAGAAGAGAAGGAAAGAAGAGAAGAAAGCAAAAGGAGAAAAGTTGCAGAGAAGGAGTAATCTTCTCAGGTATGGATACTATTTCCATGAGTTTCTAAAGACCTTAGAGTAGATAATGAAGAGGGTATGATCTCGGAGAAACCCAAACCATCAACCCATGGTTAGGTTTCATGGAAAACCATGGGGAAAATCATGAAAGCCATATAGGTGAATAAATCATGGTTCTAGGCCATTGAACATGTGTGGAATGGACTGTAGGAGCAAGCCATAGGACCCCAAACACGAATAATGGGCTGAAGGAAGAAAAATCGACAAAACCCACAGGGGGTCGGATGGGGGTCGATGGCCAATCGACCCTACCGGACCCTCGAGCATCGACCCCCAGTGTTCGGGAAGCCCAGAATAGGGGTGGTCGCACCCAGGGTCGATCATAACTCAGACCCTAGCTCCGACCCCCAGTTAACAGCATGGTTTTTAAATTCAGAATTAATTCTACTTAAATTCTTCGACTTTGTTAGGTCCTCTAGCAATATAATAACAATATAAAGGTGATTTTAAAACTTGAAAGAGGATCCATTAACAAGCTAAGGTGAGGAAACAAGACTCTTAACTAATTGGTTAATAATAAACTGTTTTATTTCTTGAGTCCAATGCTATGCTTGATTCTATGCGAACATGCTTGTAATGTGCATTCAACATGTCATCCGATATTTCTATTTAATGTTCATGCATATTTACTTTATTATTTATAACATGATAATGATGATGATGATAGGAATAGGCATGTGAATGTATGTGCGTGGTTGGTGTACTTGATGCGAGCGAGTATCGTGGGGTGTCATAGGTCGGGCCTCTAAGCACTTTAGCTCTATCTCTAACTCAAGTCTTGTGCATTAGCATCGTCGTATCGCCATTACTTTAGCAGAACTATTACGTCGTAGAGTATCAGGGGAGGTGGTCTCGGTCCTTGTAGTCTCTGACTCTACCGGGGGGCCTTAGCTCTATCTCTATGGACGTTTTGAGGGATGCTGCGGTGAGGCCTTGGATACACTGTTTGGCATTATGATTGGTTAGTTGCGAGCCCAGTTTGCAAGCCCTCGCCAACAAGGGCTTACGTGTTGGTATGACACTGTACAACAATAAACGTTAACCTTTGTTGTACAATGTTCATGAATTGGGTGCTTGTGAGTCGACGATAAACGTTACCTTCGGGCGGCGTCACACACTTGTGTATAGAGGAGGGGTCAATAAACGTTAACCTTTGACCACCAAAACCTTTCTATTGCATATTGCAAACTTTAAACCAGACCAAAGATATGAATTGATTGCATGCATATGTATTGTTGCATTGTTTTGTTTGCTCACTGAATCATGATGTGTGCTCACCCCCTCGACGTCGAATATTTTTAGTTGATGATGCAGGTACTACCATCGAAGATTATGTCAATGCTCTAGTGTACGGGCACATGGCGGTGATGGAAGTTGAAGATGAAGTGGATACGCATGACTTCTCTTGCGAGTGCAACTCATGTGTACTCGATTAGACATTATTTTCATTATTTGGATTTAGTAAAGACATGTATTTGATATTTATTTATGTCTTAGTTGACGCCGAATAATTTGCTATTTAAATATTAATATCATAATAGATTCTCAGTTCATTTTACTATAAGACTTCCGCTATTGTGTATTTATTTTGATTATGAATGTGGATGTATGAGGTTTAGATAAAACGAATATCGTCTGTCTGAGATCCTGGTTGAACCGTTGGTTTGCTAGTGGTTCATCACACCATTCTGAAGAGTGCAGAATTGGGGTGTGACAGTCCACCCCAGCCCGAACTCTTAATGGACATGTTTTGGGCTGAGCTTATAAAACCTGACACTGGTTCAGTCCGAACCGAAATTGGGCCGGACACGCCCACTGACACCCTTAATCAGGACCAATGTCACAATTAATTAATCAGAGTTATATAATTAGCGAAAATAATAAACCAACTGAGCTTCTACTAATACTGTAAATAATTAAATAACATTGTATCAGAATTATTCGGGTTTAATCATCCACAACCAATCCAATGAAAACCTTTCTTAATTCAGCCCTATAACATTGGGCTATAAATAGCTAGTACTTGTAAAAATAAAGGAAAATAAATAAACTGAATTAAAATGAAGCTTCAGCATCCTATAACAATCGACACAAACGTCTTTTACTTCTTTTACTCAAACACGCATACGTCGTACTCGTAATCAGCATCATGTTTGTCTCTCTCCAGATCTTGCACATCTATATACGTCATAGAAGTAACAATTGGAGCATTCACATAATCAGCTATTGTATTACCTGCAACATCAACTAAAAAAAATTGTGTACACAAGGTGAGCTCTCTAACTTGAGCTCAATGAGAAAACAGACAGGCAAATGACAATCTGCATTAACAGGTTATTAGGCCTAGTTCACACTATTGGTCTGGTATAATGTATGCTATAGCTACGGGAAGGTTTAACCCACACTTACCAAAGTTGCTCATAACCTCCATGCACAGGAGAGAATGGGTGCTTACTAGCTACATCAATAACCTTGGTGTTCCTACACATCATCCCAAGACAGACAGTACTAGGGCAAAAGCTTAGCCGATGACGCTCCAACGAATATTTCCAGCACCTCCCCCTCTTCTGCTATTTATACCAACACCTAACCCCCTGTTGGCTAGAGTCACATACATGAGTTGTCACACTAGTCATCATTCTACATGTCATCCCTTGTAGTTTACCCATGCGCTCCCAGTAGGAATCCTAGTCCATCCATTTTGCCCCCCCAAGATGCTGTCATCCCGCTAGGGGTGTGAAAAAATTACAAACCAAACAATCAATGAGTCGGATCTTGCGGTCCTCGATCGTGTCACCACTACTCATGATGCACATTTATCTTCACACACATTCACTATATTCATAATAAAAGGATGAAAATGCATGCAAGAACAATTATTAGATGACATGTTATCATAATCAAATCAATACATTCACAAGAATAATCAAGATAAAAAAACATTCCACAATAGGATAGGGGTATTGTTTCCTCATCTGATATTTGAAGATAATCATTATTCCTAGTCCAATGGTCACTCTTGATTACATACGAGTCACCTATTGTATGGGAATCTTATTAGTTATTTTGCCTATTCAATTCAGCCTTTTTCAGAGTTTTTTGGGCTATCCGATTGCGGCTATCCGGATGCTCTCGGGGACCCTTCTGGTCCCAACCAATCATGAGTCCTCTCATAGTTATCACGACAGGATGTTGAGACCAGATGCTTTTTATGAACTTCCCAAATACATCCGGTTACGTATTTCGCGACCAGTATGTCGCGATTGAACCTTCTCCGAAGAGTTGGTCTGGTTTTTTTCTTATCCGGGATTCCAACCAAGTATACCTTAGGATGGATCTCCATTATAGAGTTCATGGCCTAATATCCATATGGGATTACCAAATCCTAATCTAGGCTTTGTGAATCCATTAATAACTGATCACTTAGTTTAGGATTTACCATTTAATTTTCTGCAATGTCCAATCCTTAGTTTGAATTCCATGAAGCCTCCTTCGCTACTCAGCCATCAATGGACGATGGCTCCATTAATGGTGGATGAACCAAGGTTCCTTCATTCTACTTAGTTTAAGATCAGATACAAAGTAAGGTAGGGTTTACTTATAGAGGTTTCAAGCCTCCTTCTTCCTCCTTCAATTCCTTCCTCTCTCTATGAACGCGTCAGAACTCTAAGGTTTGGAATGATACTCTAAGAGAGAGAGTGGTTTGGAGAATGTTTTATGGTTTGGGAGTTTCATTCTTCGGGTAGAACTCCTTAAAGGGTTGGAGACTATAAGGGACTGTCAATTGGCATTTTAAGGAGTTCCTTAGGTTCTCCACTTCCTTAGCCAACTCTAAATCAGTTAGGAGTGAAGTGGGATCCATTGGGGTCGTCCCTATGTACAGAGAATATTCCCAACCTATTTGGAAAAGAAATTTTAAATTTGACATTTGCGGGTAGGCTGTTTGGGCATGACCAGTTGCTATCATTCGGCTGCGACTTATCAAAGCAGGTTGTTAGGACCAGTGATTGGTTATGTGATCATTTGGTCTAAAGTTTTAAGTTTGATCAAAATGGTTCATACCTGGTTCAAGTTGGTCTTCAAGTTGACATGGGATTGGGTTCGTCGACGGTAGAAAACCCTAACACGCTAAGAAAATCCGAGTTAGGTTGGGTTTTCTAGGTATGGGTTTTACAGAACATGTCTCGGGCTGCCCCTACAAAATCCAATACCAACTTGACCTAGACTGAAATCAAATCGATCGAATCGAACTAATCCATTGGCACCTCACATCTTTGGTTTAGATCCATACCCTTTTAAGATCCTTGTCATCAATCATTAGCTGGATGCCAAGAGCGGAAAAAGGGGCAAATGTAGGGCACTAGATTGTAGTGGCCAGCGATGTGACAAGATAGTTGGAGGGTTGTGTAAGACCCGTACCGAACTAACCGGTCTTACCACCTTGTACCAGGTTTACCTATCATGGTCGAGCCACATGGACCAAGTGCGTGAAGGAAATCACAAGACCAGGTATGAAATTGACCCAAAAATAGTAAAATGGAGGGTAGGGTCACATGCCTAAACAGGTAGGGTCGACCCCACCTCAGCAGGGTCCAACCCATGACTTTTGAGTCCTAGGGTCGGATGACTTGAGACCCTAGGGTCAACGGATTCTGCGACCCTAGCATCGACCCTAGGCAAACTGACAGAAACCGAAAATTAGAAAACTTTCCTAATTCAAAGGGAACCTTTCCTAAACTCATTGAGACGGATTTTGGGAGCTTTTCCTCTATAAATAGGGCGTCCCTTAGGCTCTTTCACTCCTTTTGAAACTCCAATTGAAAGTGAGAGAAAGAGAAAATAATAAAGAGAAGGAAAGAGAAGGAAAGTTGGAGAAGAAGGCTAAGGAGAAGAGTTTCAGAGGAATCTCTGAATTCAGCAAATCTAAGGTATGAAAACATTCTCTATGAATTGTGTAAGACCCTAGAATAGTTTATAAAGAGGGTAGGATCTAGGAGAAACCCAAATCACCTATCCATGGGAAAATTCCAATGGAATCCATGGAGGGAATCATTGTAAACAAAGTAAAGGAAGTAACTTGGAGTTTTGAGCCATAGAATAATCATAGAATGGACCATGAAAGTAAGCCAAGGGATCCAAACATGAAAAAGAGGACTGTAGGATGAAAAGTCGACTCAAACTACATATGGTCGCACATAGGGTCGACTGGTAACCGACCCTATCAGACCACAGGATCGACCCAAGCTCTCGGGAAGTCCAGGGAAGCTATGGTTGCACTTAGGGTCGATGGATAACCGACCCTATGATCGACCCTACCCCTGGGGTCGCAGAAAACTGCTACCCTACCTGTGACCCAATCTGCGACCTTAGCAGTACAGCAAGCTTAAAACTGTTGAAATTAATTCTAATTAAAATCTATCGACTTGTTAGGTTTTCCTAGTGATATAAAAGTGATTCTTAAAGCTTGAAAGATGATCTACACTCAAGCAAATGTGAAGGAACAAGACCTAAACTAATTGGCTAATAATAAACTATTTTCATTTATTGAGTCTAATTCCATGTATAATTCTATGATTGTATGATTGTAATGTGCATATCACATGTCATCTACTATTCCTGTTATTACTGTTCATGCATATTTAATTCTGTTTATTTACAACATGATGATGGTGATGATGCTAGGAATAGACATGTGAATGTTTGTGTGTGGTTAGTGTACTTGATGCGAGTGGCATGGGGCATCAGGGGAAGTGTGATGCGGTGCGATCCTAAGCACTTTAGCCCTATCTCTACTCAAGTCTTGTCCACTAACATCGTCGTATCGCCATTACCTTAGCAGAACTATTACGTCGTAGGGCATCAGGGGAGGTAGTCTCGGACCGTATAGTCTCTGACTCTGTCGGGGGACCTTAGCTCTATCTCTATGGACGTATTGAGGGATGCTGGGGTGAGGCCTTGGATACACTATTTGACATTAGGATTGGTTAGTTGCGAGCCTAGTTTGTAAGTCCTCGCCAACAGGGGCTTACGTGTTGGAATGGGTAGAGCATCAAGGGAAGTGTGATGCGGTGCGGTCCTAAACACTTTAGCTCTATCTCTATCCATGATGGGTGCATGTAGGGGCGACAATGGTGTTTGATCCGTTGGACGGTTCCACCCACTCGTGTATAGAGGTGCGGCGGCCTCCAAATCTTTCTATAGCACATTGTAAACTTATATACCAGACCACAGATATGAATTGAATGTATGCATATGTTTGTTGCATTGTTTTGTTTGCTTACTGAGCCGTGATGTGTGCTCACCCTTTTCGAATTCGAATACTTTTAGTTGATGATGCAGGTACGACTGTATAAGATTATATGAGTGCTCTCTTATACGGACATGTTGCGACGATGGATGCAGAAGATATAGTGGAGACACATGACTCATCATGCGAGTGCAACTCATGCGTTTTCGATTAGATTTTTATTTGGACCATTAAGGAAATGTAATTTGATATTTTATTTACTTATGTCTCGGTCAATGCAAGATAATTGGATATTTTATTTATGATTATCACATTTAGATTCTCAGTTCATTTAATATTAAGACTTTCGCTATTGTGTATTTACTCTGATTATGGTTGTGGAAGTGTAAGGTTTAAACCAAACGGATACAGCCTATTTGAGATCCTGGTTGAACCGTTGGCTTATTAGCGATTCATCACACCGTTCTGAATAGTACGGAATTGGGGTGTGACAGGTTGCAAGAGAGGAAGACAGACATACAGGGGGAAGACATTGTTAGGCTGCAAACAAGCGAAGAAAGGTTCAGTATAGCAGGGGTGATGCCAATTGCCAAGGAACGATAATGATCGGATGAGATATTTTATATTCCATCCGTCAATCCGACGGCTATAATTTTGTTTGTGTGAAAATTCCTTCCCAAATTAGTAGCGTGGAATCTTTTTCTAAAACTTTAAATTCAAAATGGTTTAAGATTAATCAAGGAAAGTTAGGATCATGACTGCTGATGCGATTCGCTTAATGCATGAAGATCAAGTTGGCTCAAAAACCCTATGAATAAAGTCAAAAAAGTGAGTTAGACTATAAGCATCCAATTCAAAAATAATTCATCATCCATTGCAGCTGTTTATATCTGATGAAGATTTTACCAGAAAAAAAAATTTATATATATATATATATATATATATATATATATATGATGAAGTGATGAATAATAAAATAAATTAAGGTTCTACCAAAAAAAATAATAAAGTAAAGGTTGGTGTTGGATATTGGAAGAGATACAACGTGGGGTTAAAGCGACGTGGCATTGGGGAAGTCTTAAGCGTAAGGCAAACGGTAGACTGGGGTCCGATAGTACCTTAAAAAGAAAAAAATAATAATAGACTGGGCCTAGTTCCACACGTGTTACCGAATGCATGGTGGTTGGTAGTTGGTACAGCCACCGACAGTTGAAATTTAACTCCAGAAAACTCACAGTTTTAATTGGTCCCAACGCCCAGTTAGATTTTCGTCTCCGGTAGGTTTGATCCTTGTCTATCCTATAGTAACGTATAAATATAAATTTATTCAAAAAAAAAAAAAAAAAAAATTCCCATCAAAGAAATCCTATACAATGGGTGATTGTTTTATTTTTGTTTCTCTGCTTTCAGCGTGTAACTCCTCCGCCATATAAGTGCAGCTAAGCCTCTGCGTTCTTCATCATCTCTTTTCGTTAGTCATCTCTACTTCTCGTCCATGGATCCTCAAGAAAAATCAAATAACAATACCACCTAATATTATGCAATCCAATAACAACCCGGAGAACTTCATTGAACATCAGTCTTCACCCACTCCAACTTAAACCAGAAATATTACGAAGATCGATACCATTCTTCTGGAAGACAATGCTGAAGCCCAGTGCTCGAAGTTAAGTCAGTTTACATTGATTGGGAAAATTATCGCAGGTAAGCCATACCGCAAACATGCAGTGTCTTTGAAACCCTTCCTGCTAAGTGCTGCCTGGAATCTACGACACCCGGTTGAAGTTTTACTATTCTCTACAGACATCTATACTTTCAGATTTACTCATTCGTTGGATTTACAGAATGTCATGAGGGAAGCTCCATGGACTGTTTCAGGTAATCTAATCATCTTAGAGCATTGGAATGACCAGCATAGTTGGACATTTGACAAAGTTGAGTTTTGGGTCCATCTTCACAATATCCCTTCAGAGCTATTCGATGAAAACATGGCTCCAAAACTCATTTCTTTTCTTCGTAACGTTATTCAACTGATTGACGGAATCAACCAAGGGCAGAAAACTCAGTTTATTCGTGCTAGAACCTATATTGATATCTGCAACCCTCTTCGTACTTGCTTCAATGTCAAAAGGAAGAATGGTATGGAGCACATGATTAAACTCAAATATGAAAGGCTGCCTTTATATTGCTTCTTTTGTGGAATTATAGGACATGATCATTTTAAATGCAATCTATGCTTTGAGTTTGAAAACCCTCACAGGAAGGAACATCGCTGTAGCCCTTCTGAAGAATATCTTCTTCTTTTTGAAAGACACTATGCTGATCTGAAAGCTTTGGTAACTTCACAACGTCTAATGGAGAAAGCAAAGGTTATCAAGAGGGATCTTGCTCACAGTTCCTCTTCTTCATCTACAAATCGGTCCACCACCGCCGGAAATACCATTGGAGAGAACAACGACCAGTCACCATCCAAGGTGACACCTCAGATTCCCGTGAATATGCCAGCTAGACATCCACCAATACCTGTCCAGGTAAGTCTTAACTCAATATTGGGAAGTTAAACGACCAATCTACAACTGGACCAGCATTCAATTTTCCAATAAACCTATGCCAGTGCCATTATCATACCAACCTCTCTAGGCAGGAATTTGGCTCGGATGAACTTGAGAAATGCCAGTGTGTTGATTGGATGGCCGGCATCTAATATTCCTTTACATCCAATGGAATGAGAGTGATTGTAAAGAGAAGTAAAAAAAAATTATAAAAACATTCAATCACTCTCATACCGTTGGATATGAGGGAGTGCCATGTGTCGACCAACCAGCCGACACTGGCATTTCTTAAGTTCAATTTGAACTTGAGACGATCCGTTTCCCTCCATCACACGCAACCCCGGTCTTAAGACAACCAAAACAAAAACCAAAATCAAACCTTTCATATTCTTGAGCGTCTATCGCACAATCCAGAATTTACAACTGCTTTAATGCAGTTATGCCTCGTTTCTCAAGAGTTTCTATTGATAATTGTAAAGAACCCACACATATCCAACCACCACAGAGACATACTGAACGTCATGAACCATCGAATTGTTAGGGATGAAAGTGCAAACGAAAGAGAAAATGAAGATCGAACAAACACACAAACACAGATTTATCGTGGTTTAGGCCCCGTTTGATAACACTCCAACTCCTTACTTCTTAGCTCCGGAGCTAATCCGGAGTAGAATGACGATTGATAAACACGGTTCAAGTTTTGACTCCAATGGAGTGAACCGCTCCAAAAATGTATCTGGGAGCTAAAAAACTGGAGCTAAAAAAACTTACTTTTCTTGCTTCGGAGCTATTACCACTATCGACTGTCATCACCACCACCACTGGCACTGCCATCATCACCACCACCCCTCTACCGCCACCATCCCCACCACCACCACCACCACTGCAGCCGCCACTACCGCCACCACCACCACCCATCACCTATCACCACTGTCGCCACCACCACCCACCCACCACCTACCACCACTGCCGCCACCACCACCAGTACCACCACCACCCACCACCCACCACCCACCACCCACCACCACTACCGCCACAGCCACCACCACCCACCCACCACCCATCCCCACTGCCACCACCCACCACCCACCACCCACCACCCACCACCCACCACCCACGCCTCTACCACCACCATCATGGCCACCACCACCCCCTACCAGCACTGCCGCCGCCACCACTACCACCACCCCCCCACCGCCACCACCATTAAACAGTATTCTAGAAGCATAGTCTTTTGATTTTAGAGCAGCGTTATCAAATAGCATTCTACTTCAAAAATTTTGACTCTGAAGAAGAAGTAGAAAACGACTCCGGACCAGAAGGAGCTCCATGGGAGCTGGAGTGTTATCAAACATGACCTATTAGTATCCCAACGTAGAATGACTACCTCCACCTAGAGAAACAGAGAATTTCTTTATTTCTAAAAAACTCTACACCTCTCTCTACCTGTTTTCCTTTGCTCAGATCTTGCTTAGGATTTTTCCAATAAAGACAATATATAGGCATCCTAGAAACCCTAGTTCCACATAATTACAAATTGACCCTTGCATATGTAATTGATCCAAACTCAAATACAAATACAACTCTAATAACTATGTGGATCCCATGGAATACAAGATACAATCGATTAAATCTCCACCTAGCTTGAATTTTGTAAGTCACATTAAAGAAGAACCCGTTGATATCGATTCTGTGAATTCATCTACTGTTTCTGTCAAATTGCTACACCTAAACTAGCACAGCCCACACCCCGTTCGGGTGTTCTGCACAGCTCATCGTCGTACTATGTGATGTGACTTCACCTCTCCTAATATACTGGGAACCCGAGCCCTTACCTTTGCATCCCCAGCGCAGACATAGAGATCTGACTCCTCACTGCAACATACTAGTCCTCCTTCATCCCACGGTGCAGCATTAATGGCCATTATGCATATCTTGTCGAGATTCAAATGTAAGACCCATACTCTACTAACTGGGTCTTACCATGTCGTGCCAGGTCTTCCTATCATGGTTCGATCGAGTGAACCAAGTGCGTGAAGAAATCACAAGGCTAGGTATGTAAATCGACCCAAAGCAGTTAATTTGGAGTGTGTGGTCGCATACCTAAGCTGGTATGGTCGAACACACCTTAGGAAAGTGAAACCACTCAATAATTCAACGTGTGGTCGATGGATTCTGCGACCATACGTGCGACCACACGATGATATGACTAACTCCGAATTTTGAAAACTTTCCTAATCTTTGGGACCTCTTTCCTAATTGAGGGAGAACCCTATATGGAGGTTTTTTCTCTATATAAAGAATGCCCCTTAGCCTCTTTCATTCTTTAAGAACTCAAATTGTAACTCTAAACCTAAGAGAGAAAGAGAGAGAGAGGAAGAGAAGGAGAAAGAGATCTGAGGAGGCAAGCTGAGAGGAAGGAAGGGCTTAGCTTGTTACAGAAGGCCAAGGTAAGGAAGTCATCTCTGTAGAAATAGATTACATAGTATATGTTTCCCGTGGTAAGTCTAAATGTCGAATTTATGGGGAATATCAACCATGAGACCCCATGGGTTAAACACAAGGGAGATCCATGGAAAGTAAGTTAGGGTGAGTAACCTTGCAAAGAAATTATGAAATTAGGGCCATAGATCGATCATAGGAAGGACCCTAATGATAAACCAAGGAATCGACTCATGAAGGAAGTGGATTGAGGATAATAATCTATCGAACTTCGTGTGGTCACAGCTATGGTCGACCACACAGTGATCACATGATCGACTACACATTATCGGGAAGATCCTAGAGAAGGTATGGTCGCATGAGTGGTTGCATGATATGCGACCACACGTATCGACCACACGTCCTGTGGTCGCAAATACTGTGCTGCCACACCTGCGATCGCACAGTCTCAGGAGGTTTGTTTGACTCCAGATTAGGTTTTCAACTACTGTAACTTGGTAAACTAGAACCCTAACTTAAATACATTAATTGTTTAGGTTCCCAATAGATTCAAGTGACTTCCAAAGCTTTGGAGAAGAATGAGTATCATTTCAAGGTGAGGGAACAAGACCTAAACTAATTGGATAATAACAAACTATTTTATTTTATTTATCCAATGCAATAAATGATTCTATGCTTGTATGCTTGTAATGTGCATCTCACATGTCATCCATTATTACTACTATTTCTGATCATGCATTTTTATTTCTATCTATATATAACATGATGATGATGATGCTATGAATAAGCATGTGATTGTATATGTGGTTAGTGTGTTAGATGCGAGTGGAGCATCAGGGGGAGGACTTCACATTGTGGTTTAGCCTAATCACCAGACTCTAGCTCTTTCTCTACTCAAGTCTTGCCCACTGACATCGTCGTATCGCCATTACCTTAGCAGAATTATTACGTCGTAGGGCATCAGGAGAGGTGGTCTCGGACAGTGTGGTCTTTGACTCTGTCGGAGGACCTTAACTCTATCTCTATGGACGTATTGAGGGATGCTAAGGTGAAGCCTTGGATACATTGGATGACATTAGGATTGGTTAGTTGCGAGCCTAGTTTGCAAGCCCTCACCAGCAGAGGCTTACTTATTGGTATGGGTAGGGCATCAGGGAAAGTGTTGACGATGTGTGATCTAGACACTTTAGCTCTATCTCTATTCTATGGTGGGATGGATGTGGACGACAATGGTATTTGATCAATTGGGTGGGTTTACACACCCATGCATAAAGGTGCGGTGGTCGCCAAACCTTTCTATAGCAAAGTTGCAAACTTAAAACTAGACCAAAGATATGAAATGAATGCATGCATATGTTTGTGTATTATTTTGTTTGCTCACTGAGCCGTGTTGTGTGCTCACCCTTTCGACGTTGAATATTTTTAGTTGTTGATGCAGGTCATACTGTAAAAGATTATATGAACGCGCTGACATATGGACACTAGACGGCTATGGACGGGGAACTAGTGGACAGGCGCATGATCTGTTATGCGAGTGTAACCCATGTGTCTTTGATTAGTTTAGTTATTTTAACTATTAGAACATGTAATTGACTATTTTACTTTATCTCTTGAGTTATTTGGAAATAATTAGATTTAATTATTTATTATCATTGTTAGATACTTAGTTTATTGTTAATAAAGACTTCTGCTATTTAATTATTTACTCTGATTATTATTGTGGAATATATTTGGTTTAACCGGATAGGCACGACCTATAAGAGATCCTAGTTTGAGCCGTTGGTTTATTGACTGTTCATCACACCACTGGTTAGTCCAGAATTGGGGTGTAATAGCTTGGTATCATAGCGCTCAGGCTCTGCCCATCAAACCTAAATACTTCCACAAGAGTCATAAACTGAGTTAGGATAATTTAAAAGCTTTAATACAAACACATCATAAGCACCTGTATTGTTTGAGACATGAATTAAAGAAAGAAAATAACACATATATGTAAATGAGAAACAAATACGCATCTATCTATATATAAACCCGAAGTTAAAATAACAAGATGTACATCTAGAACCAGAGTACGGTCCACAGTCTGGACAGTTACTCTGTAATACTAATGGAAGGAAAATATAACATATCATGGCGCTGGAGGAGGATGTGCCTCTCAATCTCGACCATGGTCCTCGGTGTATACCCTCTTGAGCCAGGCTACCTGTGTCTCGGTTGCCAGGAGACTCTCGGCTAGACTCGCCACTCGTCCATCAATCGCGCATTGAGCATCGTGAATCTCACTTAGTAAGGCCATCATATCATCTGGTGGTGGGCGCGAAGGGCCAGCTGAGTGAGAAGTCTGAGAAGGGCCAGCTCCTGTAGAATGCTATGGTGATGAAGGAGGGATGGCATCCACATCCATGTACATCCGGCCATCTTCCTCATCATCGTCACTCTCTGATGCCTCTGCTGTTGCCGCTGCTGTAGCCTCCTCATCTGCTGTCACCACTCGAGTGAGAGGACGCACCAGAGCGTTTCTCTCCTCGTCACTGACCTGCTCATCTAGCATCCCCATCCTGCAGAAGGCCTCCCAGTTGAGGTCAGCTAAGAAGGTGTCCTTGCAGATCCTCTCATCCATCAAGTCCACTTGCAGGCGAGAGAGTAGGGTGGTGATCAAGCGCCCATAGGGTAGGTTACCCTTCAGGCCAGGCGTCGTGGCTCTGTGCATGGTCCTAATGATGATGTACGGGAGGCAGACCGACTGTCTGGTGCAGATACAGTAGAGAAGATACTGGGTCAGCAGCAAAACCATCTCATAGTGACCACTCTGGGGAATCAGATTGTACTGAATAATCTTGTAGTACACTCGAGGCTCTGGATGGAGGTTGACTGCCTTCATCTGCCAGCGGTCGAACCGAAGAAGCTGATTGCACACCTTTGCTTGCATCCTCACTGATAGGAATTGGGGCTCTTTCGGTGTGCAATAGACTAATGGACCATTGTTGGAAATGCCCAGGAGGTCAGCCAACTTCTGACAGTTGAACGAGATGGGTATACCTTTCATTAAGCTGGTAATCCGAAGCTCTCTAGCCCTACCCAGGTCCTCTGGATCACCCTCCACCTATAAATTGCAGTAGAACTATTTTACCAACTCTGGACTAGTGCAACCCTCGTATAAAATCACGGGGAGCCAGCCCATATCACCAAACGCCCTCTCCACATCAAATAGGGCTAGACTAGCTAAGTTGACGCACCAACCCCCTTCTACTTTTTTACGATGATACTAAGGATACTGTATCTCCGCTTCGATGGACCTGAAGTGATGGGGATCATGGACTCTGGGAACCTTGGTACGAACCATGTTACCTGTAAGGAACATAAACCAATAACCAAGTCAGAAAAAGTCTAAAAATTCGACGGAATAATGATGTAAAGGGAGCAAAAGCCTCACTTTCACCCAAACATCTGGGCAGGAGGACTTACGTGAATCACAAACCACCCCATAATGGTCAATTAATAAGGAATTGTTGCCAATTAAAAAGAATTTGAAGAAATTTTGAAATTGATAAAAATTCCTAAAATTTAGGTCAAAAATCAAAATTTTGAGCTTTTGGCCAAACCGATGGATGAAATCCAAACCTTCTAGAGGGCTTTCTTCCGTTGGGTGCCCAATAGCAAGGTTCACCACTAAAAATCGAATTTTTATGGTTAAATAGAATTTAATTTGGTAAAGATCTAAATAGGCAATGAAAACCTAGAATGAACCGACAAAGAGAACAATGGGAATGAAGAACTTACTGTGGTAAGGGAGAATCCGGTGGTTAATCATGAAAAATTTAGTCCAAGGGTGCGGTCGACACTTTAGCAACTCAGTGGGGGCGAGTTGAGTTGTGAACAGTAGAAGACAAAAGAAGAATGAAGACAAATGGCTTAGAGTTGGTTTTAAAACCCTGATTTCGGTCGTGCGGTCGTAGAATTCGACCATAAGTTCAACCACACCTGTGACCACACGATCGACCATAGGCTTCTGTAAGCTGCCAGGGTTCGTGTGGTCGCAACCCTATGGTCGCATATAGTGCAATCACACCTATCGACCACATGATTTAAAATGCACTACATTGTCTGAATGACCCTGGAAATTTGATATTTGCTTTGTTTATTGTGAGACTAACATGAGATCATCGTATATTGTACTTGTCTCGCATATTTCCTTGACTTTTCGGACATCACCATAGTCGATAGTAGGAAATGGCTGGGAGTAGAGTAAATCGAAGAGGATGAAATCCAAGTCCACCTCCACCACCACCTGTGGAGGTAAATGCCAATGAAAACCCTGAGGACAGGAGGAAAATCAGGAGAACCAAAAAGTAGCACCACCAGGAGTCAACAATTAGGCCAATCCAACAAGTTTGCCAGCCCCACCAACTGATTTGGCCATGGTTATTATGAACTTAACATAGCAGGTATAGCAGATACAGTAAATGCAAGTGAACATGCAAGCTGCTGTGGGAATTGCTCCCCTAGCTATGAATGCAACACCTATACCTGCAGGGCAAGCCAGTACTGTACCCAGGGGTAGCAATACCGTGCCCCAAGCCTCTACTATGAACAACACAGTCCCTCAATTACCTCAAACCCCAGTAGTACAAGCTCAAGTGTAGAACCCTGAAGCACCGCAAGGTGGATATAACCAGGGTAACTATTAGTACCAACCGCCCATGTATGGAACATATGTACAGAACCAGCTAGACCACTCCAGGCTAATTGAGCATTTTCTTAAGATGAAACCGAAGGAGTTCACGGGCAAGCCGTCAGATCCTTTCTGGCCAGCTCACTGGATTGACGAGATAGAAATGAACTGTATGATGATGACTATTAATGAAGAAGAGAAAGTGCTATGTGCCACTTTTATGTTGAAAGGTGATGTACACCATTGGTAGAAGTCTACACGAGGTTATTGATTAACCAAACACTCCCAGTTGACCTGGGTTATCTTCAAGGAAGTCTTCTTTGAAAAGTGTTTCCCCAGGAGTTTCAGAGATATGATGGAGAAGGAGTTTTTGAGTCTATATCAAGGACAGATGACTGTTGATGCTTACCAACAGCGTTATGAAGAGCTGTTCTTCTTTGCTCCCTCTAGCATGCAGGAAGAAGATACCAAAACCCATAGGTTCATCATGGGACTTAGGGGAAGCATCCGAGGGCATATATTGGGATTGGAAAAGAAGATATATAATGAAGCAGTACAGATTGCTCGAGTACTGAAATCGAGCCAAAGGAAAAGCTATTTTGCTTAGAACAGGGGTATTAAGAGGCCAAACTGGAATACATTCAATGAAGGGAATTCAAAGACGTTCAAACCCTTCCGCACCTAAGGCTTCAATGCTGCAGCCAAGACTACTCAGCCGGCTCTACCCCAATAAAAGCAAGGAATTGCTGGAGTAAAATATTACAACTATGATCAAGTAGGGCATTATTTAAGGGATTGCCTTAAACCAAAGAAATAACTGCAGCAAGGAAAGGTTTATGCGGTGACTGTTGAAGACGCTGCTGCATCGCCTGATGTAGTAATAAGTATGACCCGACCTTTTGTTTGATAATACCTTATGTGAGCATATAGACTAATTTAGGAGGAAAAATAACAAGTATTGTACCTCTAGATGGTATACCTGCCAGAGTACTCTTCGACTCTAGAGCCAACCACTCTTTTATATCAGTATCGTTTGGGAAGAAACTAAGTCTACCCCTCAGATCTTTAGACTGCAAATTGTTAGTACGATCACCTATGAGATTAGAAGTGGAACTAGACAAAGGTTATGGACCATGTCCAGTTATTATCGACGAGAAGACTATGGATGCAACCTTAATTTAACTCGAGATGATAGACTTTGACGTCATCTTAGGAATGGATTGGTTATCCCAACACTCCGCCAATCTATTGTGTGCAGAAAAGAAATTGACATTTAAAGGCCAAGATGGTGAAGAACTCAGCTTTTCAGGGACCAAACTCCCTCGTAAATCGAAACTCATCCCCTCTGCACTAAAGGCCAAGAGATGCCTTGAGAAGGGTGGAGTGGGATATCTTGTGTCTGTTGTGGACCTTACCAAAGAGACACCATGAATGGAAGATATAGAAGTTGTACAGAAATTTTCAGACATGTTCCCTGAAGATTTACCTAGTTTGCCACCTGATAGAGCGACAAAGTTTGTTATCGACCTATTGCCAGGGTCGGCACTTGTATCCAAAGCACCATACCGAATGACTCCAACTGAACTAAAGGAATTAAAGGTTCAACTGTAAGAGCTATTGGACAAGGGATTTATTTGACCGAGCATATTGCCTTGGGGAGCGCCAGTATTATTCGTCAAGAAAAAGGATGATAGTGTAAGATTATGTAAAGACTATCGGGAATTAAACAAGCTTCGATCAAGAATCGATATCCCCTACCTCAGATCGATGATCTATTTGATCAGTTGCAAGGATCGAAGGTGTTTTCCAAGATCGATCTCCTATTAGGGTATCATCAATTGAAGACCAAGGACGGTGACATTATAAAGACATCATTCAGAATCCGATACGAACATTTTGAGTTTCTAGTGATGTCTTTTAAACTAACAAACGCACCCGAATCTTTTATGGAACTCATGAATCGAGTGTTTTACGACATGTTGGACGCCTCGGTCATCATTTTCATAGATGACATATTGATATATTCCAATGATGAGGTGACTCATGCGACAAATCTTATAGTAGCCTTACAACGATTGAGAAAAGAAAAGCTTTATGCCAAATTCAAGAAATGTGAGTTCTGGTTGAAAGAAGTACAATTCTTAGGTCATGTAGTAGCCGCAGAAGGAATCAAAGTGGATCCCAGTAATATTGAAGCTATTGTAAAATGGGAAGTACCTAAGAGTGTTGCAGAAATCAGAAGTTTCTTGGGTTTAGCTGGGTATTATCAACGGTTCATGGAAGACTACTCTAGAATCGTTGTACCTCTCACCAGTTTAACGAAGAAAGGAGAAAAGTTTGTTTGGACCGATAAGTATGAAGAGAATTTCCAAACACTGAAGGCAAGACTGATATCAACTCCCATCTTGACCATTCCGGTACTAGGAGAGCCATTTATCTTGTATACCGATGCTTCTGGGTTAGGTTTAGGATGTGTTCTCATGCAAGAAGAGCAAGTAATGACGTATGCTTCAAGACAGCTGAAGACACACGAGAAGAATTACCCTACTCATGACTTAGAGTTAGCGACGGTGGTACATGCCCTCAAGATATGGATACATTACCTGTATGGAAATTTTCTTTAGGTAAAGTCGGATCATAAGAGGCTTACTTATCTCTTTAACTAAAAGGAGTTGAACATGAGATAAAGGAGATGGTTGGAATTTCTCAAGGATTATGATTGCGATATCCAGTATCATCCAGGAAAGGCCAATGTAGTTATTGACGCACTAAGTCGAAAAGCGATAACAAAGCCTGAAGAAGAACCTAGCACAAATGCTGCCGTGTGTGTTGCGACGAGAGTACTTGATTATGGTAAAGAACAATTTGTGATCGATAAACCAGGAGGTTCGTTAGACTTAGGGTTTATTCACAAGTTTTCAAATATGTTCGTTATGTTGAAGATTGTTCCTGATCTAATCGATGAAGTGAAAACTACAATCCAATTTGACCCATATCTGTGGACAGTACAGGAGGATCTAGAGAAGGGGAGAACCATTCCTGATTTCACTTTGGATTTCAAAAGGACGTTAAGGTACAAAGGAAGAGTGTGCGTACCTGAAAGTGAGGATTTAGATACCATAAACAAATTAATGAAAGAAGCTCATTCTACTTCCTATTCAATACACCATAGAAGTACAAAAATGTATCATGATTAAAGAAACTATATTGGTGGAGGGGAATGAAAATGGATGTAGCCCGATATGTGTTTCAATGTCTAAACTGTCAATAAGTGAAGGCGAAAAGACAAAGACCCACAGGCTTATTGCAACAGCTGCCTAAGCCAGCCTGGAAATGGGACTGCATTACTATGGACTTCGTCATTGGGTTACCATTGACTCCCAGATCGATAGATGCAGTTTGGGTAATTATGGATCGACTTACCAAGACAGCTTATTTCATTGCTATACGACCTCACTATACCCTGGAGCGGCTAGCTAAGTTGTATGTGGATAATATTGTCAGATTATATGGAGTACCTGAAAGCATCGTGTCGGACAGAAATCCACGCTTTACCTCAAAGTTTTGGAAAGGATTGCAGAAGACTATGTGTGCAACATTGAAGTTCAGTACTGCATTTCATCCCCAGACCGATGGACAGTCGGAGCACTCCACTCAGATTTTAGAAGACATGCTCCAAGCTTGTGTAATTGATTTCAAAGGATCATGGGATCAGAAGTTACTATTGATCGAGTTTGCTTATAACAGCAGCTATCAAGCTACTATACAGATGTCACCTTATGAAACATTGTATGGTAAGAAGTGCCGAACACCGTTGTTTTGGAATGAAGTTGGGGAATCGTTAGAAACAGTATGCAGATGACCGGCGCTGTGACCTTGAGTTCGTCGTGGGTGACAAGGTATTCTTAAATATATCACCTATGCGCGGCTTAAAACAGTTCAGACAGAAAGGAAAACTAAGTCCGAGGTATGTTGGGCCATATGAGGTTCTAGCTAGACGTGGTGTAAGACCCGCACTCCACTAACTTGGTCTAACCCTGTCGTGTCAGGTCTTCCCATCATTGCTGGACCAAGTGGACCGAGCATGTGAAGATGGATCACAAAACTAGGTATGAATTGAGTTAAAATGCTCAAAAGTATACGTAGGGTCGCATGCCTGGGTAGGAACGGTCGACCATATGGAAAGAAACAATGGTCACTAATCAATGACCCTACGGTCGATGTTTTCGACTATATGGTCGACGGATTCTGTGACCGTAGGCCATCAATCGTGATACCCCAGACCAAACTCTGAGTTGGAAACTTTCCTAATTTAAGGGGGATTTCTTTCCTAATGTTGGAGAACTCTACATGGAGAATTATTCTCTACATAAAGGACGTCCCTCAACCTTTTTCACTCTTTTAGAACATTGGTAAACCCTAGAGGAAGAGAAAGAAAGGAAGGAGAAGAAGAGAAGACTAAGGAAAAGGTTTTGCTGAGAAGATTTTAGCTCTCTACCATAGGCAAAGGTAACCTAATCCCTGAAGATGTAAATTCTATAGAATAAAACTTCTATGGGGGATTGGAGATGTCAAACTAGTATGATCCATGTGATTCCTTGAGTAAATCCCAAGGCTAATCATGAAGGGTGAGTTTGGTGATAATGGTTGATGAGAAACTACTAATGATGACCATAATATAACCTTAGTATGAATCCAAGAGAAAAGTAGAGGAGTTGACCCAAGAAGAACTCGAATTGAATGTAGTTGGTGACCAGAAGTCTTAAGGTTGCAACTACGGTCGACCATAGTATGACCAGCATGACCAGAGGATCTACCATAGACATTCGAAAAGATTTCAAAAATCATATGGTCGCAGCTACGGTTGCACCATATGCGACCATAGGGTATCGATCGTGGGCAGTAAGGTCGATACAATATGAGACCTAGGACCAATCAGACACATATCAATGCTCTATTTCAATTTTCGACTACTGTAACATGTTACATATGAACCCTAACTTAAATTCATATAACTTTTAGGTTATTAAATCAATTCAAAGAGAATTACAAGGCTTGGAAGAAGATCAAGTTTTGCTAACAGGTGAGGGAACAAGACCTAAACTAATTGGATATTTAAAAAATAATTTATTTATTTGAGTCCAATGCCATGATTGATTCTATGCTTGTATGTTTGTAATATACATCTCACATGTCATCCAATATTCTTGCTATTACTGCTCATGCATATTTATTTTTGTCTATTTATAATATGATGATGATGATGATGCTAGGAATAGGCATGTGATTATGTATGTATGGTTAGTGTGCTTGATGCGAGTGGAGCATCAGGGGGAGTGTAAGACCCGCACTCTACTAACTTGGTTCAATCGTGTCGTGCCAGGTCTTTCCATCATTCCTGGACCAAGTGGACCGAGGGTTTGAAGATAGATCACAAATCAAGTATAAAAATTGACTTAACACCCAAAACTGTATATATATGGTCGCATACCTGGGTAGGTATGGTCGACCATATGGTAAGAATGAAGATCACAAATCCAGGACCCCACGGTCGATGATTTCGACCCTATGATCGACAGATTCTACGATTGTAGCCATCAACCCTGAGACCCCAGATCAGACTCCGAGTTTTGAAAACTTTCCAAAACTAAGGGGATTGCTTTCCTAATTGGAAGATGACTCTATATCGAGAGTTTTTCTCTATATAAAGGACGTCCCTCAGCCCTTTTTCACTCTTTTAGAACATTAGTAAACCCTAGAGAAAGGGAAAGAAGAGAAGGAGAAGAAGAAAAGGCTAAGGAGAGGATTTGCTGAGAAGAGATTGACTCTCTATCATAGGCAAATGTATGAACCTAATCTCTAAAGATGTTAATTCTATGGACTAAGTATTCTATGGAGGATTGGGGATGTCAATCTATCATGATCCATGTGATTCCTTGAGTAATTTCCAAGGATAACCATGGGGGGATGAGTTTGGTGATTAGGGTTGATAAGAAACTACTAATGATGGCCATAGGATGACCTTAGAATAAATCCAACTGAAAAGTAAAGGATTTGACTCAGGAAGAACTCGAATTGAATGTAGTCTGTGACCAGAAATCTCAAGGTCACAGCTATGATCAACCATAGCATGACTAGCCTAACTAGAGGATAGACCATAGGCATTCTAAAAAATCCAGAAACCATATGGTCGCAACTATAATCGCACCATATGCCACTGTAGGGGATCGAACGTAGGCAGTAAGGTCAATACAGTATGAGACCATAGGACCAATCAGACACCTATTAGTGCTCTGTTTTGATTTTTGACTACTGTAACATGTTAAATATGAACCCTAACTTAAATTCATATAACTTTTAGGTTGTTAAATCAATTCAAAGAGAATTACAAGGCTTGGAATGAGATCAAGTTTTGCTAACAGGTGAGGGAACAAGACCTAAAATAATTGGTTAATAACAAACTGTTTATTTTTATTGAGTCCAATGCCATGATTGATTCTATGCTTGTATGCTTGTAATGTACATCTCACATGTCATCCAATATTCCTACTATTACTGTTCATGCATATTTAATTCTGTTTATTTATAACATGATGATGATGATGATGCTAGGAATATGCATGTGAATGTATATGTGTGGTTGGTGTGTTGGATGAGAGTGGAGCATTAGGGGGAGGACGTGGCATGGTGGTCTTTGACCTCTCACCAGACTCTAGCTCTATCTCTACTCAAGCCTTGCCCACTAACATCGTCGTATTGCCATTACCTTAGCAGAACTATTACGTCATAGGGCATCAGGGGAGGTGGTCTCGGACCGCGTGGTCTCTGACTCTATCGGAGGGCCTTAGCTCTATCTCTATGGACGTATTGAGGGATGCTGGGGTGAGGCCTTGGATACACTGTTTGACATTAGGATTGGTTAGTTATGAGCCCAGTTTGTAAGCCCTCACCAATAAGGGCTTACGTATTGGTATGGGTAGGGCATCAGGGAAAGTGTTGGCGGTGTTTGATCCAGACACTTTAGCTCTAACTCTATTCCATGGTGGGTGCATGTGGGACGACAATGGTATTTGATCCATTGGGTAGATTCACAAACTTGTGTATAGAGGTGCGGGGGCCACCAAACCTTTCTATAGCACATTGCAAACTTAAAAACCAGACCAAATATAGGAATTGAATGCGTGCGTATGTTTGTTACATTGTTTTGTTTGCTCACTAAGCCGTGATGTGTGATCACCCTTTCGACATCGAATATTTTTAGTTGATGATGCAGGTCCTACTGTTGAAGAATATATAAATGCGCCGACGTATGAACACATTGCTGCGATGGACATAGAAGCTAAACAAGATGTGCGTGATTCATCATGCGAGTGCAACCAATGTGTTTTTGCTTAAGTTTAGTTATAATTTGAACATCAGATATGTAATTGATTATTTATTTTTATGTCTTGTGTTTTGGAGATAATTGGATTAAATACTTATTTATCATTGTTAGACTCTCAGTTCATTATCTGTAAGACTTTCGCTTATTTATTTATTACCTTTGATTATTAATGTGGAATGTGTGTGTGGTTTTCTCACACCCCAATTTCAGCTGAACCAGAAGTGTGAGTGAACCATCACTGAACCAACGGTTCACACCAGGATCTCAATAAGACCGTGTCCACTCATACAAACCATTGCACATAACCATAATCAGAATATAATAAAATACAGCGGAAGTCTTAAATTAAATGAACTGAGTACTTCTATTGATAAATAAATTATCCAGTTATTCAAAATACCAAAACATAAATAATTATCCTTACATCCCAATTATAAATCCAACGGAAAATAAATAAATAAACAAAACCAACATCCTAGAGGTATACGCAGAAAGGGCACTCGCATGAAGCGTCATGCTCGTCCTCCCCTGCTTGCACTTCTAAAGCTGCAACACCTCCATATACTGGAACGTTCATGTAGTCCTCCACAGTATAACCTGCATCAACATCTAAAAACATGTATATATACAAGGGTGAGCTCACAACTTAGCTCAGTAAGATAATCAGACAATGCAACAAACACATGCATGAGTAACATTCACGTTATGGTCTCGTTTTAAGTTTGCAATGTGCTATAGAAAGGATTGGCGACCACCACACCTCTATACATGAGTGTGTGAAGCCGCCCAATGGATCAAACACCACTGTCGTCCCACATGGACCCACCATGGAATAGAGATAGAGCTAAAGCGTCCGGATCAAACACCGCCAACACTTTCCCTAACGCCCTACCCATACCAACACGTAAGCCTCTATTGGCGGGGGCTTGCAAACTGGGCTCGCAACTAACCAATCTTATATGTCATCATAGTAGTTCTTATCCCAACATAGCTCCTTATGGCATAGAGATAGAGCTAGAGTCTAGTGGTCAGGCCGGAGACCACAGTGCCACTTCCTCCCCCTGATACCCTACCCGCACCAAGCATGCTAAGATAGAAACGATACAAAAAGTGGTAGTGTGAGGAATGATCCCAGACCCCAGGCCCTTCCTATTCCACACACCAACAAAAATAATCACATGTCTAACAGTCACATCCTAGCATAGCGAGTATGCATGAACAATATAATAACTGAAAGTAAAGATGACATGCGAGTATGCACAAACATCAGTCCATAGAATCATCATTATTAACAACGTTTTACTATTATTAAATTATTAGGGTTTAGGTCTGATTTCCTTACTTGACACTTGTTTGATAGCTTGCTCCGCTTCACAGAATCCAAACTCGCTATCACAAGGTCCTACATGATGTCAGGGTTGAATTAAAATTAATTTCTTAGGGTTTACGTTGGTCGAAAAACCAATTGGGTCAAAAACACTCCTCACAGTGCAGACCGATCGCAGGTACCGATCGTGGCATTGTGGAAAAGGTGCGACTGGTATGGTTGACCGGTCACCACAGACCAGTCCCCGGGAGGTACCGGTCGTAGTACCGGTCACATAAGGTGCGACCGGTATGGTCGACCAACATGTCTTCGGAAGACTATACGCTTGGGTCTCGCCTTCAGTCGGTAACCCCCTATTGATCCTAGGGTTTTTCCTATACATTCTAGCTCTGAGCAATGAGTTAGAGTTGTTTCAAACTTTATTCAAGTCTTAGTTTCGATGATCTTCAGCCTAGAACTTGAATCTAGGGTTTATCGACTGTATTAGGGTTTGACGACAAATTCTGGTTTAGATCAATACCTCGCCTTGCATGGTATTGATCCATTCATGACTAACCTTCTATAATGCTTAACTTAGAGGAAGGTTTAAGCACTTACCGTTGGTCCACAGTAGAGTGTTCTTCGTCCAACGGTAACGACGGCTCCTCTCCCTCCTTCCTTAGCTCTTTCTCCTTCTTCGATCTCTTTCTCCTCTCTAGGGTTTGTGAGGATCAATGGAAGAGATTTTAGGAGGTTTAGAGGTCCTTAAATAGACTAGGATTGAGTTTAGGAAGTCCCCCTTACATTAGGAGAGTCCTAGGGTTCGATATTTAGAAAGTGGGACCCACAGAGATCCGGTTCCGGATCTAAGCAGTCTGCCTGCACAGATATACCAGTCGACCGGTATGAAATATTTCATACCTTGGGTCTATTTTCATACCTAATTGTCATCCATTTGTCCCGTCTGGCCCGGTGATGATTGGAAGACCTATTACGACATGAATTAAAGGTTTAGATCGGGTTCATAGAGTGTGGGTCTTACAACTCCCCCACCCTTAAAAGAAATTTCATCCCCAAAATTTGCATGTAGGTTTCACAACTCCCCCACCCTTAAAATAAATTTTGGCCTCGAAATTTGTTCGTACCTTGTTGGTCGAAAAGGTTAGGGTATTCCTTTTGCATCACATTATCTTCCTCCCAAGTGATTTCTTCTACATCTTGACTTTTTCAATGCACTTTCACATAATGGATATCTTTGCTTCGGAGATGTTGTACCTTTCGACTTGTGAGCATCACAGGTACCACTTCAAATGTCAAGTCCTCTATCAAGTCTGGTGGGTCTGCTGTCAAGATGTGCAATGGATCCCTGACATACTTCTTCAATAAAGAAACATGGAACACATCATGAATGCTTGACATGGATGGTGGTAGAGCCAGTTGATATGCCACATTACTACGTCTGGTCAAAATCTCGTATGGTTCCACATACCTGGGGCGTAGCTTTCCCTTCTTACCAAACCGTTTCAGACCTCGCACAGGTGATATCTTCAAGAACACCTTATCACCCACTGCAAACTCCAGATCTTGATGTCGGTTATCTGCATAGTGCTTTTGTCGAACTTGAGCTGTCTTTACTCTTTCCTTAATTTGATCAATCGCTCGATAAGTTTCTTCGACGAACTCCGGTCCTACAATCCTTCTCTCTCCCACCTCATTCCATAACAGAGGTGTACGACATTTCTTTCCATAGAGTGCCTCATATGGAGCCATTTGGATCGTAGCCTGGTAACTATTGTTATATGCAAACTCGATGAGCGATAGCTTCTCGTCCCAAGCTCCTTTGAAATCTAGGGCACACGTTCAGAGCATATCCTCTAGGATTTGAATAGTTCTTTCTGACTGCCCGTCTGTCTGAGGATGAAAAGTTGTACTAAACTTCAACTTGGTTCCCATGGCTTTCTGTAATCCTTCCCAAAACTTTGATGTAAAACAGGGATCTCTATCAGATACTATACTTTCTGGGACGCCATGAAGTTGACTATATTATCCACATATAGCTTGTCCCGCTTGTCCATGGTATATTAGGGTCTGACAGTGATGAAGCGAGCTGTCTTGGTAAGTCGATCGACTATAACCCACACGGCATCCACTGACCTTCGTGTCAAGGGTAGGCCTGTGATGAAATCCATTGTGATACAATCCCACTTCTATGCTGGCTCCGGTAGTGGTTGTAGCAAACCTATGGGTCTCTGCCTTTCTGCTTTCACTTGCTGGCAATTCAGACATTGGAATACGAATCGAGCTACATCCACTTTCATACACCTCCACCAATATAGTCTTCTTAAATCATGATACATTTTGGTGCTTCCTAGATGTACCGAATATGGGGTATAATGAGCTTCTGTCACAATTCTATCTCTGATATTTGAGTTCTCATTCTCAGGTATACATAATCGTCCACGATACCTGAGTACCTTGTCTGAATCCAAGGTAAAGTCAGGGTTGCTTTTATCCTTCTCTAGATCTTCTTGCACAATCTTGAGGTGTGGATCTTGTAGGATTGCTACTTTGACCTCATCTATTAGATCCGATGAGATCTTCAAAGCTGCGAACATCAATGTGAACTTATGAATTAAGCCATGTTCTACTGGATCTCCTGCAGTCTTTAATATATACTCTTTATAATTCTCTATTGAGCCTGAGGCTGCAGCACACAGTGCAACATTTGTACTAGGTCCTGCCTCAGGTTTCAATGTCCACTTTCTGCTTAAGGCATCAGCCACAATATTTGCCTTACTCGGATGGTACTGGATGTCACACTCATAATCTTTTAATAGCTCCAGCCATTTCCTCTGTCTCATATTCAGGTCCTTTTGAGTAAAAAGGTAAGTTAAACTCTTGTGATCTGATTTAATCTGAAACTTTTCACCATAAAGGTAGTGCCTCTAAGTTTTGATTGCGTGAATGACCGCCGCTAACTCCGGGTCAGGGGGAGGGTGTTTTTTCCTAGGCTCTTTCAATGTCTTGATGCGTAGGCAATCACCTGTTCTCCTTGCATCAACAACGCATCCAAGACCCAACCCCGGGGTTCCGGAACGGGTAAGCGCTGGTCTTGGGATGGTCAAGATAGCTGCAGAGACTAGTCTGACTTCAAAGTCAAGCACTTCTCACACTCATCTGTCCATATGAACTTTTCTCTTTTTCTTGTTTTGGTGTGGGAGTTTTTTTTTGTTTTTCCCATCAATTCACACAATCCAAGGAAACTATGAATCTCTGCAACTAATTTTGATGCATCCCATTGTAAGACCCGCATCGAACTAACCGGTCTTACCACCTTGTACCAGGTCTACCCATCATGGTCGAGCCAAATGGACCAAGTGCGTGAAGGAAATAGCGAAACCAAGTACTAAACTGACCCAAAAATAGTGGTCAGAGGGGGTCGGCCCTCACATAGAAGTAGACCCTTATTTTCCCCCGGGGGGTTGGTAATCGCCGCCCCATGACCCCGTAGGCCGCAAATAGGAAACTTCCAAATTTCAATATGATTCCTTCCTAATGGTCTCAATGGGACTTATTTTTGGAGATTCTACTCTATAATAGGACGTCCCTAAGCCTCTTTTACTCCTTTTGAAACCCTAATTGAGAGTGAGAGAAAGAGAAGAGAAGAAGAAGAGAAGGAAAGTTGGAGAAGAGGACCGAATTGAAGAATTCAGAGAAATCTATGAATCTCAGCAAACCTAAGGTATGGGCACATTTCCATTGATAATCTAAGACCTTAGAATAGTTCATGAAAGAGAGTACGGTCTAGGAGAAACCCAAATCATACACCCATGGGAAGATTTCGATGAAATCCATGGAGAAATCATGATAGACAAAGTAAGGAAGAAACTTAGAGTTCTATGCCATAGAACAAGCCAAGAATGGATTGTGGAAGTAAGCCATAGGACCCAAACGTGAAAGAATGGAATGTAGAATGAAAATCTCGACTCAACCCATGGGGGGTCGCACGTGGGGTCGATTGGGAATCGACCCTACCAAACCACATGATCGACCCCTAGTATTCGGGAAGTCCAGAATAGGGGTGGTTGCACCCAGGGTAGATGGAACATCCGACCCTGGCATCGACCCTACCTTGGGGGTCGATGTAGGCTGCTACCCTACTTGTGACCCACCCTGCGACCCGTGCTTAAAAACAAGCCTAATGATGCCGGAATGACTTCTAACCAAAATCTATCGACTTGTTAGGTTTTCCTATTGATATAAAAGTGGTTTTAAAAGCTTGAAAGAGGATCAACACTCAAGCAAAGGTGAGGGAACAAGACCTAAACTAATTGACTAATAATAAACTTTTTTTATTTCTTGAGTCCAATGCCATGACTGATTCTATGCGTGTATGCTTGTAATGTGCATTCAACATGTCATCCAATATTCCTTCTATTAGTGTTCATGCATATTTAATTCTATTTTGTTTACAACATGATGATGATGATGATGATGATGCTAGGAATAGACATGTGAATGTATGTGTGTGGTTAATGTGCTTGATGCGAGTGGAGTATCAGGGGGGGGAATGTGACATTGTGGTTCAGCCTGGTCACTAGACTCTAGCTCTATCTCTATCAAGTCTTGTCCACTGACATCGTCGTATCGCCATTACTTTAGCAGAACTATTACGTCGTAGAGTATCAGGGGAGGTGGTCTCGGACCGTATAGTCTTCGACTCTGTCGGGGGGCCTTAGCTCTATCTCTATGGACGTATTGAGGGATGATGGGGTGAGGCCATAGGTACACTATTTGACATTAGGATTGGTTAGTTGTGAGCCCAATTTGCAAACCCACGCCAGCAGGGGCTTATGTGTTGGTATGGGTAGAGTATCAGGGGAAGTGTGATACGGTACGGTCCAAAGCACTTTAGCTCTATCTCTATTCCATAGTGAATGCATGTGGAACGACAATAAACGTTAACCTTTGGGCGGATTCACACATTCGTGTATAGAGGTGAGGCGGCCACCGAACCTTTCTATAGCACTTTGCAAACTTATAAACCAGACCACATATATGAATTGAATGCATGCATATGTTTGTTGCATTGTTTTGTTTGCTCACTGAGCCGTGATGTGTGCTCACCCTTTCGACGTCGAATATTTTTAGTTGATGATGCAGGTACCACAGTGGAAGACTATATGAATACTTCTGTGTACGGACACGTCGCTGCGATGGAAGCTGAAGACTTAGTGGAAACGCATGACTCTTCATGCGAGTGCAACACATGCATTTTCGATTAGATTTCATTTAAATTATTAAGGAAATGTAATTGATATTTTATTTACTTATGTCTCGGTTGATAAAACATAATTTGATATTTTATTTATGATTATCACAGTTAGATTCTTCAGTTCATTTATTATTAAGACTTCCACTATTGTGTATTTATTCTGATTATGGTTGTGGATGTGTATGGTTTAGTTTACATGGTTACAGCCTATTAGAGATCCTGATTGAACTGTTGGTTTATTAGTGGTTCATCACACCATTCTGAATAGTACAGAATTGGGGTGTGACAACTTGGTATCAGAGCTCTCAGGCCCTGTCTGTTAAACCAGTATACTTCCACAAAAGTTCGTGAACTGAGATAGGATAAAAATTTAAAAGATGTAATAATAACACACCATAAGCATCTGTGTTGTTTGAGACAAAATTGAAAGAGAATAATGCATCTATTAAATGAGAAATAAATTTATATACAACCAAAAGAAAAATAAACGTATATATACATGACTAAAGCAGAGTACAGTCCACAACCCGGACAGTTACTCTGAAGTACAAAAATAAAGATAAAAGAAAATACATAAAAAAGCTGGAGGTGATGGGGGAGGCGGTGCCTCACGGTCTCTGTCATAATCCTCAGCATAGACTCTAGTCAACCAAGCTATCTGAGTCTGGGTCGTCTGGAGACTAGCTGTGAGATCATCCACCCGTTGATCAGTCACGTGCTGAGCATCCCTAAGCTCTCCCACCCGCTGATCCGACATGCGCTGAGCAACCAGAAGCTCTCCCACCCGCTGATCAGACAAGCACTGAGCATCTAGAAGCTCTCCCATCCTCAAATCAGACATGCGCTGAGCCTCTCGTATCTCATGCAATATCCCCATCATGTCATCAGAAGGTGCATACAAAAGACCAACTGCATGTGAATGACCAGCTGAATAAGAAGGACCAGCTCCTGTAGCATGAGTTGGTGATGGGGGAGGTATGGCATCCACATCCATGTACAAACGATCGTCATCACCACCATGAACCCTGCTCCAGTGGCTACTGCTGCTGCCTCAGCGTTAGCCATCTCCACTCGAGTACGTGGACGCACCAGAGCGTTCCTCTCTGCGTCGCTGACCTGGGCATCCCGCATGCCCATCTTGTAGATGGCCTCCCAATCCAAAGGTGATGAGAAGGATTTCTCCTAAATCCTCTCATCCGTCATGTCAACACCCAGGCGGGTCAGTAGCATAGAGATCATGCATCCATATGGCAGGTTGCCAATATGACTGGGCAACGTAGCACTGATCATCGTTCGCATGATGATGTAAGGAAGGCAGACGGACTGCCTAGTACAGATACAGTACAACAGATACTTGGTCAACTGGGAGATCCTCTTGTAGTGCCCACTCTAAGGTATTAGGTTGTGCTGAATAATCTTGCAGTACACCTGAGGCTCTGGACGAAGGTATATCGCTTTCATCTCCCAGCGATCCTCTCTGATGATCTGCCGATCAATCTCAGCTCTCATCTCCAATGAAAAGAACTGGGGCTCTCCAGGGGCACAGAACACCAAGGGGCCGTCATATGAAATGCCCAACAAGTCGGCTAGCTGTCGATAATTGAATGAATCTCGACCCCCTTGATGAAGCTGGTGATCCGAAGCTCTCTGCCCCTCTCGGTATCGTTGTAATCTCCCACCACCTGGAGATTACAGTAAAACTGTCTCACCAAATCCGACCAAGTGCAGGCGTCATAGGTGATCACAGGAAGCCAACCCATGTCACCAAAAGCCCTCTCCACATCGAATAAGGCCAGGCTAGCCAAGTCTACCCGGCGACCTCCCTCTACCTTCTTGCGAGAATAGCGGGCATACTGTGTCTCCGCCTCGTTAGAACGGAAGCGGACTGGGTCATGAACCCTGGGTACTTTGGTACGAGCCATAGTATCTGCAAAAACAAAGAAAAATAGATATTGGGTTAGTAAAGATGAAAAACCCAAAAATTTCGACAGTATAACGACATAAATTGGTCAAAAGCCTCACTTTTCACCCATACACGTGGGTGGGAGGACTTATAAGGGTTTTAAACAATCCTGCAAGACTCATACAGTTGGAAATTTCATTTAAAGAGATCGAATTTGAAGAAATTTTAAGAAATTCAAAAATCTCGACAAATTAGGGCAAAAATGGGAAAATTCAAGTTTTTCGATAACCAACCGATGAAACTCAAATATTTTTGAGGGTTTTCGTCCATTGAGTCACCAACAACAAAAGCCCCCATTAAAAATTGAATTTTTACGGTTGGAAAAAGTTTAATTTGAAGAAAACGAGTTAAATGAGCAAAAACCTAGCTAAGGAAACCTAAAAACATGAAAATGTAGAAAACATACCTGTAAACGAGGTGTGGACGTCGAAATAAGAAGCAAATAGCACCAAAGAGTCCGAGTTGGCACTGTAGCAACTCAGAGGGACGAGCTGAGTCGGAAAGGGAGAGGAAGAATAAGAAATGGATTCAAAATTCGGAAATAAAACCCTGACTTTTAGTCCGAGGGTTGGAGAATTCAACCAAGACATCCGACCCCCCCTCCGACCCCCTCATCGACCCTCGGCCCTCGGTAATCTAACAGAGAACCAGGGGTTGAACCGTGGGTCGGACATCCATCGACCCACACATCGACCCCCGACTCTCGGGAAGAATCAGTGATTCCTCAGGGTCGCATACTGAGGGTCGGACATCCATCGACCCCCACCATCGACCCTGCAGTGAAAATACAACATTTTCAACATAATGATCTGAAAAATTTGAAATTTGCATTTGTTAGTGGTTTTAAAATATGAGAATGAAGTATATAATGATTGCCTCACGTGTTCTATGATTTTCAGGCATTCCCACTACCAGATTAGATAATGGCTGGACGCAGAGTGATCAGACAAAGCCGTAACTCTATCCCACCACCACCACCTGTGGGGGAAGACAGCCAGACACACCCGAAAACATAGGGAATATGAATATGGCACCGTCCGTAATTAATGGGCAGATAAATCCTACAAATCTACCAGCTCCACCTACAGACCTGGCTACAGTCGTAATGAACTTGGCCCAACAGCTGCAACAAATACAACATGCACAAGCTACTATGCAAGCAGCCATAGGCATGACCTTTCCAACAGCACAGACGACACCGATGCTAGTAGGACAGGCAAGCACAGTACCAGGGGGAAGTAACACAATACCCCACGCACCTCAGACTCCCATTATGCAGGCTCAAGTACAAAACCCTGAAGTAGCTCGAGGTGGATATCAATACCAACCACCTATGTATGGAGCTTATGTTCTGCATCAATTGGACCACTCCAGACTAGTGGAGCATTTTCTGAAGATGAAGCCTAAGGAGTATAGTGGTAAGCCAGTTGATCCTTTGTGGCCAGCACACTGGATTGATGAGATGGAGAGAAATTTCACGATGATGATAGTGAATGAGGAAGAAAAGGTATTGTGTGCAACATTTATGCTGAAAGGCGATGCACACCACTGGTGGAAGTCCACATGGACATATATGATGACAAAGTACACCCAATTGACTTGGGATATATATAAGGAAACACTCTTTGAGAAGTATTTTCCTAGGAGTTTCAGAGATTCCATGGAGAAGGAGTTCCTGAGTTTATATCAGGGACAGATGATTGTCGATGCATATCAACAACGTTATGAGGAGCTATTTTTCTTTGCACCAGTCAGAATGTCAAGCTTTTTGCAAAGTGCTATAGAAAGGTTCGATACAAATTGCTTGGACTAGACTCTAGCTCTATGTGACATTGTGATTCAGCCTGGTCACTAAACTCTAGTTCTATCTCTACTCAAGTCTTGTCCACTGACATCGTCGTATCGCCATTACTTTAGCAGAACTATTACGTCGTAGAGTATCAGGGGAGGTGGTCTTGGACCATGTAGTCTTCGACTCTGTCAGGAGGCCTTAGCTCTATCTCTATGGACGTATTGAGGGATGCTGGGGTGAGACCATAGGTACACTGTTTGACATTAGGATTGGTTTGTTGCGAGCCCAGTTTGCAAGCCCTCGCCAGCAGGGGCTTACGTGTTGGTATGGGTAGAGTATCAGGGGAAGTGTGATACGGTACGGTCCTAAGCACTTTAGCTCTATCTCTATTCCATAGTGAATGCATGTGGAATGACAATAAATGTTAACCTTTGGGCGGATTCACACATTCGTGTATAGAGGTGAGGCGGCCACCGAACCTTTCTATAGCACTTTGCAAACTTATAAACCAGACCACATATATGAATTGAATACATGTATATGTTTGTTGCATTGTTTTGTTTGCTCACTGAGCCGTGATGTGTGCTCACCCTTTCGACGTCGAATATAATTAGTTGATGATGCATGTACCACAGTGGAAGACTATATGAATACTTCTGTGTACGGGCACGTCGCTGCGATGGAAGCTGAAGACTTAGTGGAAACGCATGATTCTTCATGCGAGTGCAACGCATGCGTTTTCAATTAGATTTCATTTGAATTATTAAGGAAATGTAATTGATATTTTATTTACTTATATCTCGGTTGATAAAACATAATTTGATATTTTATTTATGATTATCACAGTTAGATTCTTCAGTTCATTTATTATTAAGACTTCCGTTATTCTGTATTATTCTGATTATGGTTGTGGATGTGTATGGTTTAGTTTACATGGACACAGCCTATTAGAGATCCTGGTTGAAACGTTGGTTTATTAGCGGTTCATCACACCATTCTGAATAGTACAGAATTGGGGTGTGACACCCATCTTACTATAGCTGCGATCTTGCTTGGATCTACCTTGATACCGTCTGCAGATACTACGTGACCTAAGAAGGCCACTTCCTTCAGCCAAAATTCACATTTCTTGAACTTGGCATAAAGCTTCTCCCTTTTCAACCGTTGTAGGGCTGCTCTCAAATGTGTTGCATGAGTCTATTTATCCTTTGAGTAGACCAAGATGTCGTTAATGAATACGATGACCGTACTCTGGCAACTTTACGTAAGGCAGAGTTTGGTTTTTTGGGGGTGATAGTGGAAAAGTTGATAGATAAGTCACCCTTACTGTCACTCTACAAAACCGTACATGAGATTTTCACCTCATACGGCTCCTCGTTCAATTCTTTCGAAGTCATTGGATCCTTTTCCTCGTTCAAGAATCTCCTCCCTTCTTCCACTCCGTTCCGAAGAGTAACTAGGACCAATTCAGTCATGTTTTCATCAGTTTCATGAACGACGCTGAAGCGTTAGTCAACCCGAATGACATTACCCGGAACTCATAATGCCCATACCTTGTTCTGAAAGCAGTCTTTGGAATATCTCCTGCCTTGATCTTCAATTGGTGATACCCTGATCTAAGATCAATCTTCGAGAAAACCTTTGCACCCTACAACTGATCGAACAAATCATCGATCCTAGGCAAAGGATATTGGTTCTTAATGGTTAACTTCTTCCAACTCTCGGTTGCTGATACATAGTCGTACGCTACCGTCCTTATTCTTTAAGAACAATACAGGTGCTCCCCATGGCGATATGCTTGGTCATATGAAACCCTTATCTAGTAGCTCTTGTAATTGGGTCTTCAACTCTTTTAATTCTGTAGGGGCCATCCTGTACGGTGCCTTAGACACCGGCACCGACCTTGGCATGAGGTCTATCACGAAATCTGTAGCCCTGTCTGGAGGTAAACCTGGTAGATCTTCTGGAAATACATCTGAAAACTCTCGTACCACATCTAAATCTTTCATCTTTGGCACCTCTGCAGTGAAGTCGACCACAGACACTAAGTACCCCACTCCTCCTTTCTCTAAGCATCTCTTAGCTTTTAGGGCAGAGAGGATCAGCTTCTGCTTCCTAGGTAATTTGGTTCTAGTGAAGCTAAACTCCTTTCCCTTATCATCTTTAAAAACAAGTTTTCTTTTGCCACACAATAAGCTAACTGAATGATGGCCTAACCAATCCATTCCCAAGATGACGTCAAAGTCTGCCATCTCAAGTTGAACCAGATTTGCTTCTAGGTTTCGCCCCTCAATACTAACTGAACACGGCCCATAGCATTCATTCGACGCCACTTCTACTCCCAACGGAGAGAGAACTATCAAGCTTGGGGTTAAACACTTGACAGGTAATTCCATTCGCTTCCCAAAAGACATAGAAAAAAAAGAGTGTGTAGCCCCAGAGTCGAAGAGTACTCTGGCGGGTACACCAGCTATATCTATAGTTCCTAAAATTTACTTCTCCCTTAGTTCTACATGCTCATACATAACAAAACAGTAAGCAAAATAGTAAGGGATGGAATCATACCAGTAATCACATCAGGTGATGCGGCTGCCTCTTCAGTGGTGACTGTAAATATCTTCCCTTGCTGAATTGTTTTCTAGGTAGAGTACAGGTCTTTGCATAATGGCCCAATTGTTGACAGTTGAAGCATTTGACGTTTAAGTTTTGTCTAGCTACCTGTGGTGGTGGTGGTGTAGTAGTATTCCTTGCTGGCGCCATAGCTGACTGAGCCCTGTATGGGCGGAATGGTCTAGTGTTCCCTCCACACGAAGTCTTAGTAGTAGGCCTCTTTAGTCCCCTGTTTTGAGCAAAGAAGCTGTCTCTTTGGCTTGATTCAATCACCCTAGCAATCTGCACAACCTCATTATACACCTTCTTCTCTATACCCAAGACGTGCTCTCGGATACTTCCTCGCAATCCCATAGTGAACCTATGGGTTTTAGTTTCCTCCTCTTGCATGCTTGCTAGAGCGAAGAAAAATAGCTCTTCGTACCTCTGCTGGTACGCATCAACAGTCAACTGGGATTGCTGCAGGTTGAGGAATTCCTTCTCCATCTGATCACGAAAACTCTTCGAAAAGTACTTATCAAAGAAGGCTCCCTTGAATATTTCCCAGGTGATCTGGGTGTGCTTCGTCTCCAAGTATATCCGGGTAGAATTCCACCAGGCATTAGCATCTTCCTTGAGCATGTGCGTAGCAAATAGCACCTTCTCATCCTTTGTGCAAGTCATCAGGCCGAAGTTCTTTTCCATCTCAGCAACCCAGTGTACAGGCCATAGTGATTTTCCTGGTTTTCCTATGAAAGTAGGGGTTTTAATTTCAAAAACCTATCCACCGCTCGGCTTAGGTCATTCTGCCCCTGTGCATTTGTTCCATACCATGGTGGTGGGTACGGATAGATCCCTTGATAGGCAGACGACGTTGAAAATTGGTGTGGTGGTTATAGATTCTGTCCTTGGCACATCGGCCCAGTACTACCATCCATTGGCAGTGTGGTGTTATTTCCCCCAGACTCAGGTGTACCTTCTGTAGGAATATGTCCCGGTGGCCTGAACATCTTCAGCATCTCGTTCAGGAACACCTTTTGCTGAGCTTCCATCTGATAAACCAGATTCGTCACAATAGTCTCAGAGTTAGTATGAGGAGGGCCTGGCAAATTTGTTGGTGCTCTGTGACTTTGCTCTTCCCTACCTTTCGGATTCAGGTTTTGCTCATCTACAGTTTCTGCTTCCACATTGTTCTCGGTTTGTCGCCCCCTTGAGTGGTGATGCTTTCGAGAGCCTTTACGACCGTTTTCGCCTACCATCTCAAATTACTCTTTCCTGTTTGGATCTGGGAAGAAGACATAACACATGAGGTACAATCGAATAGTCATAATAGTGTTAGTCTTTAACAAGTGCAAGGCAAAAATCGTAAGGGAAGCTTTAATCTAAAATTTTAAAATTTCCATATTTTTTTTGTCCGGTTGCAACTTACAAGTCACGACACTGTAGAGTGTGGTGCGACCGGTATGGTCGATCGGTCAGCACCACTCTTGCGGCCGAGAGGTACCGGTCGCAGGTACCAAGGGGTACCTGTCACACCCCAATTCTGCACTATTCAGAATGGTGTGATGAACCGTCAATAAACCAACGGTTCAACCAAGATCTCAAATAGGCTGTGTCCGTTTGCTTAAACCATACACATCCACAACCAAAATCAGAATAAATACACGATAGCAGAAGTCTTTAATATTAAATGAACTGAGAGTCTAAAGATGATAACATAAGTAAATTATCCAATTATCTTCCATTGACTAAGACATAAAATAAAATAAAATAATCATATACATTTCCTTAATAATTCAAATAAAAATCTAATCGAAGACGCATGAGTTGCACTCGCATGACGAATTATGTGACTCCATCATAGCTTCTGCATCCATCGCTGCCACATGTCTATACATCGGAGCATTCACATGATCTTCTACGATGGTACTTGCATCATCAACTAAAAATATTCGACGTCGAAAGGGTGAGCACACATCACGGCTCAGTGAGCAAACAAAACAATGCAACAAACATATGCATGCATTCAATTCATATCTTTGGTCTGATTTATAAGTTTACAATGTGCAATAGAAAGGATTGGTGGCCGCCACACCTCTATACATAAGTGTGTAAGCCCACCCAATGGATCAAACACCATTGTCGTCCACATCCACCCCACCATGGAATAGGGATAAAGCTAAAGTGTTTAGGGTCGCACCGCATCACACTTCCCCTGATGCCCTATCCATACCAACACGTAAGCCCCTATTGGCGAGGGCTTGCAAACTGGGCTCGCAACTAATCAATCCTAATGTCAAATAGTGTATCCAAGGCCTCACCCCAGCATCCCTCAATACGTCCATAGAGATAGAGCTAAGGCCCCCCAACAGAGTCAGAGACTACACGGTCCGAGACCACCTCCCCTGATACCCTACGATGTAATAGTTCTGCTAAGGTAATGGCGATACGACAATGTCAGTGGACAAGACTTGAGTAGAGATAGAGCTAGAGTCTGGTGACCAGGATGAACCACAGTGTCACGTCCTCCCCCTGATGCTCCACTCGCATCAAGTACACTAACCACACACATACATTCACATGCCTATTCCTAACATCATCATCATCATCTTGTTATAAATAAATAGAATTAAATATGCATGAACATTATTAGCAGGAATATTGGATGACATGTTAAATGCACATTACAATCATACAAGCATAGAATCATTCATGGTATTGGACTCAATAAATAAAAACAGTTTATTATTAGTCAATTAATTTAGGTCTTGTTCCCTCACCTTTGATTGCTAGTAGATCCTCGTTCAAGCTTTATAATTCATTTTTAAATCACTGGAAATACCTAACAAGATAATAGATTTTAATTAGAATTAATTCCAATATGTTTAGACTAACAGAAACTGAGGGGTCGTAGGTGGGGTAGCACCTGGGGTCTCTGTTTCTGCAACCACAGGGTTTAGGGTCGCTGGGTAGGGTAGCACCTGGGGTCTCAGTTTCTATGACCCCAGGGTGTAGGGTCGTAGGTGGGGTCGGATACCATTCGACCCTACGTGTGACCACACCCTCCCTGGGACTTCCCGAGGGCATGTGGTCGATCATGTGGTCTCATGGGGTCAGATATAATTCGACACGACGTGCGAGCACACATGTTTTTGGTCGATCATTCACTCTTAAGTCCATTCCTTCATGTTTGGATCCTTTGGCTAACTATCATGGTCCATCCTATTATTATTCTATGGCTCAAAACTACAATTTATACACCATTCATTGTCCATAATGATTTCCTCCATGAAATCTCTTGGAATTTATCCATGGATGGATGATTTGGGTTTCTCCTAATCCTATCTTCTTCATAAACTATTCTAGGCTCTCAATTCAGGTAGGGATTTAGGTTCATACCTTGGGTTTACTGAGATTTAGAGGTTTCTCTGAACTTCCTCTCTTCCTTGGCCTTCTTCTTCAATTCTCCTTCACTTCCTTCTCTTCTCTTTCTCTCACTTTCAATTAGGGTTCTAAAGGAGTGAAAGAGGCTAAGGGACGTCCTATTTATAGAAGAAAACCCTCCAAATATGTCCTAATGAGTTTAGGAAAGAACCCCCTTCGGATTAGGAAGGTTTCCTAATTTTGGTTTCTGGCTGTTTTCGTAGGGTTGAATGTAGGGTCGCAGAATCTGTCGATCCTACATTTTTTAAATCATGCGACCCCACGATCAAAAAGTCATGGGTTGGACTCTTTTGAGGTGGGGTCCATCATACCTGTTTAGGCATGCGACCCTACCCTCATATTTGACTGTTTTTTACTTAGACTTCATTCCTGGTCTTGTGTTTTCTTCACGCATTTGGTCCACTTGGCTCGACCATGATAGGTAGACCTGGTACAAGGTGGTAAGACCGGTTAGTTCGATACGGGTCTTACAATCCCCCCTCTTATTAAAAATTTTGTCCTCGAAATTTGCACATACCTTTCAAGTCGAAAATGTGAGGATATTGCTTCCGCATAGTATTATCTTCTTCCCATGTGATCTCTTCTATATCTCGGCTCCTCCAGGTGACCTTAACATAATAGATGTCACGGGTGCATAGACGTTGCACCTTTCTGCTAATGATTTCAGTTGGTGCAACTTCGAATGTCAAATCATCAGTTAGATCTGGTGGATCCGCTGTCAAAACGTATGTTGGATCTTTGACGTACTTCTTCAATAATGAGATATGAAATACGTCATGCACACTTGACATAGACGGTGGTAGTGCTAACTGATAAGCCACTTTTCCACATTTAGCTAGAATCTCATATGGCCCGACATATCTCAGACTTACCTTCCCTTTCTGTCTGAATCGTTTTAAACCTCGCATAGGTGATACTTTCAAGAATTCCTTATCACCTACGACAAATTCAAGGTCTCGACGTCGAGTATTTGCATACTGTTTCTGACGATTCTGAACCGTTCTAACTCTTTCCTTGATAATGTCAACTACACGACAAGTCTCTTCAACAAATTCTGGTCCAACAATACTCCGTTCACCAACTTCATTCCAAAACAAAGGAGTTTGACATTTCCTACCATACAATGCTTCATATGGTGACATTTGTATAGTATCCTGATAGCTGTTGTTATAGGCGAACTCGATCAATAGTAGTTTCTCATCCCATGATCCCTTGAAATCAATAACACAGGCTCGAAGCATGTCTTCTAAAATCTGAATGGTACGCTCCGACTGTCCGTCTGTCTGAGGATGGAATGCAGCACTGAATTTCAGCGTTGTACCCATAGCCTTTTATAATCCTTTCCAAAACTTTGAGGTAAAGTGTGGGTCTATATTGGACACAATGCTTTCAGGTACTCCATGTAATCTGACAATATTATCCACATATAGCTTGGCTAACCTCTCCAGGGTATACTGTGGTCGTATAGCTATAAAGCGAGCTGTCTTAGTCAGATGATTTACAATCACCCAAATCGCGTCAACTACTCGGGGAGTCAATGGTAACCCAGTGATGAAGTCCATAGTGATGCAGTCCCATTTCCATGCTGATTCTGGCAGTGGCTGCAACAATCCTGCAGGTTTTTTCCATTTAGCCTTTATCCTCTGACAATTTAGGCATTGAGACACTAATTTAGCTACATCTGCTTTCATTCCTCTCCACCAATATAATTTCTTCAAATCATGATACATCTTTGTACTTCCAGGATGTACCGAATAAGCGGTGGTATGAGATTCCTTCATTAATCTATGTCTAATGTCCAAGTTTTCCATTTCAGGAACACATACTCTTCCTTTGTACTTCAATACCTTTTCATCATCCAAGGTGAACTCAAGAATAGTCCTACCTTTTTCGATGTCTTCTTGTACCGTTTTCAGATAAGGTCTGATTTAAGAGCGACCTTCACTTCATCTATTATATCAGGTACAATCTTCAATGTTGCAAATATATTTGAAAACCGATGAATAAACCCTTGGTTGACCGATTCACCCGGTACATCTATCACGAACTGCTCATTACCATAATTGAATACTTTTCCTGTAACACACATTGCTGCAGTCATGTTAACCTCTCCTTGAGATTTTATCATTGCTTTTCTGCTTAGTGCATCAGCAACTACATTAGCCTTTCCTGGATGATACTGGATATCACAATCATAATCCTTCAATAATTCCAGCCATCTTCTTTGTCTCATGTTCAACTCCTTCTGATTAAATAGATAAGTGAGACTCTTATGATCTGATTTAATATGATATTTCTCTCCGTACAAATAATGTCTCTATATCTTGACAGCATGTGCTATTGCCGCTAATTCCAAGTCATGAGTGGGATAGTTATTCTCATGTGTCTTCAGTTGTCTTGAGGCATATGCAACCACTTGTTCTCCTTACATAAGTACACATCCTAAACCCAATCCAGACGCATCAGTGTATAAGGTAAATGGTTATCCTAGAATAAGAATAGTCAAGATGAGAGCTGATATCAATCTAGCCTTTAATGTTTGGAAACTTTTCTCACATTTGTCGGTCCAAACAAACTTTTCTCCTTTTTTAGTCAAACTAGTAAGAGGTACGGCAATTCTGGAATAGTCTTCCACGAATTGTCGATAATACCCAGCTAGACCGAGGAAACTTCTAATTTTTGCAACACTCTTAGGTGCTTCCCACTTCACAATGGCTTCAATCTTGCTAGGATCCACTTTAATTCCTTCAGTGGATACAACATGGCCTAAGAAAGCGGCCTCATGTAGCCAAAACTCATACTTTGTAAATTTGGCATAAAGCTTCTTTTTTCTCAGTCGCTGCAGAGCGGCTCTTAGATTCATGACATGAGTTTCCTTGTCCTTGGAGTTGACCAATATATCATCAATAAATACAATGACTTACGTATCCAACATATCATGGAATACCCAATTCATGAGTTTCATAAAAGTTGCGGGTGCGTTAGTCAGTCCAAAAGACATGACTAAAAATTCATTGTGTCCATATCTTGTTCTGAATGCTGTCTTTGGAATATCACCTTCTTTAATCTTCAACTGATGGTATCTTGACCGAAGATCAATCTTGGAGAACACCTTGACACCTTGCAGCTGATCGAACAAGTCATCGATCCGAGGCAACGGGTATCGATTCTTGATTGTAAGCTTATTCAATTCCTGATAGTCTATACACAGTCGAACGCTACCATCCTTCTTCTTTACAAACAGTAATGGCGCTCTCCATGGTGATATGTTAGGTCTGATATAACCCTTGTCTAGTAATTCCTATAACTGTACCTTTAATTCCTTCAGTTTAGTATGAACCATTCGATAGGGTGCTTTAGATATTGGCGCGGCTCCGGGTATCAGATCTATAACGAACTCTGTCGCTCGATCGGGTGGAAGTCCTGGTAGTTCCTCAGGAAATATATCTGGAAAGTCACGCACAACATCAATATTCTCCATTTGTGGTACTTCCTTGGTAAGTTCGACCACGGATACTAGATAACCAACTCCTCCTTTCTCGAGGCATTTTCTAGCCTTTAATGCAGAGAGGATGAGTTTTCGTTTACGTGGAAGTTTGGTTCCCACAAAACTAAACTCTGCTCCTTCCTTGTCTTTAAATGTCAGCTTCTTTTCTGCACATAATAGGTTTGCAGAATGCCGAGCTAACCAGTCCATTCCCAAGATAACGTCAAAGTCTTCCATCTCGAGTTGAATCAAGGTTGCATCCAAAATCTTCTCGCCGATAAGAACTGGACATGGTCCATAACCTTTTTCTAATTCCACTTCGAATCCCATAGGTGATTGTACAAGCAACTTATAGTCTAAGGATCTGAGGGGTAGATTTAGCTTGTTTTCAAATGACACAGATATAAAAAATGAGTAGCTCCAGAATCAAAGAGTACTCTAGTGGGTATGCCATTAATAGGTACGATACCTTTGATTTGTTTTAATTTAGTCTATATGCTCACACAATGTAACATAAAATGAAAGGTTCAGGTCATACCTGTGACCACATCCGACGATGCGGCAGCATCCTCAGATGTAACTACATAAACCTTTCCTTGTTGTAGCTGCTTCTTGGGCTTAGGACATTCCCTGGAATAATGTCCCACTTGATTGCAGTTATAGCATTTTCCTCCTTTATTATTTTGCTTTTGTTGCGATTGGGCTGTTGAAGTAGTCTTGGCTGCAGCATTAAATCCTTGAATACGGAAGGATTTGAATATCTTTGTGTTCCCTCCATTGTAAGAATTTCCGTTAGGCCTTTTGATACCCCTGTTCTGAGCAAAGTAGCTCTCCTTCTGGCTCGACTCTATCACTCGAGCAATCTGTACTGCTTCATTGTAGACTTTCTTCTCCAGTCCCAGAACATGCTCACGAATGCTTTCCCTAAGTCCCATGACGAACCTTTGGGTCTTAGTATTTTCCTCTTGCATGCTAGCGGGTGCAAAGAAAAACAGCTCTTCATAACGTTGTTGGTATGCATCCACAGTCATCTGTCCCTGATATAAACTTAGGAACTCTCTCTCCATAGCATCTCTGAAGCTTCTGGGAAAGTACTTCTCAAAGAATGCCTCTTTATAGATAGCCCATGTCAATTGGGCGTGCTTGGTTAATAAATATGTCCGAATGAACTTCCACCAGTGGTGTGCATCGCCTTTCAGCATAAATGTTGCATACAGTACTTTCTCCTCCTCATTAACTGTCAACATCATGAAATTTCTTTCCATTTCATCGATCCAGTGTGCTAGCCACAAAGGATCTGCTGGCTTACCATTATACTCTTTAGGTTTCATTTTTAGGAAGCGCTCAATCAGTCGAGAGTGGTCCAACTGATACTGAGCATAAGCCCCGTACATAGGTGGTTGGTACTAGTAACTGCCTTGAGCTACCTCAGGATTCTGTACTGGAGCTTGCATAATAGGCGTTTGAGGTGCGTGGGGTACCGTGTTGCTTCCCCCTGGTACTGTGCTAGCTTGCCCGGCTGGCATAGGTGTCGTATGTGCAGCTGAAAAAACCATTCCTATAGCAGCTTGCATATTGGCTTGCACCTGCTGTATTTGCTGCAACTGTTGTGTCATGTTCATTACGGCTGTAGCCAAATTTGTAGGTGGGACTGACAAGTTTATAGGGTTTGCCTGGCCATTAGCTACTGGCAGTGCCGCATTCCAATTCTCTTGTACTTCAGAAATTTCATGGCTAGTTTCCTCCACAGGTGGTGGTGGTGGAATTGGGTTACGGCCTCGTCTGGTCACTCTTCGCCCAGCCATTTCCTGTTCTGGTGGTGGTAGTGTCTGAAAAACAATCATAGAACATGTGAGGCAATCAATATAAGTTGTTCCCAAGTCAAAATCCAATTAATCAACGTAAATTTCTAATTTTTCAAGTTATTTAATGAAAATACTGAATTTTCCATCGTAGGGTCGATGGTAGGGTCGCTCCACATTCGACCCTAGGGTATGCGACCCCAAGAACACTGTCAGCTCACCGAGAGCCTAGGGTCGGTCGTAGGGTCGGTATATGTCTGACCCTAGGTCTGACCACACGATGTCTGTCAGATCATTGAGAGCCTAGGGTCGATGGTAGGGTCGGTCGTAGGGTCGCACATTTTGTCGAATTTTGCGACCCCACGACCCAAAATTAGGTTTTTAAACCTGATTTTGGATTCATTTCCTATTCTTTCTCTTTTTCTTCCAACTCAACTCGCTTCCCCTGAGTTGCTACAGTATCGACCCCTAGTGTTTGGTGATCATTTCTTCCGTTCACGACTTCCGTTCCTTCCCTTTAGGTATGCTCTCTACTGTTTCTCATTTTTAAGCTTTCAAAACTAGGTTTTCATCCATTTACATTGTTTTCTTCAAATTAAAAATTTTCTAATCATAAAAATTTAATTTTTATTGGGGGATTTTGCTATTGGCTACCCAATGGACGAAAGCCCTCAAAAATATTTGAGTTTCATCGGTTGGTTATCGAGAAACTTGAAAATTTCCATTTTTGACCTAATTTTAGGGATTTTTCCAATTTATTGGAATTTCTTCAAATTCGATCTTTCTAGATTAAATTTCCAACTGTATGAGCTTTGCAGGATGGTTTGGAACCTATGTAAGTCCTCATTCCCAGCTGTTTGGGTGAAAAATGAGGCTTTTGGCCAAATCATACCGTTATAATGCCAAAATTTTGAGCTTTTCACCATATCTAATATATTGTTTATTTTTTGTGTCTTTGTAGATAGTATGGCTCGTACTAAGGTCCCTAGAGCTCATGATCCCGTTCGTTTCCTCTCCAACGAGGCAGAGGCTCGGTATGCTCGCTATGAGAGTAAGAAAGTAGAAGGGGGTCGCTGTGTAAACTTGGCTAGTCTAGCCTTGTTCAACGTAGAGGGTGCCTTTGGTGACATGGGTTGGCTTCCCGTGATCACATATGAGGCGTGTACCTGTCCTGCTTTGGTGAAGCAGTTCTATTGCAACCTCCAGGTAGTGGGGGATCACAATGATACAGAGAGGGGTAGGGAGCTCAGGATCACCAGCTATGTAAAAGGGGTGGAAGTTTCATTTAATTGCCAGCAGTTGGCTGATCTCCTGGGCATATCAGATGATGGCCCCTTGGTGTACTGTGCTCCTAAGGAACCCCAATTCCTATCCTTGATGATGCGTGCTGAGATTGATAGTCAGCTTCTTAGAGGTGATCCCTGGGAGATGAAGGTGATCAACCTATGGCCAAAGCCTCGGGTGTACTGCAAGATCATCCAGCACAACTTGATCCCCCAAAGTGGCCACTATGATAGGATTTCTCAGCTAACCTAGTATGTCTTGTACTGCATCTGCATTAGGCAGCTTGTCTTCCATCCTTATATTATCATCTAGACGATGATCCGTGCTACGCTGCCCGGTCAGATAGACAATGTAAGACCCGTATCGAACTAACCTGTCTTACCACCTTGTACCAGGTCTACCTATCATGGTCGAGCCAAATGGATCAAATGCGTGAAGGAAATAGCAAGACCAGGTATTAAACTGACCTAAAAATAGTAAAATAGGGGGTAGGGTCGCATACCTAAATAGGCAGGGTCGATCCCACCTCATTAGGAAGTTAGACCCCTGATTTTTAGACCTAGGGTCGGACAACTGAGACCCTAGGGTCGACGGGATCTCTGACCCCCTCATCGACCCTAGGATCACCGACAGAAACTGTAAATAGGAAAATTTCCAAATTTCAAGGGGATTCTTTCCTAATCTCAATGGGACTTATTTTGGGAGGTTTTCCTCTATAAATAGGACGTCCCTTAGCCTCTTTCACTCCTTTTGAAACCCTAAAAGAAAGTGAGAGAAAGAAAAGAGAAGGAAAAGAGAAGGAAAGTTAGAGAAGAAGACTAAAGAGAAGAAATTCAGAGAAACCTCTGAATCTCAGCAAACCTAAGGTATGAATATGCTTTCCATGAATTGTTTAAGACCTTATAATAGTTCATGAAGAGGGTATGATCTAGGAGAAACTCAAATCATCCATTCATGTGAAGATTTTAAGGAAATCCATGGAGGGAATCATGGTAGACAAAGTAAGGAAGTAACCTGGAGTTTTAAGCCATAGAACAAGCATAGAATGGACTGTAGAAGTAAGCCAAAGGACCCAAACTTGAAATATTAGACTGTAGAATGAAAAGGTCGACTCAAACCACGTGCGGTCGCACATAGGGTTGATTAGGAATCGACCCTACCAGACCACAGGATCGACCCCTAGCTCTCGGGAAGTCCAGGGAAGCTATGGTCGCACCTAGGGTCGATGGGACATCCGACCCTAGCATCAACCCTATACCCTGGGTTTGCAGAAAACTGCTACCCTACTTGCGACCCTAGCTTTACAGCGAGCTTAAAACTGTCGGAATGAATTCTAATTAAAATTTATCGACTTGTTAGGTTTTTATATTGATATAAAGGTGATTCTTAGAGCTTGAAAGAGGATTTACACTCAAGCAAATGTGAGGGAGCGAGACCTAAACTAATTGGCTAATAATAAACTATTTTATTTTCTTGAGTCTAATGTCATGACTGATTCTATGCTTGTATGTCTGTAATGTGCATTTAACATGTCATCTAATATTTCTATTATTACTGTTCATGCATATTTACTTCACTGTTTATAACATGAGGATGATGATGATGATAGGAATATGCATGTGAATGGTTGTGTTTGGTTAGTGTACTTGATGCGGGTAGGGGATGGTGCAACCGGTACTTCAATGCCGTTTTCATTGGGTATATTGTACCATAGCTCTATTCAAGTCTTGTCCAGTGACATCATCGTATCACCATTACCTTAGTAGAACTATTACGTCGTAGGGTATCAGGGGAGGTGGTCTCAGACCGTGTAGTCTTCGACTCTGCCGGGGAGCCTTAGCTCTATCTCTATGGATGTATTGAGGGATGCTGGGGTGAGGCATTGGATACATTGTTTGACATTAGGATTGGTTAGTTACGAGCCCAGTTTGCAAGCCCTCGCTAACAGGGGCTTACGTGTTGGTATGGGCAACCGGTACAGTAATGTCGTTTTCATTGGGTGTATATTATCCATGGTGGATGCATGTGGGACGACAGTGTCGATATTCATTGGGCGGCTCCACACACTCGTGTATAGAGATGAGGCGGCCACCGAACCTTTCTATAGCACATTGCAAACTTATATACCAGACCACAGATATGAATTGAATGCATGCATATGTTTGTTGCATTGTTTTGTTTTCTCACTAAGCCGTGATGTGTGCTCACCCTTTTCGAATTCGAATATTTTTAGTTGATGATGCAGGTACCACTGTGGAAGATTATATGAATGCTTCTGTGTATGGGCACGTGGCTGCCATGGAGGCTGAAGATATAGTAGAGACGCATGACTCCTCATGCGAGTGGAACTCATGCGTTTTTTATTAGATTTTTATTTGAACTATTAAGAAAATGTAATTTGATATTTTATTTACTTATGTCTCGGTTGATACAACATAATTTGATATTTTATTTATGATTATCACATTTAGATTCTCAGTTCATTTAATATTAAAACTTCCGCTATTGTGTATTTATTCTGATTATGGTTGTGGATGTGTATGATTTAGTTTACATGGACACAGCCTATTAGAGATCCTGGTTGAAACGTTGGTTTATTAGCGGTTCATCACACCATTCTAAATGGTGCGGAATTGGGGTGTGACAAACAACCTGCCCTGCAGACGTCTGATCACTACTCTGCTCACACGCCTACACGTCGACTTATTGGATGAGAGGATTCATGAGGATACCTTCTCTTCTAACCTTGACTGGGAGGCCATCTACAGGATGGGTATGTGAGATGCTCAGGTTAGTGATGATGAGAGGAACGCTTTGGTGCATCCTCGTACCAGGGTAGAGATAGTAGATGCTGAGGCGGCAACAGTAGCAGCAGGGGTCCATGGGGGTGATGCGGAGGATGATGATTGTATGTATATGGATGTAGGCCCCATACCTCCTCCATCACCACTACATTCTACTGGAGCTGGCCCATCTCGGATTCATTCACACTCTGCTGGTCTTTTACACCCACCATCTGATGATATGATGGGGCTACTGCATGAGATTAGAGAGGCTCAGCGCGTGATTGATTTGAGAGTAGGAGGGCTTCTAGATGCTCAGCGCACGACTGATGGGAGAGTAGGATAGCTTCTAGATGCTCAGTGTGCGTCTGATCAGCGGATGACCGAGTTGATAGCTAGTCTCCAGACGACCCAGACTCAGGTAGCCTGGTTGACTAGAGTGTATGGTGAGGATTATGATAGAGATCGCGAGGCACCTCCTCCTCCAGCACCTCCAGCTCCATAATGTACATTTTCTTTTGTTTTTCCTTGTACTACAGAGTAACTGTCCGGATTGTGGACTGTACTCTAATTTGGATATATATATTTGTTGCTTTTTGTTCGATGTATGTATATGAAATTTGTTTTTCCTTTTAATAGTGCATTATACTCTTTCTTAATTTTTGTCTCATACAACACAGGTGCTTGTAGTGTGTTATTATTACAGCTTTTAAATTTTATCCTAACTCTGTTCATGAACTTTTTATGGAAGTATATCGGTTTAATAGACAGGGTCCGAGAGCTCTAATATCAAGTTGTCACACCCTAATTCCACACTATTCAGAATGGTGTGATGAACCGTCAATAAACCAATGGTTCAACCAGGATCTCGAATTGGCTGTGTCCGTTTGCTTAAACCATACACATCCACAATCAAAATCAGAATAAATACACGATAGAAGAAGTCTTTAATATTAAATGAACTGAGAGTCTAAAGATGATAACATAAGTAAATTATCCAATTATCTTCCATTGACTAAGACATAAAATAAAATAAAATAATCAGTTACATTTCCTTAATAATTCAAATAAAAATCTAATCGAAGACGCATGAGTTGCACTCGCATGACGAATCATGCGACTCCATCATAGCTTCTGCATCCATCGCCACCGCATGTCCATATATTAGAGCATTCACATAATCTTCTACCGTGGTACCTGCATCATCTAAAAATATTCGACGTCGAAAGGGTGAGCACACATCACGGCTCAGTGAGCAAACAAAACAATGCAACAAACATGTGCATGCATTTAATTAATATCTTTGGTCTGGTTCATAAGTTTACAATGTGCAATAGAAAGGATTGGTGGCCACCGCACCTCTATACACGAGTGTGTAAGCCCACCCAATGGATCAAACGCCATTGTCGTCCACATCCACCCCACCATGGAATAGGGATAGAGCTAAAGTGCTTAGGACCGCACCGCATCACACTTTCCCTAATGCCCTACCCATACCAACATGTAAGCCCCTATTGGCGAGGGCTTGCAAACTGGACTCACAACTAATCAATCCTAATGTCAAACAGTGTATCCAAGGCCTCACCCCAGTATCCCTCAATACGTTCATAGAGATAGAGCTAAGGTCCCCCGACAGAGTCAGAGACTACACGGTCCGAGACCACCTCCCTTGATGCCCTACGACGTAATAGTTCTGCTAAGGTAATGGAGATACGACGATGTCAGTGGACAAGACTTGAGTAGAGATAGAGCTAGAGTCTGGTGACCAGGATGAACCACAGTGTCAAGTCCTCCCCCTGATGCTCCACTCGCATCAAGTACACTAACCACATACATACATTTACATGCCTATTCCTAACATCATCATCATCATCTTATTATAAATAAATGGAATTAAATATGCATGAACATTAATAGCAGGAATATTGGATGACATGTTAAATGCACATTACAATCATACAAGCATATAATCATTTGTTATCGAACTAACTCGGTCTTACCACCTTGAACCAGGTCTACCCCTCATGGTTGAGCCAAATTGACCAAGTGTGTGAAGGAGATCACGATCCCAGGTATTAAACTGACCCAAAAACACTAAAATAGGGGGGAGGGTTGCATACCCAGCAAGGCAGGGTCGGACCCCCCCAGTATAAAAAGTCAGACCCTGAGTTTTTAACCGAGGGTCGGATAATTTAAAACCAGGGGTCGACGGGATCTCCGACCCCCTCATCGACCCCCAGTTTGCCGACAGAAATCGTAAATTGGGAACTTTCCAAATTTCAATGGGATTCTTTCCTAATTTCAATGGGACTTATTTTGAGAATATCTACTCTATAAATAGGACGTCCCTAAGCCTCTTTCACTCCTTTTAGAACCCTAATTGGATTGAGAGAAAGAGAAGAGAAGGAGAAGATAAGGAGAAGAGAAGGAAAGTGGAGAAGAAGATTAAAGAGAAGGCTTCAGAGAAACATGCCTAATTCTTCTCAGGTATAGATACTATCTCCATGTAATTCTAAAGACCTTAGAATAGATAGTGAAGAGGGTATGATCTAGGAGAAACCCAAATTATCCATCCATGGTTAGGTTTCGATCGAAAACCATGGAGGAGATCATTAAAACCATGTAGGTGAATAAACTATGGTTATAAACCATAGAACATGTATGGAATGGATTATAGAAGCAAGCCATAGGACCCAAACACGAAGGAATGAACTGTAGGATGAAAATTTTGACTAAACCCACGGGGGGTCGATGGACAATCGACCCTACCTGACCCTAACATCGACCCCCAGTGTTCGGGAAGTCTAGAATGTGGGTGGTAGCACCCAGGGTCGATGGATGGTCCGACCCTGGCATCGACCCCCAGTTAACAGTAGGCTTTTTAAAATCAAAATTAATTCTAATTAAATTCTATCGACTTGATTAGGTCTTCTAGTGATATAATAGTGATATTTAGTTGATTCTTAAAGCTTGAGAGAGGATCTACAATCAAGCAAAGGTGAGGGAACAAGACTTAAACTAATTGGTTAATAATAAACTATTTTATTCTTGAGTCCAATGCCATGATTGATTCTATGCGTGTATGCTTGTTATGTGCATTCAACATGTCATCCAATATTTCTATTATTACTGTTCATGCATATTTAAATTATTATTTATAACATGATGATGATGATGATGATGATAGGAATAGGCATGTGAATGTATGTGTGTGGTTGGTATGCTTGATGCGAGCGAGTATCAGGGGGTGTCATAGACTAGGCCTCAGCACTCTGGCTCTATCTCTAACTCAAGTCTTGTCCACTGACATCGTCGTATCGCCATTACCTTAGCGGAACTATTACGCCATACTGTATGAGGGGAGGTGGTCTCGGACCATGTAGTCTTTGACTCTGCCGGGGGGCCTTAGCCCTATCTCTATGGATGTATTAAGGGATGCTAGGGTGAGGCCTTGGATACAGTGTTTGGCATTAGGATTGGTTAGTTGTGAGCCCAGTTTGCGAGCCCTCGCCAGCAGGGGCTTACATGTTGGTATGGGTAGAGTATTAGGGGAAGTGTCATAGGCCGGGCCTCAGCACTTTAGCTCTATGTCTATTTCATTTTAGGGTGCATGTGGGACGACGATAAATGTTACCTTTGGGCGGCTTCACACACTCGTGTATAGAGGTGCGGCGGCCACCTATCATTTCTATAGCACATTGCAAACTTATTTACCAGACCAAAGATATGAATTGAATGCATGCATATGTTTGTTGCATTGTTTTGTTTGCTCACTGAGCCATGATGTGTGCTCACCCTCTCGACGTCGAATATTTTTAGTTGATGATGCAGGTACCACTGTCGAAGATTATATGAATGCTCCAGTGTACGGACGTGTTGCTGCAATGGAAGTCGAAGACTTAGAGGATACGCATGATCTCTCATGCGAGTACAACTCATGCGTATTCGATTAGATTTTTGTTTGAATTATTAAGGGAATGTAATTGATACTTTATTTATTTATGTCTCAGTTGATACAACAATAACTTGATATTTTATTATGGTTATCACAGTTATATTTCTCAGTTCATTTACTATAAGACTTCCGCTATTGTGTATTTATTCTGATTATGGTTGTGGATGTGTATGGTTTTATTTTTAATGAACACAGCCTATTAGAGATCCAGGTTGAACCGTTAGTTTATTAGCGGTTCATCACACCATTCTGAATGGTGCAGAACTGGGGTGTGACATCATTCATGGTATTGGACTCAATAAATAAAAATAATTTATTATTAGTCAATTAATTTAGGTCTTGTTCCCTCACCTTTGATTGCTAGTAGATCTTCGTTCAAGCTTTATAATTCACTTTTAAATCACTGGAAATACCTAACAAGTCGATAGATTTTAATTAAAATTAATTCTAATATGTTTAGACTAACAGAAACTGAGGGGTCACAGGTGGGGTAGCACCTGGGGTCTCAGTTTATACGACCACAAGGTGTAGGGTCGCAGGGTAGGGTAGCACCTGGGGTCTCAATTTTTGCGACCCCAGGGTGTAGGGTCGCAGGTGGGGTCGGATACCATTCGACCCTACGTGCGACCACACCCTCCCTGGGACTTTCCGAGGGCATGTGGTCGATCATATGGTCTCGTGGGGTCGGATATCATTCGACCCTACGTGCGACCATACATGTTTTTGGTCGACCTTTCACTCTTAAGTCCATTCCTTCATGTTTAGATCCTTTGGCTTACTATCATGGTCCATCCTATGATTGTTCTATGGCTCAAAACTATAATTTATACCCCATTCATTGTCCATAATGATTTCCTCCATGAAATCTCTTGGAATTTGTCCATGGATGGATGATTTGGGTTTCTCCTAATCATATCTTCTTCATAAACTATTCTAGGCTCTCAATTCAGGTAGGGATTTAGGTTCATACCTTGGGTTTACTAAGATTAGAGGTTTCTCTAAACTTCCTCTCTTCCTTGGTCTTCTTCTTCAATTCTCCTTCTATTCCTTATCTTCTCTTTCTCTCACTTTCAATTAGGGTTCTAAAGGAGTGAAAGAGGTTAAGGGACGTCCTATTTATAGAGAAAAACCCTCCAAATATGCCCTAATGAGTTTAGGAAAGAACCCCTTCGGATTAGGAAGGTTTCCTAATTTTGGTTTCTGGCTATTTTCGTAGGGTTGGATGTAGGGTCGTAGAATCCATCGACCCTACAGTTTTTAAATCATGCGATCCGATGACCAAAAAGTCATTGGTTGGACTCTTTTGAGGTGGGGTCCATTATACCTGTTTAGGCATGCGACCTTACCCTTATATTTGACTATTTTTGAGTTAGACTTCATACCTGGTCTTGTGTTTTCTTCACGCATTTGGTCCACCTGGTTAGACCATGATAGGTAGACCTGGTACAAGGTGGTAAGACTGGTTAGTTCAATACGGGTCTTACAGTACTGGTCGATCGGTATAGGGCAAACCGTCAACCGGTATGCCCAAAAAGGCTTTAAAATCGCAAAAAGTGAGTCTTTTCTTACTTTTCTTCTTTCCATTCTCTCCGGTGGCGATTTCTCTCTGACTTGGTGAGTTGCTACAGTCCGACCGGTGACCTTAGGAGTGATCTTCTTCTGGTCAAGACCTTGAATATCATCTCCAAGTAAGGTTCTTCCTTCCTCTCTTCCTTTTACATCGTTTCTTCATGGTTTCTTGCCTAAAAACTAGATTTTTCTTGGTTTAGAAGATTCTAACTGTAGGAACTCTTTTTCTTCAGCTTAAAAAGAGTTTAGGGACCTCGATGAACAAAAGCCCTCAACTTATTTGTGGTTCCATCATATGGTTTTTCTCAAAATCGAATTTTTAGGTTTTTGACCTAGGTTTTTGGTCAAAATCGATTTTTTTCTTGTAGTTGTTAAATTTCTTGCTTGTTTGATGGTTGTTTGGTTTCCATATGGTGTTAGACTGTTACGTAACTCCTCCTACCCAGATTTTGGGTGAGTTCGAGGCTTTTGCTTCAATTACTATCATTATGCTATCGAAATTTTAGAAATTCTAACCAATTTCTCATGTGTTTTGTTTTTGTTTTGTAGTTCACAATGTCTCAACGTCGTGGTGCTGGTAAACATGCATTTGCTCCTGGCATGAATCGTCCGCACCCTCTGGTTCTGTCGTTTGATGAGCGGTGGTTTTGTTCTATGGCCACGTAAGCCCGTTTTCCCTGGTTTGAAGAGAAGAACATCGAATCGGGGCGATGTGTAAACCTGGAGCAGCTACAACGATTTGACGTTGAAGCAGCCTTTGGTGCACTTGGGTGGTCACCCGTTATTACTTACACAGTGACTACCCGTCCCAACCTAGTTAAGAATTTTTACGCTAACCTGGAGGTCGAGGGGAATGTTAACGACTTTAGCCGTGGTAGGGACCTCCGCTTAACCAGCTTTGTCAAAGGTGTTCCCATATCCTTCGACACTCACCAGCTCGCTGATTTCTTGGGGATTCCAAATGATGGTGACTTGGTTTACTGCGCCCCCAAGATGAAGGGCTTCTTTACTGATGATCTGCGTTAGGAGGTTTCAGAGCAGATCCTTAACCCAGGGGCGCCCATGAAAGTTGCCAGTTTGAGACCTGTACCTCTGTTATATTGCCGCATCATCCAGCATGACATTGTTCCTCAGAGCGGCCACTATAGTGAGTTATCTCAGTTCACCCAGTACATGACTTACTGTGTCTGCATTAGGGAGAGGGTCTGTCTTCTTTACATTATCATCAGGGCCATGCGTCAGGCTAGCATGCCCGATCAAATAAACAACCTTCCTTATGGCCAGCTTATCACTACACTCCTGCAGCGCCTTTGAGTAGACATGAGGGGTGAGATTGCGGTTGAGGACACCATGACATCGGACATTGACTGGGATGCCATTGTTCGGATGAGGATGGACAATCTGCCCATCATTGATGAGGAGCTAGAGGCTAGTCCCCGTCCGCTTAGGAGGGTAGCAACAGTGGCAGCAGCAGTAGCAGCAACCAATGCGGCTCATGTAGAAGAGGCGGGGGATGATGGTAATGATGATCAGATGGAGGACATTCCAGCACCGGCACTGCAGCCCATACCTACAGCGGGACCATCCCAGCCTCCTCTCGATACCGTGATGGGTATGTTTATGGAGATTCGGGATGCCCAGCATGAGATGAGCCGTGACCTAGGATGCCTTTCTCGCAGCCTGAAAGTCACGTAGGAGCAGGTACACTGGCTTAGGGTAGCATATGAGCATGATTATGACATCGCTGACCCTATTCCTCCTATGCCCCCAACCCCATGATAGATCACTTTATTTTTCTCTCCTCCTAATACCTTGACTTTTATAACAGGGTAATTGTCCGATTTGTGGACTGTACCCTATAACACAACTAACTTTTTACTCTTTGGATATTTTATGTTTATAAAATTTTCTTTTTACTTGTTATGGTAATTTATGATCATTCTGCTTGTCACTAAGGTTTCCTCACTAGAGCATGTATATTTATTAATTCCACCTTTAGTATAGTACATTATGTTCTTTAGTATTTAGTCTCAGGCATCAAACAAGTGCTTAGGGTGTGTTTTTATTAAAGCTTTTTAATTTTTTTTCCTATCTCAGTTCATCGACTCAGTCAAGTGCATGTATGGTCTGTTGAATAGAGCCTAAGGGATCTGATACCAAGTTGTCACACCCCAATTTTGGATGAACCAGAAGTGTGAGTGAACCGTCATTGAACCAACGGTTCACTCCAGGATCTCAATAAGACTGTGTCCACTCATACAAACCATTGCACATAACCATAATCAGAATACAATAAAATACAACGGAAGTTTTAAATTAAATGAACTGAGTACTTCTATTGATAAATAAATTATCCAGTTATTCAAAATGTCAAAACATAAATAATTATCCTTACATCCCAATTATAAATCCAACTGAAAATAAATAAAGAAACAAAACCAACATCTTAGAGGTACACGCAAAAAGGGCACTCGCATGAAGCGTCATGCTTGTCCTCCCCTGCTTGCACTTCTAAAGCAGCAACACCTCCATATACTGGAGCGTCCATGTAGTCCTCCACAGTATAACCTGCATCAACATCTAAAAACATGTATATATACAAGGGTGAGCTCACAACTTAGCTCAGTAAGACAATCAGACAATGCAACAAACATATGCATGAGTAACATTCACATTATGGTCTGATTTTAAGTTTACAATGTGCTATAGAAAGGATTGGCGGCCACCGCACCTCTATACACGAGTGTGTGAAGCCACCCAATGGATCAAACACCACTGTCGTCCCACATGCACCCACCATGGAATAGAGATAGAGCTAAAGCGTCCGGATCAAACACCGCCAACACTTCCCCTGATGCCCTACCCATACCAACACGTAAGCTCCTATTGGCGAGGGCTTACAAACTGGGCTAGCAACTAACCAATCCTATATGTCATCACAGTAGGCCCTATCCCAACACAACTCCCTACGGCATAGAGATAGAGCTAGAGTCTAGTGGCCAGGCTGAAGACCACAGTACCACTTCCTTTCCTGATACCCTACCCGCACCAAGCATGCTAAGATAGAAACGATACGAAAAGATGCTAGTGTGAGGAATGATCCCAGACCCCAGGCCCTTCCCATTCCATACACCAACGAAAACAATCACATGTCTAACAATCACATCCTAGCATAGCGAGTATACATGAACAATATAATAACTGAAAGTAAAGATGACATGCGAGTATGCACACACATTAGTCCATAGAATCATCATTATTAACAACGTTTTACTATTATTAAATTATTAAGGTTTAGGTCTGATTCCCTTACCTGACGCTTATTTGATAGCTTGCTCCACGTCACAGAATCTAAACTCACTATCACAAGGTCCTACATGATGTCAGGGTTGAATTAAAATTAGTTTTTTAGGGTTTACGTTGGTCAGAAAATCAATTGGGTAAAAAACACTCCTCACAGTGTAGATCGGTCACAGGTGCCGATCGTGACATTATGGGGAAAGGTGCGATCGGTATGGTCGATTGGTCCCCACAGACTAGTCCGTGGGAGGTACCGGTCGCATAAGGTGTGACCGGTATGGTCGATCGGTATGTCTCTGGAAGACCATACGCTTGGTTTTCGCCTTTCGTCAGTCACCCCCTATTGATCCTAGGGTTTTTCCTATACATTCTAGGTCTGAGCAATGAGTTAGAGTTGTTTCAAACTTCATTCAAGTCTTAGTTTCGATGATCCTCAGCCTAAAACTTGAATCTAGGGTTTATCAACTGTATTAGGGTTTAACGGTAAATTCTGGTTTAGATCAATACCTTGCCTTGCATGGTATTGATCCATTCATGACTAACCTTCTATAACGCTTAACTTAGAGGAAGGTTTAAGCACTTACCGTTGGTTCGCAGTAGAGTTTTCTTCGTTCAACGGAAACGACGGCTCCTCTCCCTCCTTCCTTAGCTCTTTCTCCTTCTTTGATCTCTTTCTCCTCTCTAGGGTTTGTGTGGATCAATGAAAGAGATTTTAGGAGGTTTAAGGGTCCTTAAATAGACTAGATTGAGTTTAGGAAGTCCCTCTTACGTTAGAAAAGTCCTAGGATTTAATATTTGGAAAGTGAGACCTGTAGAGATCCGGTTCTGGATCTAAGCAGTTTGCCTGCGCAGATATACCGGTCGATTGGTACCATCTACCGGTATGAAATATTTCATATATTGGGTCCATTTTTGTACTTGATTGTCATCTGTTCATCCCGTCTGGCCCGATGATGATTGGAAGACCTGTTACGACATGAATTAAAGGTTTAGATCGGGTTCATAGAGTGTGGGTCTTACAGGTTTGATATGGTGGGTACAACCTATACGAGATCCTGGTTGAACCGTTGGTTTATTGGCGGTTCATCACACAAATCTGTTTAGACCAGAATTGGGGTGTGGCAGGGAGGACGTGGCTTGGTGGTCTTGACCTGGTCACCAGACTCTACCTCTATCTCTACTCAAGTCTTGTTCACTGATTCATCGTATAGTCTTTGACTCTACCGGGGGGCCTTAGCTCTATCTCTATGGACGTATTGAGGGATGCTGGGGTGAGGCCTTGAATACATTGGATGACATTTAGGATTGGTTAGTTGCGAGCCCAGTTTGTAAGCCCTCCCCAATAGGGGCTTATGTGTTGGTATAGGTAGGGCATCAGGAGAATTATTGGCGGTGTTTGGTCCGGACACTTTAGCTCTATCTCTATTCCATGGTAGGTGCATGTGAGACGACAATGGTATTTAATCCATTGGATGGATTCACACACTTGTGTATAGAGGTATGGGGGCCACCAAACCTTTTTATAGCATATTGCAAACTTAAAAACCAGACCAAAGATATGAATTGAATGCATGCATATGTTTGTTGTATTGTTTTATTTTCTCACTGAGCCATGATGTGTGCTCACCCTTTCAACGTTAAATATTTTAGTTGATAATGTAGGTCCTACTGTTGAAGATTATGTGAATGCGCCGATGCATGGATACATTGCGGCCATGGATGTAGAAGCTGTTGAAGATGTGCATGATCCTTCATGCAAGTGCAACCAGTGCATTTTTTTTATTAATTTAGCTATATTTGGTTATTGGGACATGTAACGGATTATTTACCTTTATGTCTTGAGTTTTTGGGAAATAATTAGATTAGATAATTATTATATCATTGTTAGACACTCAGTTCATTATCTATGAAACTTCTGCTTATTTGTTATTTATCTCTGATTATTTCTGTGGAAGGTGCGTGTGGTTGATATGGTGGGTACTACATAACGGAGATCCTGGTTGAACCATTGGTTTATTTACGGTTCATCACACTATTCTGGTTAGTCCAGAATTGGGGTGTGACAACTTGGTATCAGAGCTCTCCCAGGTTCTTCCCATTGACCTAACTACTTCCACATGAGTCGTGAACTGAGTTAGGATAAAATTTAAAAACTGTAATAAGAACACACTATAAGAACCTGTGTGGTTTGAGACATAAATTGAAAAGAGAATAATGCACATATGTGAATGGGAAACAAATTTTATATATAAAAAGGGGAATAAGACAAATGTACATCCGAATTAGAGTACGGTCCATAATTCAGACATTTACTCTATAGTATAAAAGGAAAAAAAATAAATGGTATCATGGAGCTGGGGGTGCGGGAGGAGGAGGTGCCTCACGGTCTCTGTCATAGTCCTCAGCATACACTCTCGCAAGCCAGCTACTTGAGTCTGGGTCGCTCGGAGACTAGCCGCCAAATCTACTACCTGCTGGTCTATAGCACGCTGAGCCTCGTGAATCTCACGTAGTAGCGTCATTATGTCATCTGATAGTGGGCATGAAGGGCCAATTGAGTGAGAAGTCCGAGAAGGACCAGCTCTAGTAGAATGCTGTGGTGATGGAGGAGGTATGGCATCCACATCCATGTACATCCTATCATCATCCTTCTCATCATTAATCTTGTTTGCCTCTGCCTCTGCTACTGCTGCTGCCGCCTCTGCATCTGCTGCCGCTACCCGAGTGAGAGGACGTCTCATAACATTCCTCTCGTCATCACTGACCTCTATCTCTCTCATGCCCATCCTACTAATGGCCTCCCAATCAAGGCTAGCTGAGAAGGTGTCTTCAAAAATCCTCTTATCCACTAGGTTCACCTGTAGACGCACTAGCAAAGTGGAGATTAGATGTCCATAGGGCAAGTTACCTCTCGAGTCAGGCAACGTAGCTCCGTGCATGGTCCGAAGGATGATGAATGGGAGACAGACAAACTACTTAGTACAGATACATTACAACATGTACTGAGTCAGCTGAGAGACCATCTCGTAGTGTCCACCCTATGGGATCAGATTATGCTGGATAATCTTACAATAGACTCGTGGCTCTGGATGCAGGTTAACAACCTTCATTCCCCAAGAATCTGATTATCTATCTCTGTACGCACCAATGTAGATAGGAACTAGGGCTCCCTTAGTGCACAGTAGACCAACTGTCCATAGTTGGAAATGCCCAGGAGATCAGCAAACTCCTGACAGTTAAAAAAGATAAGAACCCCTTTCACCCAACTGGTATTCCGAAGCTCTCTACCCCTATCTACATCCTCTAGGTCACCCTCCACTTGAAGGTGACAATAGAACTGGTTTACTAAATCTGGGCGAGTACAAGCCTCGTACAGGATCACTGGAAGCCAGCCCATATCTCCAAATGCCCTCTCCACATCAAATAGGGCTAAATGGGCTAAGCTCACACATCGACCCCCTTTCACTTTCTTTCGATCAAACTGAGGATATTGAACCTGCTTCAACGGACCTGAAGCGATCAGAGTCATGGACTTGAGGAACCTTGGTGCAAACCATGATAACTGCAAGAGAAGAAAATAAGGAAAACAAGTTAAAAAATTTAAAATTTGGGCAGCACAACGACGTAAAATGGGAAAAAGCTTCACTTTTCACCCAAACATTTGGGCAAGAGGACTTATATAGGTTCCAAATCATCTTGCAAGACTCATACAATGGAAAATTTTAACTAGGTAGATATGATTTGAAGAAATTTTGACATTTGGGAAAAACCCCAAAATTTAGGTCACAACTAGGAATTTTCAAATTTCTACCAAACCAACCGATGAAACTCAAATTTTCTTGAGGGCTTTCATCCATTGGATAGCCAATAGCAATAGCCCCAATAAAAATTGAATTTTTATGGTAAAAAAGATATTAATTTGATAAAAACCCTATAAAGAGTGAAAACCTAGGTATGAAAGCTTAAAAAGGGAAAAGAGTAGAGAACATACCTTGAGGAATGAAAGGAAGATTGTCGATCGATGGAAAAATACCAAGTTCATACGGTTGATACTATAGCAACTCAGTGGTTGCGAGCTGAGTTGAGACCGTAGGAAGAAGAAAGGGAAATGAGAGGGAAAATTTCAAAAAATAGGTTTTAAAACTGATTTTGAAACCTTACGATCGCACAATTCAGCCAAAATGATCGACAATATCATCGACCATATGATCGACCATAGGGTATCGGGATGTTGCTAGGGATTTGGTGGTCGAACCTATGGTTGCACAACATCCGACCGTAGGCCATCGACCGTATGACTGACTACTGTCTGCCTTTTGATTATGTTCGAACTTTTGCTTGTTGTTTTCGTTTCTTCTCTCGCTTTCCATTGTGAGACTAACCTAATACTACCATTTTATTTTGTCTCACATGTACAACCTTTCCAAGTACCATTTATCTAGGAATTTAAATGGCTGGGTGAGGAGTTAGCAAAAGAAGACAGAATGCAAACCCATCTCCACCACCTATGGAGATTAAAGACAACAAAGGTCAGCAAGGACAAGAGGAAAATATTGGGAATCAAGGTACTGTGCCTCAGGATGTTCACCCACGAGCCAACCCAACCAACTTACTCATACCACCTATGGATTTGACTACTATGGTAATGGATTTGGCACAGCAAGTGCAACAGATACAGCAAATGCAAGCCAACATGCAAACTGCTATGGGAATTGCTTCCCCAGTTGCAAACGCAACACCTTTTCCTATAGGGCAAGCTAGTACCATACTTGGTGGTAGCAATACGGTACCCCAAGCACCTCAAACGCCAGTGTTACAAGCTTAAGTGTGGAATACTGAGGCACCAAAAAGAGGACATAACCAGGGTAACTATCAATACCAACCGCCTACGTATGGAGCATACAGTCAGTATCAACTTGATCACTCTAGATTGATTGAACGTTTTCTGAAGATGAAGCCTAAGGAATTCATTGGCAAGCCGTCGGATCCTCTTTGGCTAGCTCACTAGATCGACGAGATGGAAAGAAATTTTATGATGATGACTGTAAATGAAGAGGAAAAGGTGTTATGTGTCACTTTTATGGTGAAAATCTACTCGAAGTTATCTATTGATAAAGCACATCCAACTGACCTGGGCTATTTACAAAGAAGCTTTCTTCGAGAACTATTTTCCCATGAGTTTCAGAGACCAGATGGAAAATGAATTTCTGAGTCTATATCAAGGACAAATGTCTGTAAACGCTTACCAACAGTGTTATGAAGAGCTGTTTTTCTTTGCTCCCTCTAGCATGCAGGAGGAAAATACCAAAACCCAAAGGTTCGTCATTGACCTAGGGGAAGCATTCGTGAGCATGTACTGGGACTAGAAAAGAAGATTTATAATGAGGCAGTAAAAATTGCTCGAGTTTTGGAGTCAAGCCAAAGGAAGAGTTATTTTACTCAAAATAGGGGTATCAAAAGGCCTAATGGAAACTCATTCAATGGAGGGAACTCCAAGGCATTTAAATTCTTCCGCACTTAAGGCTTCAATGCTGCATCTAAGACTACTCCAACAACTCAACCTCAGCAGAAGCAAAGTAATGCTGGAGTCAAATGTTTTAACTGTGATCAAATAGGGCATTATTCAAGAGATTGTCCTAAGCCGAGGAAGCAGCTACAACAAGGAAAAGTTTATGCAATTACTTCTGAGGATGCTGTCGCATCGCCTAATATGGTCATAGGTATGATTTAACCTTTTGTTTTGAAATACCTTGTGTGAGCCTGTAGACTAAATTAAATCAAATTACAGGTATCGTACCTATTAATAGCATACCCGCCAGAGTACTCTTTGACTCTGAGGCTACTCATTCTTTTATATCTGTGTCGTTTGGAAAGAAGTTGAGTCTACCCCTCAAGTCTTTAGATTTCAAACTGATTGTATGATCACCTATGGGATTAGAAGTAGAGCTAGACCAAGGTTATGGACCATGTCCAGTTATTATTGGTGAGAAAACTATGGATGCAACCTTAATAAAACTCGAGATGGCACATTTTGACGTCATCCTAGGGATGGACTGGTTATCCCAGCATTCTGCGAGTTTGATTTGTGCTAAGAAGAAGATATCATTTAAAGATACGAAAGGCACAGAGTTCAGTTTTACAGGAACCAAACTTCCTCGTAAAGAAAAACTCATTCTTTCAGCATTAAAAACTAGAAGATGCCTCGAGAAAGGAGGAGTTGGGAACCTAATGTCTGTGGTCGACCTCACCAAGGAAGCACCACGAATGGAGGATGTTGAAGTTGTGCGTGAATTTCTAGATGTATTTCTCGAGGAATTACTAGGATTGCCACCTGATTGAATGACAGAGTTCATTATAAACCTTATACCCGGAGCCGCATCAGTATCTAAGGCACCCTATCGAATGGCTCCTACTGAACTGAAGGAACTGAAGGTACATTTACAAGAAATGCTGGACAAGGGTTATATTCGACCCAGTATATCACCATGGGGAGCACTTGTATTGTTCGTGAAAAAGAAGGACGGTAGTGTTCGACTTTGTATAGATTATCAAGAATTGAACAAGCTTACGATCAAGAATAGGTATTCGTTGCCTCGGATCGATGACTTATTCAACCAATTGCAAGGTGCCAATGTATTCTCCAAAATTGATCTTCGATCAGGATACCATCAATTGAAGATTAAGAAAGACGATATTCCAAAGACAACCTTCAAAACCAAATATGGACATTATGAATTTTTAGTTTTATCTTTTGGATTGACTAACGCACCCGCAACTTTTATAGAACTTATGAATCAGGTATTCCATGATATGTTGGATACATCAGTCATCGTATTCATTGACGACATACTAGTCTACTCCAAGGATAAAGAAACTCATATCACAAATCTAAGAGCCGCTCTGCAACGACTAAGAAAAGAGAAGCTTTACGCTAAATTTACAAAGTGTGAATTCTGGCTAAATGAAGTCGCTTTCTTAGGCCATGTTGTATCTGCTGAAGGAATCAAAGTGGATCCCAGCAAGATTAAAGCCATTGTAAAATGGGAAACACCTAAGAGTGTTGCCGAAATCAGAAGTTTCTTAGGTTTAGCTGGTTATTATCGACGATTTGTAGAAGATTACTCTAGAATCGTAGTACCACTCATCAGTCTGACTAAGAAAGGAGAAAAGTTTGTTTAGACTGATAAATGTGAAGAGTGTTTTCAAACATTGAAGACAAGATTAATATCAGCTCCCATCTTAATTATTTTGATTCTAGGAGAACCATTTATCTTGTACACCGACGCGTAGGGATTAGGTTTGGGATGTGTGCTCATGCAAGGAGAGCAAGTAATTGCGTAAGATTTCAGACAATTAAAGACACATGAGAAAAATTTCCCAACTCATGACTTGTAACTAGCAGCAGTAGTACATGCTGTTAAGATATGGAGACATTATTTGTATAGAGAGAAATTTCAGATTAAATCATATCATAAGAGTCTACTCATCTTTTTCATCAGAAGGAGTTGAACATGAGACAGAGGAGATGGCTGGAATTGCTGAAGGATTATGATTGTGATATTCAGTATCATCCAGGAAAGGCTAATGTAGTGGCCGATGCACTAAGTGGAAAAGCAATGACAAAGTCACAGGGAGAAGCTAGCACAAATGCTGCAATGTGTGAAACATGAAGAGTATTCAATTGCGGTAATAAGTAGTTCGTAATAGATAAACCAGGTGATTCAACCGACCTAGGGTTTATTCATCGATTCTCAAACATGTTTGCTATATTGAAGATTGTACCTAATCTGATAGACAAAGCAAAGGCAACTATTCAATCAGACCCCTATCTGAGAACAGTGAAAGAAGACCTTGAAAAAGGTAGGACTACTTTTAACTTCACTTTGGACCATGAAAGGGTACTACGATACAAAGGGAGAGTATGTGTCCCTGAAAGTGAAGACTCAGATATTAGACAAACTAATGAAGGAAGCCTACACCACCGTTTATTCGGTACATGTCAGGAGTACAAAGATGTATCATGATCTGAAGAAACTATACTGGTAGAGGGGAATGAAAGCAGATGTAGCTAAGTTTGTGTCACAATGTCTGAATTGTCAGCGGGTAAAGACTGAAAGGCAAAGGCCTGCAGGCTTGTTGCAACCATTACCAGAACCAGCATGGAAATGAGACTGTATCACTATGGACTTCGTCACCGGGTTACCTTTGACTTCCAGAGTAGTTGACGCAGTCTGGGTGTTTATAGATCGTTTGACTAAGACAACTCGTTTCATAGCTATACGACCTCAGTATACACTAGAGAGGTTAGCTAAGCTATATGTGGATAATATTGTCAGATTATATGGTGTACCTAAAAGCATTGTGTCCGATAGAGACCCACGCTTTACCTCAAAGTTTTGGAAAGGATTACAGAAGGCTATGGGTACAACATTGAAGTTTAGTACTGCATTCCATCCTCAAACAGACGGACAGACGAAGCGCACCATTCAAATTTTAGAAGACATGCTCCGAGTTTGTGTAATTGATTTTAAGGGATGATGGGATGAGAAGTTACTATTAGTTGAGTTCGCTTATAACAACAGCTATGAAGCTACAATACAGATGTCACCTTATGAAGCACTGTATGGTAGAAAGTGTCGAACTCCTTTGTTTTGGAATGAAGTTGGAGAGCGTAGTGTTGTTGGACCAGAGTCTGTTGAAGAGACATGTCGAGTGGTCGACATCATCAAGGAAAGAGTCCGAACAGCTCAGAACCGTCAGAAGCAATATGCAGACAATCAACGAAGAGATCTTAAATTTACCATAGGTGATAAAGTATTTATGAAAATATCTCTTATGCGTAGTTTAAAAAGGTTTGGACAGACGGGAAAGCTATGTCCTAGATATATTAGACCTTATGAGATTTTGGCAAGGCGTGGAAAGGTAGCATATCAGTTAGCACTACCACCATCAATGTCTAGTGTATATGATGTATTCCATGTCTCACAACTGAAGAAGTATGTCAGAGATCCAACACACATGTTAACAACGAATCCACCGGATTTAACTGAAGACTTGACGTTCGAAGTGGTAACTTTTGAAATCATTAGCCGAAAGGTTCAACGTCTTTGCAACCGCGACATTTACTATGTTAAAGTTACTTGGAGAAGCCAAAATGTGAAAGAAATTACATGGGAAGAAGAAAACGCTATGCGAAAGCAATATCCTCACCTGTTCGACTCAGAAGGTATGTGCAAATTTCGAGGACAAAATTTATATAAGGGGGAGTTGTAAGACCTGCACTCCATTAACTTGGTCTAACCGTGTCGTGTCAGGTCTTCCCATCATTGCTGGACCAAGTGGACCGACCGTGTGAAGATGGATCCTAAAACTAGGTATGAATTGAGTTAAAATGCTCAAAAGTATACATAGGGTCACATACCTGGGTAGGTACGGTCGACCATATGGAAAGAAACAATGGTCACTGATCAATGACCCTACGATTGATGTTTTTGACCCTACAGTCGACGGATTCTGTGACCGCAGGCCATCGACCGTGAGACCTCAGACCAGACTTCGAGTTGGAAACTTTCTTAATTTAAGGAGGATTTCTTTTCTAATGTTGGAGAACTCTATATGGAGAATTATTCTCTATATAAAAGACGTCCCTCAACCTTTCACTCTTTTTGAATATTAGTAAACCCTAGAGGAAGAGAAGGAAAGGAAGGAGAAGAAGAGAAGATTAAGGAGAAGGTTTTGCTGAGAAGATTTTAGCTCTCTACCATAGGCAAAGGTATGAACCTAATCCCTGAATATGTAAATTCTATGGAATAAGGCTTCTATGGGGGATTGGAGATGTCAAACTAGTATGATCTATGTAAGACCGCACTCCACTAACTTGGTCTAACCGTGTCGTGCTAGGTCTTCCCATCATTCCTGAACCAAGTGGACTGAGCGTGTGAAGATAGATCACAAACCAGGTATGAGAATCAAGTTAAAAATACTAAAAACATACCTAAGGTTGCATGCCTGGGTAGGTATGGTCGACCATAAGGAAGGGAACCAAAAATCTCAAATCCAGAACCCCACGGTCGATGATTTTGACTCTATGGTCTATGGTTTATGCGACCGTATGATCGACCGTGAGAACCCAGATCAGACACCGAGTTTTGAAAACTTTCCTAAACTAAGGGATTGCTTCCTAATTGAATGAGGACTTTATATGGAGAGTTTTTCTCTATATAAAGGACATCCCTCAGCTCTTTTTCACTCTTTTAGAACATTAGTAAACCTTAGAGAAAGAGAAGGAAGAGAAGGAAGAGAAGAAAGAGAAGGAGAAGAAGAAAAAGCTAAGGAGAGGAATTTGGTGAGAAGAGATTGGCTCTCCATCACAGGCAAAGGCATGAAACGAATCTCTGGAGATGTAAACTTTAAGGAATATGACTTCTATGAAAGATAGGCAATATCAACCTATTATGATCTATGTGATTTCCTTGAGAAAATCCCAAGGAGATCCATGAGGAGTGAATTTGATGATTAGGGTTGATAAGAAATTACTAATGATGGCCATAGGATGACCTTAGAATAAACCCCATAGAAGAATAGAAGAATTGACCCAGGAAGAACTCGAATTTCATGTAAACTGTGACCAGAAATCTCAAGGTCACAGCTGTGGTCGACCATAGCATGACCAGTATGACCAGAGGATCGATCATAAGCATTTAGGAAGATTTCAGAAAGCATATGGTCGCAGCTACGGTCGCACCATATGCAACCATAGGGTATCAACCGTAGACAGTAAGGTCGATACAACATGAGACCATAAGACTAATTAGACACCTATCAATGCTCTGTTTCGATTTTCGACTACTGTAACATGTTACATATGAACCCTAACTAAAATTCATATAACTTTTAGGTTGTTAAATCAATTCAAAGAGAATTTCAAGGCTTGAAAGGAGATCGAGTATTGCTAGTAGGTGAGGGAACAAGACCTAAACTAATTGGATAATAACAAACTGTTTATTTTTATTAAGTCCAATGCCATGATTGATTCTATGTGTGTATGCTTGTAATGTGCATCTCACATGTCATCCAATATTCCTGCTATTATTGTTCATGCATATTTAATTCTATTTATTTATAACATGATGATGATGATGATGCTAGGAATAGGCATGTGAATGTATGTGTGTGGTTGGTGTGTTGGATGCGAGTGGAGCATTAGGGGGAGGACGTGGCATGGTGGTCTTCGACCTCGTCACCAGACTCTAGCTTTATCTCTACTCAAGTCTTGCCCACTAACATTGTCGTATCACCATTATCTTAGCAGAACTATTACGTCGTAGGGCATCAGGGGAGGTGGTCTCGGACCGTGTGGTCTCTGACTCTGTCGGGGGGCCTTAGCTCTATCTCTATGGACGTATTGAGGGATGCTGGGGTGAGGCCTTGATACATTGTTTGGCATTAGGATTTGTTAGTTGTGAGCCCAGTTTGGAAGCCCTCACCAATAGGCTTACGTGTTGGTATGGGTAGGCATCAGGGAAAGTGTTGGTGGTGTTTGATCCGGACATTTTAGCTATATCTCTATTCCATGGTGGGTGCATGTGGGATGAAAATGATGTTTGATCCATTGGGTGGATTCACACACTCATGTATAGAGGTGCGACGGTCACCAAACCTTTCTATAGCATATTGTAAACTTAAAAATCAGACCAAAGATATGAATTGAATGCATGCATATGTTTATTGCATTGTTTTGTTTGCTCATTAAGCCGTGATGTGTGCTCACCCTTTCGACATTGAATATTTTTAGTTGATGATGTAGGTCCTACTGTTGAAGAATATATAAATGCACCTACGTATGGACACGTTGCTGCGATGGACGAAGAAGCTGAAGAAGATGCGCATGATTCATCATGCGAGTGCAACCAATGTGTTTTTACTTAAGTTTAGTTATAATTTGAACATCAGATATGTAATTGATTATTTATTTTATGTCTTATGGTTTGGAGATAATTGGATTAAATACTTATTTATCACTGTTAGACTCTTAGTTCATTATCTGTAAGACTTTCGCTTATTTGTTTAATACCTCTGATTATTAATGTAAAATGTGTGTGTGGTTTGATATGGTGGGTACGACCTATACAAGATCCTGGGTGAACCGTTGGTTTATTGGTGGTTCATCACACCATTCTGGTTAGATCAAAATTAGGGTGTGCCAATCAATGTGATTCCTTGAGTAAATCCCAAGGTTAATCATGAGGGGTGAGTTTGGTGATAATGGTTGATGAGAAACTACTAATGATGACCATAGGATAACCTTAGTATGAACCCAAGAGAAAAGCCGAGGAGTTGACCCAAGAAGAATTTGAATTAAATGTAGTTGGTGATCAGAAGTCTTAAGGTCGCAGCTACGATCGACCATAGCATGACAGAGGATCTACCATAGGCATTCGGGAAGATTTCAGAAACCATATGGTCGCAACTATGGTTGCATATGGTATCAACCGTAGGCAGTAAGGTCGACACAGTATGAGAATATAAGACCAATCAGACACATATCAGTGCTCTATTTTAATTTTTGACTACTGTAACATGTTACATATGAACCTTAACTTAAATTCATATAACTTTTAGGTTATTAAACCAAATCAAGGAGAATTACAAGGCTTGGAAGGAGATCAAGTTTTGCTAACAGATGAGGGAATAAGACCTAAACTAGTTGGATAATAACAAATTATTTATTTATTTGAGTCTAATACCATGATTGATTCTATGCTTGTATGTTTATAATGTGCATTTCACATGTCATCCAATATTCCTGCTATTACTGCTTATGCATATTTATTTCTGTCTATTTATAATATGATGATGATGATGCTAGGAATAGGCATGTGATTATGTGTGTGTGGTTAATATGCTTGATGCGAGTGGAGCATCAAGAGGAGGACGTGGCATGGTGGTCTTGCGGCCGGTCTACCTACCAAGTCGTCTGCTCGACATCGCCAATCGCCATGGCCTTAGCGTCGTGGCATCTCGGGGTGGTCTTGGATTGAGGGATCTTCGGGTGGGGCCTTGGTCTACACTAGATGGACGTATTTAGGGATGTTGGGTGGTACACTAGATGACATTTAGGATTGGTTAGTTGCGAGCCCAGTTTGCAAGCCCTCGTCAATAGGGGCTTACGTGTTGGTATGGGTAGGGGCATCAGGGGAAGTGTTGGCGGTGTTTGATCCAGACACTTTAGCTCTATTTCTATTCCATGGTGGGTGCATGTGGGATGACAATGGTGTTTGATCCATTGGGCGGCTTCACACACTTGTGTATAGAGGTGCGGGGGCCACCAAACCTTTCTATAACATATTGCAAACTTAAAAACCAGACCAAAGATATGAATTGAATGCATATATATGTTTGTTGCATTGTTTTGTTTGCTCAATGAGCCATGATGTGTGCTCACCCTTTCGATGTCTAATATTTTAATTGATGATGCAGGTCCTACTGTTGAAGATTATGTGAATGCGCCGATGTATGCACACGTTACGGCCATGGACGTAGAAGCTGTTGAAGATGCACATGATCCTTCATGCGAGTGCAACCAGTGCATTTTTTTATTGGTTTAGCTATATTTGGTTATTGGGACATGTAATGGATTATTTACCTTTATGTCTTGAGTTTTTGGAAAATAATTGGATTAAATAATTATTATATCATTGTTAGACACTCAGTTCATTATCTATAAAACTTTCGCTTATTTGTTATTTATCTCTGATTATTTCTATGGAAGGCATGTGTGGTTGATATGGTGGGTACTACCTAACAGAGATCCTGGTTGAACCGTTGGTTTATTTACGATTCATCACACTATTCTGGTTAGTCCAGAATTGGGGTGTGACACGTGGGAAGGTGGCATATTAGTTAGCACTACCCCCATCTATGTCGAGTGTGCATGACGTATTTCATATCTCATTGTTGAAGAAGTACATCCGAGATCCAACGCACGTCCTAATGGCGGATCCACCTGATTTGACTGAAGATCTGACATTCGAAGTAGTACCTTTTGAAATCACTAGTCAGAAGGTTCAATGTCTTCACAATCGCGGCATCTATTATGTTAAAGTTACTTGGAAAAGCCAAGATGTGGAAGAAATTGCATGGGAAGAAGAGAACGTTATGCGGAAGCAATATCTTCACCTTTTGGACTTGGAAGGTATGTACAAATTTCAAGGACAAAATTTATACAAGGAGGGGGGAGTTGTAAGACCCATACTCTACTAACAGGGTTTTACCATGTCGTGCCAGATCTTCCTATCATGGTAGGATCGAATGGACCAAGTGCATGAAGAAACCACAATGCTAGTTATGTAAATCGATCCAAAACCAGTTAATTTGGAGTGTGTGGTCTCATACCTAAGCTGGTATGGTCGATCACACCTTAGGAAAGTGAGACCACTTAATAATTCAACGTGTGGTCACATATTTGGGATGTGTGGGCGAAGGATTCTGCGACCATACGTGCGATCGCACGATGATATGACCGACCCCTAATTTTGGAAACTTTCCTAATCTTTGGACCCTCTTTCCTAATTGAGGGAGAACCCTATATGAAGGTTTTTCCTTTATATAAAGATCGTCCCTTAGCCTCTTTCACTCTTTTAGAACCCAAATTGTAAATCTAAACTAAGAGAGAAAGAAAGAGAAGAAGAAAAGGAGAAAGAGATCTCAGGAGGCAAGTTGGGAGGAAGGAAGGACTTAGCATGTTACAGAAGGCCAAGGTAAGGAAGTCATCTCTGTAGAAATAGATTACATAGTTTAGGTTTCCCATTGTAAGTCTAGATATAGAATTTATGAGGAATATCAACCATGAAACCCCATGGGTTAAACACAAGGGAGATCCATGGAGAGTAAGTTAGGGTGAGTAACCTTGCAAAGAAATTATGAATTTAGGGCCATAGATCGATCATAGGAAGGACCCTAATGATAAACCAAGGAATTGACTCATGAAGGAAGTGGATTGAGGATAATAATCTATCGAACTTCGTGTGGTCGCAGCTATTGTCGACCATACAGTGATCACATGATCGACCACACGCTCTCGGGAAGATCCTAGAGAAGGTATGGTCGCATGTGTGGTCTCATGGTATGCGACCACACGTATCGACCACACGCCCTGTGGTCACAAATACTGAGACGACAGGTGCAGCTACACCTGCTACCGCATAGTCTCAGGAGGTCTGTTTGACTCCAGATTAGGTTTTCAACTACAGTAACTTGGTAAACTAAAACTCTAACTTAAATACATTAATTGTTGAGGTTCCCAATAGATTCAAGTGACTTCCAAAGCTTTGGAGAAGAATGAGTATCATTACAAGGTGAGGGAACAAGACTTAAACTAATTAGATAATAACAAACTATTTTATTTTATTTGTCCAATGCAATGAATGATTCTATGCTTGTATGTTTGTAATGTGCATCTCACATGTTATCCAATATTACTGCTATTTCTGCTTATGCATATTTATTTCTATCTATATATAACATGATGATGATGATGCTAGGAATATGCATGTGATTGTGTGTGTGGTTACTGTGTTGGATGCGAATGGAGCATTAGGGAGAGGTCATGGCATTGTGGTTCAGCCTGGTCACCAGACTCTAGCTCTTTATCTACTCAAGTCTTGCCCACTGACATCGTCGTATCGCCATTACCTTAGCAGAACTATTACATCGTAGGGCATCAGGAGAGGTGGTCTCGGACCGTGTGGTCTTTGACTTTGTCGGGGGACCTTAGCTCTATCTTTATGGACGTATTGAGGGATGTTAGGGTGAAGCCTTGGATACATTGGATGGCATTAGGATTGGTTAGTTGCGAGCCCAGTTTGTAAGCCCTCACCAGCAGAGGCTTACGTGTTGGTATGGGTAGGGCATCAGGGGAAGTGTTGACGATGTGTGATCCGGACACTTTAGCTCTATCTCTATTCCATGGTGGGGTGGATGTGGACGACAATGGTGTTCGATCCATTGGGTGGGTTTACACACCCGTGCATAGAGGTGCGGTGGCCGCCAAACCTTTCTATAGCACAGTTGCAAACTTAAAACTAGACCAAAGATATGAAGTGAATGCATGCATATGTTTGTGCATTGTTTTGTTTGCTCACTGAGCCGTGTTGTGTGCTTACCCTTTCGACGTCGAATATATTTTTAGTTATTGATGCAGGTCCCACTGTAGAAGATTATATGAACGCGCCGACATATGGACACGTAGCCGCTATAGACGGAAAACTAGTGGAGGAGGCGCATGATCCGTCATCCGAGTGCAACCCATGTCTTTGATTAGTTTAGTTATTTTGACTATTGGAACATGTAATTAACTATTTTACCTTATGTTTTGTGTTATTTGGAAATAATTAGATTTAATTATTTATTATCACTGTTAGATACTCAGTTCATTGTTAATAAAGACTTCGCTATTTAATTATTTACTCTGATTATTATTGTGGAATGTATTTGGTTTAACCGGATGGGCACGGCTTATAAGAGATCCTAGTTTGAGCCGTTGGTTTATTGATGGTTCATCACACCACTGGTTAGTCCAGAATTGGGGTGTGACATCAAACCTGCTGTCAAATCCAAGAAAAAACCTTCGGATCTGACAAGATCCACCCTCTGTCGATCAAACACTATGCCGGGTTGGCCGATCAGTTAACCGGTTAACCATAGGTCGAGTCAAATGGACAAGGCCAAAAAAACTCGGGATCCACAAGGGCCGGACCCTCGACTTGAGGAGGGTCGATCAGACACTAGGGTCGCCGGGCTAACTACTCACTCCCAAATCTCAATGGGATTATTATAGGACATTCCTAGTCTATTTAAAGGACGTCCTAAGCCACTTTCACGTTCCTTATCGAACCCAATGAGAGAAAGGAAAAGAGGGAATTAGGAAAAAAGAAAGGTTAAAAAAAGGGTTTTGGGGTAAATTAAAAAATTTTGGGGGGGAAATTTTTCTTTTGGTTAATACTAATTCCAGGGGTACCACCTTAGGTTAGATATGGTTGAGTGTAGGATTCGGGAGAAACCCAAACCAACCATCCATGGTTAGGTTTTCATGGAAAACCATGGGGGGGATGCCCCAAAGCTATCTAGATGAATCATACATGGTTCTAGACCATGGAATGAGTGTTGGTGAATGTAGGAAGCAAGTCGAAGTTCGAATGGAGGGAGGGTCGATAGACCCATCGACCAGATCGACCCTAGATCGACCCTCGGCTGACGGAATGGTTTTAAATTCGAATTAATTCTAATTAAATTCTATCGACTTGTTAGGTTTGCTAGCAATATAATACCTGTTCTAGCTTGAAAATATCTATTCAAGGGAGGGAACCTAACCCCAAACTAAATTGGTTAATAATAAGCCGTTTTCTATTTATTGAGTCCTATTGCATTATTTTAGACAAACCATTCCAATATCTTCTAGATAGGCATGTGCTTGTATGTGTGTGGTTGATGTGCTTGATGCGGGGAGCATCGGGAGGTGGATGAGAACGCGCTAACCTGCGGGTCTAAGCACTTTAACTCTATCTCTAACTCAAGTCTTGTGCATTGGCATCTATCGCCATTACCTAGCTAACTATTATGTCGTACGATCGCGCGGCGGGCCTTGTTGTTTTTGTTGTCTTGTTGTGCCGGCCCGGGGGTCCCCCTTTTTCTCCTGGGGGGTCGGGGGGGGCCCGGTGGGGGCGGGGCTTGGTATGGGGGGGGTTTGGGTTGCAAGCCTCGCAACAAGGGCTTACGTGTTGGTATAGCATTATATAGCACAACCTTAACCTTTGTTGTATAATGTTATGGTAGGGTGGATGGGGACGACGGAACCCAGTAACGGGCTTCCACACCCGTGTATAGAGGCAATCACATAACCTTTGATCACCCAACTTTTCTATTGTACATTGCAACTTTGCTCTAATACCACTTGTTAAAGATGAAAGTACAAACGAGAGAGAAAGTGAAGATCAAGCAAACATAAACAACAAGATTTTTTGAATATTTATGTCCGTAATTTGAATTGGGTATTATTTTTTCCATATTATTTACAAATTTTCCGCTTTTGTATTATAAAACAAAGATTTTGGATGCGTGTTAAGTTTATACCGCTGGGATGCCTCCACCGGTTGAACCGTGGTTATTGGCGGTTCATCACACCCTTCCCGGGGGGGGGGGGGGAATTGGGGTGTGACAATGCCCCGGGCTAACCTCCCCGGGCCCCTGTGGGGTGGGGGGGTGGGGGGGGCGTTGGGCTTGGCGTCGTCTGGCCGGCCCCCGGTAGGCAGTGGTAGGCTTTTCTCGCGGGGGGGTCCCATGCCAAACCATCCCTTTTGCTTTCTTGACTTGTGGGAATGTTTTTTTATTACCACGTTTTAAAAAGAAAGAAAGAGAAAAGGGAAAAAGAGGGAAAAAAAAAAAAAAAAAAAAAAAAAAAAAAAAAAACTGGGAACAAAAAGCAAAAAACCCAAACACAAAAACAAAAAAGAGAATTTCTTTATTTCCAGGAAAATTCTACAGCTTTCTCCACCTAACAAAGTGTTCTTCTTTGCTTTGACCTTACTTAGGGTTTTTCCAATAGAGACAATATATATACATCTTAGAAACCCTAATCTCACACAATTACAAATTAACCCTTACAAATATAATTGATATAAACCCAAATACAAATACAATTCCAATAATTGCGTAGACCCCATAGAATACAAGATACAACCCAACATGAAACCCTATAGAATACAAGACACAACCCAACACGAATGAGCCCCAATCAAGACCTTTTGATCCAGAAGAGTTTAATATTCATAACTCACCTCTTTTTCTCCGACAAGACACCACTGCTCTTCCCATCAATAACTCCAACTGCAACACACAACTCTTTCTCCCTCCACCACCAAACCATTCTGAACCATTACAACCCAGAAAACTCGAGGTGTCAAGAGGCAAAGAAGATTACAAGAAGCAGCCCGTGAAAGAAAGACAGGTGAGCATTTTTTTTATTAGTTGGCCCTATGGTGGCTGGGGATTATCAGCCCCACGGTGGCTGGGAATTATCAGCCCCTCGGATTATAATGAAAAACTTAAGTTAGAATTGTCAAGGTCTTGGGGGTGCCTTGACAAATCGTACTCTTTCCAACCTCATCAAAGTTGATAAGTCAGAGATCTCATTTCTTATGAAAACAAAACATGTGAGACCGAAAATGGAAAAACTTCTCCGAAGGTTTAAAAATAAACAATCCTAAACAATCCTTTTACATGGATCCGAATGGGCTATCAGGGGGATTGGCTTTACTATGGGATTGTGATGTCAATATTTCTCTTCTAAATATGGATAGCCGAATAATTGACTGCTTTTTCTCTTTTAGAAATTCTCTCTCCACCCCCCCCCAACCCAGGCAGGGGGGAGGAAAAAGATTGGGGGGGCGGGAGGAGGCGGTGGTAGAGGGGAGGGGCGGGCCGACCGGGGGAGCCGAAGGCGAGAGGGGGGGGGGGGGGGGGGGGGGGGGGGGGGGTCTCCCGGGGCGCCCCCCTCTTCTTTCTCACTTGTGTTTATGCCAATTCTAATAGATCCCAAAGATACCTTACTTGGAATAAACTCAAAGATCTCTACCCTCAAAGAAATGAATCTAGAAGGGACACAAAGATTGCTCCAGTGCAGCTAGCCAGGGTTGGAAAGCTCCTCTCCTTACTCAGCATGTACTATTTTATCTCATAAGCTGAATAATAATAGGAAATGGAACAAAGAAGTGTTTGATTCTATTCAAAATAATATTGGAAAATTAAAAAATTAGCTATCATCTAATACAAGGAAAACTCTACAATCGGATTTCTCCCAAGAAAATGAAAATGCTATTATCCAAGTGCTTAATGAAGACCTCCTTAGAGAGATCATATGGTGCCAAAAATTGAGAATCGATTGGTTTCAAAGTGCTAATACTCCATTTCTCCTTGCATCCACTTTACAGAAGAGGAACTTCAATCGTATTAAAAAACTTCGGATTCCTTCTCGTTCTTGGATTAATGTGATTTAAAGATTTATCATGAAATCCAACAGCATTTTCAGAATATTTTTTCATCATCTCCAATTGACATGGATGCAATGGCTGAAACTCTAGAATCTGTTAAACCTGTTGTTCTTGACTCTCTCAATGAATCTCCCAATCAAATATTGGATATGGAGGAAATCAAGAAAGCTCTTTTTTCAATAGCTCCTCAAAAAGGCCCCAGGCCCTGATGGTGTTCCCCTTATTTTCTTTCAAAGATTCTGGAATATGGTTAAAGATGATCTTACAAATTTTATTGAAAATTTCTCTTGACGGGTGTTATGCCTATGGAGCTTAATCACACTTACTTATGCTTAATTCCAAAGAACTCTAATCCAGAGACGACCATTAGTTTTTGTGGTGTCTGTGTGAAGATGATCATTAAGATTATGACTCTAGTTAAAACCATTCATGGATGATTTTATTTCATGTTCCCAGTCTGCTTTCATTCCCTACAAATCCATTTCTGATGAAGCTTATCATTAAGGAGTTCTATTTATCATTCATCTTGTTTATTTATTTATTTTTTGGATAAATAAAATAATTGGATAGTCAAGAATGGGATTCGAACGCTGTTTTCAATAATATTCATTGTTTTCTTCGGGATTTACCAGAGGCATCAGCCAGGGCCAGCCTGATTTATCCTCCTCATTTATTATTCTTCAACTTTTCCCCCTTTTGAATTCCCAAATTATAAAAAAAAAACCTTGTGATTTAACTTGAGAATTCTCATCACATTGGGCTCTGTTTTTAATAATGTTCATTGTTTCTTCTGATTTACCAGAGACATCAGCCTAGGCCAACCAAAGCCTGAGTCAGGGTCAATCAGGGCCAATCCAACCAGTCCAGCCCAATCAAGGTGGGCTTGGGTTGGACTGAGCCCTGCACGATAGGATTTGAATTGGGGTTTTTAGGCCCTGAATCAGGGTCAGTGCGGATCTGGGCTCCGCGAAAGTACCCAGGGTTTTAAAAAACCTAACACTGTCGCAGCCCTAGCTCAGCGACACTTGTTCCCAAAATTTAACCATAAGTTCGTTTCTTTTCTTTTCATCCAATCATAAAATTACTTTTTGTCATTCCCAATTTCCTCTTCTAGTAAACTCTCGGATCCACATCCTCTCCCGCTTGAGTTTGGATAGAAAAGTTGGTGGCCCAAATGGATGACCACCACCTAACTCTCGAATGAATTCAAACCGACACCCTTGTCGGCTCAACTTGTCGGCTCGGATGGAGGGTTCGGATTTACCCGAGAGTCAGATGAAAGCCATCCATTCGGGCCGCCAACTCTGCCCAAGGATTTCTATACGTAAACTCACTCTTATATGCGCCGTTATACATTTTCTGTCAAAGATGAAATGATATTAATAAATGTAGCATTGGAATAAAACAAAAACAAAAAATAACAGAATCACAGACCCATTATTTCACTTCTTCACAGAGAAATTGAAGCAATGCACCGTTACATTTCAAAATTTTCCATTGTAAAGATTTAATCACACACAAAAAAAAAGAGCATCCTAATGCATAAGGCTTTTGATATTGCAGGGTCTCTAGGGAAGGGTAGACTGAATGCAGCCTTACCCCGCCATCGCAGAAAGGCTGTTTCTGTTAATCGCACAAATAATAAAAATAATAATTGAATTAGCTTCAACACAAATGAATCCTGCATGAATTAAAAAAAACCATAATGATCACAAACCAATCAAGGCAGAAGAAAAGAAAAACCAAGGATCAACACAAGTTTGAAACTGCTTACCTGGAAGGCTATATATGAATTGCTGTGATGTTAATAGAGAAAGGTTTGCCGCAGTTGACAGTGGGAAGCCTTTCCTGAATGAACTTTCTCCTGCATATATTTCTCTACAAGCTGGCCATTCATATGCTGACGGCAAATGCAGTTACATTTCTAACTTAAATCAGTCCTCGGTTGACGTCCTACTGGGGGACTCCCTTTGTATCATGTGTAAGAGGTTCTGCACAATTTCAGACATTGGGGGCCGGAATTCTGGCTCCGACTGCAAAAATGAACTCAAAAGGTCAGCCGACTTAATTTGAACTAGCCAGCACATTCAATTCTGTGTTATAGCCAGTCCCACAACAATAAATATCAATTTTCATAACAGCTACAAAATGGAAACAAATAAATTACCAATTTTCATATCACGAACAAAATGGAAACAACCCCCTAAAAGTTGTAACAATGACTACATCAATTGGCAATAAAGATTGGGACGTGGTAAATTTTGAAATCCTTCCCCAAGGGGGTTAGTTTTTTCCATATATACTGTTGGAGAATTTATTGACCATTAGAAGTCACCAACACAGTATTGCGGGTGTCAATGCCGTTGACAAGCGCATACAGTTTCAGAATCCACAAAAAGAATGTTATTGGTCACATATCTCGTGAAAATAGAAACCAGTCATTTTTACAAAAAGGTAAAGGTAAACTAGACAGTACCCCTGAGGAGCACAGCATCCTAGGAACATGAAAATTCCTAGTGCACCTATTAAATGTAGGCACCTCCAGAATGCACGCTTCAAAACGAGGTTTGTATCCCCATAACCTCAGAGCCACACAGCACTTTAATTACACAAACAGATCAATTCAAAGTTGGCTTTCTTAAGATTATTGTGCTTGACACATTGTGTATTATTGAGTAATGACCCATGTCCATCTAGAATATTCTGGCAAGAATAAAGGCAACAGATTAACACAGAAAGCAAAGAAACTCACCTGGACACACAAAGAGATAATATCAGCAAAACGTGATAAAGATTTGGCAGGGTAAGCTCCATTAAGAGAAGGATCAACCATCCTTGACAATGCATCTATATCATGAAGTTGAGGGATTGCCCATCTCACCAAAAATTGCTCCCCCCGAGGCTGTGACCTACATATTTTTTTGGAAAAAATAAGAAAAAAAAAAAGAGGAACAAAGATGAACCTTCAGATACCCAAAATGGTTTAGATGCAGATTCCTAACCTGTCATAGGACTTCCGCCCTGTAAGCAGTTCTAACATTACAACACCAAAGCTGTAAACATCGCTCTGGTAAGTGTAAACTCCTGACTCAAATTCTGGAGCAGCATAACCATAAGCTGCTAGGAGGTGTCCTGACAACTGATTATAAATGCACCAGCATCAATAGTGACAAATTTTGATATAAAATATAATTATTCTACCACAGAATATGGAATTCTAGATGACCCAAGAGCCTATGTTTTCCTAATATTGGTTCAATCAACCACCAAGGGGTACAAGATTGAAGAAGAAAATACATATATGAGAACAAAATGATGAAGAGGTAGCTGCAACACTCGTGATTGGCACATACCATCAAGGAATCAAGTATTGTGTATCGGTATCGTATCGGTCAACTGAAATTAAGAGACGTATCGTATCGTGGATACGGTGGATACGCACGGATACGCATGGATACATGGTAAGATACGCACAAAAATGATTAAGGAACATACAAAACACAATTTTAAAACATAAAAACACCATAATTAGTAACATTGAGAAAGAAAAGGTTTCTTCCATCATAGATACACATGATTATGGGGCAGGATACGTACATAAATGATTAAGGATCATACAGAACACATTTTTAAAGCATAAAAACACAATAAATCTATAATTGACAACATTAAGAATTAGATATGGATTAATATAAAATGTCAAACATGTTTACTAGTTGAACCATTTGAGACTAAAAACTCAATAAAACCAACTGCAGAAAAATGAGATAGATGGAATAAGACTCTTATGAGAAAATGAAAAATACAGTCTTCCATTTTCATTTCTACATAAACAGTCTTATCACGCATTGCATTTCAGTAGAGTTCCTCTGAATGCATTATAAGAGTTCTTGCTTTATCTTTCATATCCTCAAACACTATATTTTAAGATGGTTTCCTTATGAAGCCTATCTTTTTCATTAACCAACAGTTTTGACACCCTCATCTACATAGAAAAAAAGCGTACAATCAACAATAAATAGAGAACTTCCAAAACACAAAAATAGACATCAGGCCCAAAAACAGAGAAATAGACATGGGTTGAAACAAAGATCATTGAAAAAAAAAGAAAAAAAAAACAGACGAAGATAAATTCCTAGCCATATTCTGTTTAAGAGAAACAGAAAAAAAAAAAAAAAATTCAGAAAACGAAATAACAAGGATGGAAGAAAAGGAAATAAAAAAAATAATATTATCTAAATTATGTTTCTATTTTTTAAACCAGAAAATAAAAAAAACAAAAAAAAAAATCGAAAATTATAACTAAGAAGCAAAAATGGTAGATCAGTGGTCTACACATCTTATATAAATAGTAGAAGAGGAAAGGATTAATTTTTGAAATTTTTTTTTTTCAAAATTTCTTGTGTTCTTCAAAAATATCTCAAATCAATCCTCAAATCAGTGTTTAAATCCATGTATGTAGCATGCATTCATCAAATAGGACCATTGTTCATTGATTCATGAGAAGAAACAACACAAAAATCGATTTATTTTGAAAAAAAATAAAATTGAAACTCATTACTTTTGCTGTTTTCCGCCATTGGAGCTTGAAGAGATGATTTCGTGTTCTAATCTTCACAAAAACCAAGTTTGATGCAACCTTCCCAGTCGTCTTAGGGCTAAGAATCAAAGCCCAAAGGTTTTTTTTGGAAGAAAATCAAGTTGCATAAGAGTATTCAAACTGAAATGTTTGTCGCCTGGAAAAAGATGCTATTCTGAGTAGAATTGATATTGCTCGATACTTAAATGGTTATCGACCAGTATCGAACCACTAGTCGATATAGGTCGGTTTTTCTGTTTTTTTTTTATTTTTTTTTATTTTTAAAACTATATTTAAAGTGTATTGAGGCAGAGGCTTATCGAGCGTATTGAGCGTATCGAGCCGAGCTGCCTCGATACGCTCGATACTGTGTTTTTTTTTAAAATGGAGAGACGAATCGAGGTGTATCGTATCGACCAGTGTCGATACCGATACATATTGTATTGATACTTGATTCCTTGCATACCATTATAAAATTTGGGGCAGACCATGGGATTTATAACAAGCAGTGTGAGATCAAATATTTTGTGGACTAGAATGTTGAGCAAAGAGAATACTTAAATAAAATATCCGATCGACAAGTAGGTGAAAATTTGAGGAATGGTCCAAATATGAGTCCTTACAGACCAAATGACTGAGATGCTGAACTGAAACAACAAGCTGTAAGGTCTCTCATAAGTAGAGGTTAGTATCTCCCTTGAAGAGGACCATAGGAACATTGTGCAAAGGAGGGACAGCATTCTGTTCCACCTCCCTGATGTTTGCCTGAAGTACTGACTTAAAGTATACTTAAATTCCTTTTTCCAAAATACTTAAAAAGCAATTCACTCCTCAACCTTATTGCCTTTGGTTCTCAAGTAACTGACATCCCAAATCATCAAAAGTATTTTGACCACTACAGTTTTGAGTGCTGACATTAACTCTCGTTTTATGTCTAATTGCACTCAGACAACTTGTCATCAATTCAGCTTAAGTTAAACTTGGAAAAAATAATGAACTCCTTCATTCAATTCAACATTCAAATCGAAGGATAGTAAGCCAACAGAAACTAATAACAAACAGCCCAAAAATATTTGTACTACTGATTTCGGTGTTTGATGGAAGCTCTTTAGTGATCTAGTTGATGTCGATAAATCACAGAAGTGGGCTCCTTTTAGTGGAAATATTGGATTGGGTTACAGAAGAGCTGTGCCTTTGACCCAATGGGTTTTCTTTGTAATAGGCACTTTACTAAGCCTAAAATATGGCCAAGAGGTAGGGATATGTGATTTACTTTATTAGTTAGTCTAATTAGAGTCTAATTTCTTTATTTTTAATTGTTATTAAATTGTTTCAATTAGGCTGGATTAGGTCTCTATCACTCCAGCCTTGTTTAAATTGTTTATTTATTATTTTATTCGGAGTTTTAGTAATAGTAGAGTACCTCCATAACAATTAACAAGCTTTAGGCTAGAGGAGTTTGAGTTCTGATTAGTGTCCTTTATTTTAACCTATGTAAGGTTATGTCCTACCCATGAATTTTGATGAATATAGATCAAATAAATCAAAAAATGGATGAGTTCAAAAATGAAATCTTATTGGAACAGTCCATATCTGGAAAATCCTTCGGAACCATGTCACATCCCGGATCTGATGAAATAGGATGAATGGAGACGATATTTTGTAACTACGTTATTATCTTGAATATCATCTCAATTGTCTTTTGGAAAAAGTAGGGTAGGGGTGAGCAACAACAATTATGAAGTACTGTTTCATCAGGCTTCCAACTTCACGATCGTATCTCCCATCTTTAAGGAAGTACGGGTCTGGGTCCCCCTTAAATGTAAAGGGCCCTCTTTTGTGCCCCATTTTTACCCTTTAGTTTCCAGTCCCCGTATGCCTGATGATCTCTCCTATCAATTTAGTCTGCTCTTTTGATTCGTGCTGATAGTTGGCAATGAAGTTCATAGACCGAGTGGTCGACTGATACACTTCAATCTTTCTAAATGTTAAAAATTTCCTATTCCTCCTATGTCGCAGTGTTGAAACCTTTAAATATATGCAGCATTCCCTATGTTTCGTAACGTTTTCAATAAGCAAGTTGCTTTTGCGTATATTGCCTCTTCCTCTTCCACTCATTCTCTTTCTTCTTCTCAGCCACCTCGCTGGAGGATGGAAATGATGATGACCCTCGTCTGATTTCTGAAGCTAATCCAACAAAGTAAAAAGAAGAAAGCACAGGCAATGCGTGAGAAATCTGGGGTTATTAACCTAGGATCAACGAATTAATGAAAAGCTTTTGCTTTGCTTTGTCTGTGAATTCAAGATTGCATCTGTGGGATCCAGGTGTATTGATTCTTGTGCATCAAGAGTTTTTAGCTTCTGTGGATTCAGTAGCAACCCTGGTAGATTCCAGGTTGGGGTACTGGGTAGGATTCCAGCCCTACAGATCAGGTGGGTTCCTGATAATATCTTCCTTTCTTTTTTTGTTTGCTTCTCCATCAAAATAGGTCAGAATTGCTATACTTTTATCTCTTGCGATTTCTAATTCTGTTAGAATATTTCTGACCCAAATTTGTGCTTATTTCTAGTTCAGATTTTTTGCTTATGGTTTTAGGATTCTGTTTCTAACTGAATAATGTAGTTTTTTGAACTCTGTTTTGATCTCCAGAATTCCCTGCACCGATTCTGAATTTCTGATTGCTTACAAGTTTCCTTGTTAAAATAGGAAAACATCAGATCTTGAGATTCAACCATCAAATCTAGATCATACTTTAAGTCTTTTTGTACTTGTTAATAATTTGATCAACCCAAATTTCAGGCCGATCAGAATTGATTTGATTGACTTGTTAATTTTTTTAACCCTGTGATCCCAAGCTGATCTCCCACTGGATCTCACTTGTTCAGTATTAGTTCTGTACCACTTGTTTTTCAGGAAATAAAGTGTCTAAAGACTACTTTAATATTTATGCTTCAGTTCTGTGGCAAAGTTGACATGATGACAACATAAGTTAGACCTCAAGATTTTGGAGTTGGATGGAGATTCACATTTCAACATTGGGTGGTTTGAGAACTCTAATTCTCATCATTGGGGACTGTCCCACACTCCTACTCTTTTACAGAGGCAAGAACTTTGGCATCCAGACTGACTTCCTCTTTTGATTGGAAACAAAGATCTTCTAACAATATAATAATGGACTAACTTCTAAGGGTTAGGCATATGGGCTCACTTGCTCCCCTAGTGGTTCATATGAAACATTTCTTTTTCCATTGGTCTAATCCTACTGAAGGACAAAGGCCTTTCAGTTGCACTGCTTCCTTCAACAAATTACTTTATTAGTGATGAAAGGAAAGAAAGATTACCTGACTAACAGATCTAGATGATATCAGAGGAGCCAAACCACAATCAGACACACGTGCTGCAAGTTCGTCATCAAGGAGAATATTGGTTGACTTGAAATTACGGTGTACAACACATGGTTGACAGACCTCATGCAGATATCTTGACCAAAAGAACAATGAGATGATGATTAGATCTCTATAATGTAGATCACAATAGAAAAAACATGTGAATGGAAAAAGAAGTGGACAAAGACCCTCGGTCTCCTCCAATATGTGTTACGAATGTAATGGCATGAAAAGGGAATGGAAGCTTTGCATTTGCATTAGCAGATCAAAAACACCCCAACATTATCATTCATTTACTACATTAAATTTGGAGGTCCTAATTCTACAAAATAACTACAAACAAAATTTAAATGATGCAATGAATTGTGTGTGTGTGTGTGTTTTTTTTTAAAGGAGGATGCAAAGTGCAATATCGGTTTTTATACTTACTCTAAAGCTCTTGCAGCTCCAAGGGCCACCCGGATTCGGGTATTCCATGAAAGTTGTCTGCTAAGTTCATCATCAGAGTGCAGTCCATCATGGAGTGTCCCATTACTGGAATATTCATAGATGAGTATCCGTTGCCCATGCTCAGCACAGTAACCCACAAGCTCAACAACATTAGCATGCCGAAGTTTAGAGATGCTGGATACCAGGTAAAAAAACTCTTCATCTGTCTGCCTAATGGAAGCAGCATTGTCCAGTTTCTTGACTGCCAGTAACTAATGAAACATACAGGAGGGAAAGCATAAATATCATAAATCAAAAACTTTTTATAAACAAAGACTAACATGCATAGAAACATACACAAAATTGGGTTGGGGGGGGAGAGAGAGAGAGAGAGAGAGAGAGAATTGAAAACCATGGGGATAAACCATGTCAAGTCAAACTTGGTTTACATACCAAATTACAACTAAGAGTTTCGCAAGCCAGATTCTTTTTTAGACAAGTTTCATGAAACTTTGAGCACTGTAACTCAAGGTTTGTGTATTTATCACAATTCATTGAAAATTAATATTTATCACAAACAATTGAAAATCAAGAGAGAAAAACTGGGTTTGCCTACTTGATAGAGAAACTCATAATCAATGGGTAAACAAGCATGACAACTACAGTTAGTTCGGAACTTAAGAGGATATATTGCCAAACTGCCCAGCTTAACAGGATCCTATCAAAGAAATGACGACTTAAAGAGGTCAGCCACATAAGGTGGCAAATATATTGTGAAAAAAATAAAGCAACACCTTCATTAATGATGACAAGAAACGTTGGCAAGCTTTCTGAAGTTGGTGGGTCTGCAGCTAGTTCTTTGGTATATAAGTAAAGAAAATTTTCTGAAAATTTGAAGCAATGTAATTTAGTAAAGTACCATGAAAAGATTTAAGTAGAATCGTCGATCGTTCTTGATATTCCTAGAACAAGCATTACAATACGTTCATGGTCCTGGTCGGTAGTGAAGATGTCCACCACTCACAGGACATCTTCTTCGTCCTCTATTTGATATTGTAAGAACTTCAGGAGCTTTTTTGCCTTATTTTTTTTTTCATCATATTCTTCAGAAATTCTTGAAATCTTTTGACCTTTCCTTCCAGTCTTAATGATGTTAATGGAACAAAATTTTCCAAGAAATTTAACTCTTATTTATAAAACTTGTTCTGTATTATTTTCTCATTGTCTATTTTCTTCTAATTGTAGATGAAAAGGAAGCATCTTTAAAAATGGGAAATTGAGAGAAAAAAAAAACCCAACTATATAATGGAGGACCATATATTGGGGAAATAGCATCAAACAAATTTAACTGCTAGTCTTTTTACCTACAATACTCTACTGAATTTCAGGCTATGTTTGGATGCCAAGAAAAGAAAAGAAAAGGAAAAATAATAATAATAATAATAATAATAATAATAATAATAATAATAAGACAAAGTAACGATGAAACAATGACTACTTTATGTATCTATCTCTTTCCTCCACAATAAGACAAAAGTAATGATGAAACAATGATTACTTTATGCGTCTATCTCTCTCCTACATTTCATAAAAATACTTTTCTTTTCTTTTCTCAGCATCCAAACGTAGCACAAAGATGGATAGCAGCAGCATCTGAGGCATTGACCAATAAGATGGAACAACAGCCCAGAACTTTGAAAATCTAAATCCTACAAATAATAAACATAGCACAGATGGATAGAAGCAGCATCTGAGATATTTTAGAATATTAAAAAAGGAAGCTCCCGAAGAGAAGCAAGAACTTAGCAGTGGAAGATCACGAGAACCTTTAAGATGAAGGACATTAAGAAAGGTTTCTATTTCATCAAACTGATACTGACTTTCAGTTTATATCAAAACCACAAGGACCTTACCTTCCCATCAGGAAGTTCTGCCTGATAAACACTTCCCAGCATACCTCCTCCAATAAGATTTTCTTGAGAAAAGCTGTTTGTATATTCCTGAAGTGATGCAATGGTGAAGGGGATGACAGACGTGGGGAGATTCAGATTTTTTGAAGGAGTACTCCCTTTGGTAGTGTCCAGGGGAGAAATTGGCTTCACAATGACCTTCTTGACCTTCTCAAAAGATGGAGGAGGGGGAGGAGGCATTGAAAACATATCTATTCCTGTCATGTCTATATCATGATCCTCCTTTTGCTTTGGAACCTCACCCATTCTTTTAGTATCTATCTCCTCAGAATCAATTTGTTTCGGAACAGCAGTCACTCTTCCAATATCTATTTCATGTTCATCCTTTGGCCTCACAATTGCTTCTTTTGAACCTGGTAGCAAAACTAAACTGTTAATACAGAAAAGAAGGCTCAAACAAACTGAACAAGATAGATGAGGTTTACCTTTCTCTATTTGATTATTTGTTTGAGCCATGGATCCATTGTCTTTATGCCTTTCCTTGGGGCTTTTGTAAGCATTAACTTCATTCCTCTTGGCAAAAATGTCAGCCTCTTCTCTTTCTTTGCAACAACTTCCCATGAAAAACACAAGTCCTAATACAGTTATAATAAACAATAAAACCCCAGCAATTGATATCCAGACGATTCTTGTAGTTGTCCAAAATTTATTTGTTCTTGCAGGGCTTGATTCTTCTGGTGAAGATGGTCCATTCGCCTGCTTCCCAGGTGGCACTTCAGAATGTGGCGCCCTAGAAGGAAGAGGCGTTTGGGATGTGGGTGAACGTGGGGAGGATGGAGCAATGCTACTGTTGAATGGATTTCCATCCTTCCTGCCAAGTAGATTCAACAGTTATCAGAAGGTTATAAGAAAGAAATGCTAATCCACAAACTGAACCAACTAAAATTCCTCTTGGCATTATAGAAGTTTTTGGCAAGTATGAAAATATCAAAAAGAAAACTGCAGATTTGCTTACCAGAGATAATTGATGACAGACGTGTAAATGCTCCAATGGAAAGATAACTAAAACATTCACGTTTTCTACATAACTGCTACCTTAGAAACCTTAACCAGATGTGTTTTAATGCAGTTACTATGAAATGACAATTTTCTTTGCCCTCATTTCTGACACTCCTTTTGCACCCACAGCATCAGCAACCAGATCTAAGGAATTGATGCACATTTGTTTGCATTTATCTTTTTCTTTTATTAAGTACACCTGCTTCAATGTTATGAGGACTTTTTCTAGCCCAACAGGTCCAAAACTAAGGAATCAGATGTACAAAGAACTATGCAAATAAATGGGAGGTATATGATTGAATTTAAGTCAGATTTAACATGTGGCGTATCTAGACCATTTCCTAGATATCCAAATGGTCAAAATTGCCATATCACCCTTCATGTGGCACAACCTGGTGGCAAATTAGGGATATGCTCTAGACCTGACGGTCTAGAATTTCTCTAGCCTGCTTAATAACTGTAAGAAAATGTCATGAGTATTAAATTGTGTGCAGCATCATGTCTGGCATCCGCTTTTGTTCGTCTTTTGACAATGAGACACATGATGGTGTGTACAGTAGGAGGCGTTATTCTTCTACAAGGTTCTCATATACATTGCCACATGTACACAATTAGGAAACTGTTTCTTTTTGTTAGATCATGCATACAACACTTGAGCAATTTTTAGGACTTCCTGCAAACGTTGATCCATTACTTAAAACTCCCATAGATTTGTCAACCAATCTACAATAGTAACATAGCCTCTGACATCATATGAAGTGTGTTAGGAGGGAAAAATCCCCTCCATTTAAAATCTTACACGTGTCAAGTTGCGCCTTCGGAGCTTGAGCCCTCGGAGTATCTCGCGCTCGGTATCGTGTATTCGGCCTCTCGTGCGCCCGGCCTCTCGGGTAGCGCTCGGAGTTATAGTCCTACTCGGCTACGGTTCTCAGTCGGAAGCCAGAGTCCCATTGTGATTATGCTACCTCCGAGGAGTCATTCTCTCGGTCTGATACGACACCGACTATTCCGGTCGGCCATTACTCACACGTTGACACGTGTCAGTCCCAGAGCTGACCGACCTAGCTTCCTTGGCTAAGGTCTCCGACTCCTACTCGGAGTCTACCACATGAGTGTCCCACAGAGCAACACGTGGCAATCCTATTGGCAGTCTACTCCCCTGAGTCCTGGTACCTCCATGCTTCTTCACAATCTATAAGTAGAGGTCATCCCTCAAGGTAAACCCGAAGTTACAAGCTATTATCACTCAAACTCTCTCAACGTCCCACTCTCTAAACTGGAGATAGCTTTCTGCTATCTCTTGACTGTTTACATTGGGAATCTAACTTAGGCATCGGAGTGTACCCGGGGCTTAGGCGCCCAACTCCTTTGTCTCATCTCTGTGATTGCAGGTCATTCAGAGCGCGGATCGACGGGCGATTTCCAACAGTAACAGTTTGACGCCCACCGTGGGACCTCTTTTGACTGAGTTTGAAGATTAGCACGTGAGAACTCTGATTTCGATGGCTCACAGAAGAACCCGAGCACGGGTGTCGCACGCCCATTCTGAGTCATCAGTGCGTGTGGGTAGTAGCGAAAGCACGACGAGGGCAGACCGTGAGCCTGCACCCGCACCAGTACCGGAACCCGCACCAGTACCGGAACCAGCACCAGTACAACCGCCAGCACCGGCGCCGGCTACGAGCCACACGCCGACGGTGACACCGCCACCACCGCCTCCTCAGTATGTCACTCGCCAGCAGTTCGATGAATTGAGACAGCAAATCGAACAGCTAGCGAGAGCCTTGAGAGGCGCCCGAGCAAGTAGTTCGGTAGCAGGAGGAGAGAATCCCCACCCGGCACCGAATCCGCCACCGGAAGCTCCGCAAGCAGCCCATCCGCCAAGAGCGAGGGCGGATCCTGCAAACGCCTTGCCAAATAATCTCCCAGCAGGAAATCAAGCTCCTAGACGGAGCGTGGCCGGGCCCGCCGCTCGGCATCCCCCGCCACATCAACATTAGGCACCAGTTGCGCCGCCCCCGGTGAGAGGTGCGGGGCCTTTCCTCGACGCCCTCCGCCAGGAAAGAGTCAATGAAGAAACACCAGGAACGGGTGCTCAACCTCCGGACACGCCCCAGTCCGAGGTCGAGCTACATCTATTGGAGCTAACCACTCGGCTTCAGTAGGTGGAGCAGAACAGGGTAGCCCCGCCGAGAACAGCCTATACTGCAATTATGGCGCTCTCGGACGAGATCATGAGGGTACCCCCTCCTGACAACTTCAAGATGCTGGTCTTCGACTCGTACAATGGGAGTACCGACCCCGAGCAGCATCTGGATGCATTCGTCTCTACGACGTTATTCTACCCTCTGAGCGACGGCCTTATCTGCAGAGCGTTTCCTTCAACGCTCCGAGGCGCCGCTCGTACATGGTTTAATAACCTGCCTCCGAAGAGTATCACTTCATTCGAGCAATTATCGAACAAATTTCTGACGCACTTCCAGGCAAGCCGAGTGCGCAAGAAGACGTCGTACCATCTATCGACGGTCAAACAGCAGAAGGACGAGTCCCTGCGGGACTTCATCAAGCGCTTCAATATCGAGGTGCTCGAAATCAAGGACGTCGAGTCCGCAGTGCACATGTCCAGCCTGCAGGCCGATGTAACAGACCGGGAGCTTTGTTGGTCCCTTGCCCACAAGCCACCGAAAAATCTGGACGACCTGCTCGCTAGGTGCGAGAAGTACGCCGCCGCAGACGAGACGACGAGGGCCCAGAAAAATAATACAGTAAACAATCTGAAGGCCGACCAAGCGCCTGCAGATAAGAAAAGGCCTGAGACGGGCGACCAAGCGCCGAGCTCTGTCGACCCAAAAAAGCAGAAGTCCGGTAAGGATCAAACCTACCAGCATCCGTACAAGAGCTTCGAGTATTATACTCCACTCAACACTTTGATGACGGAGATTCTCGAAGTGACCAAGAACGATCGGAACCTCTGATCCCCGCCAAAAGCACTCGGCGACAGGAGAAATAAAGATCGCTCCCAATACTGTCGCTTCCATTGCGACTACGGCCACAAAATGGAGTGCAAGTACCTCAAAGGAGAGATTGAGGACCTTATCCGACGAGGATACTACGGCAATTTTGTTCGGAACACTGACCGAGCACTGGATCCCGCTCGGAGGGACCGGGGATTACCACCTCCACCTCCGAGGAACCCTCAACCCAACGACTGTCGAGCGGACGCTGGCGATAACCAGAACGCCGCTCGGAGGGACGACAGAGACCCTGATGGTGGATCGGCTGCCCCCAGACAATGGGTCGGCACCATCCAGTTTAGGTCGATCGAAAGCTCATCTAGAGCTGGGAAGGAAAGGGTGTCGGTACAAGAAAGGCTTGAAGGCCGACAATGCACCCAGTCCGACTTCATCCCGTCCTGGTCAGAACCAGAAGCCGTCCTCCGAGAAAGCCGAAGAAGAAGAAGGAAGTCCCATCCGGCTTCAAAGAGAAGAAAGGCCGAGCGGAGGTTCGTAGGCAGTCCGCAGCCCAAGGACCGACCTCACACAACAATGGGCTTGCACATCCCTGGTGACAATGGAGTCTATGCCATCACTAAGGGACCCCAAGCAGAGGGCAAAGTAGTCCTCACCATCATAGGACCATCGACCGGAAACGCCTCTCCGCGTACAGGAAAACCCGCGGAGGAACACTTGCAAACTCCGATCGCGGACAATCGGCCAGAGAAGACCTTCCCGGTCGGCTACCTGCTGCCCGAGGAACAAAGGGAAGGATCCTACCGCATACCCCGGACATTACAGACCGGGCTCGTATAAGCTAACCACCCTCGGCGGGAGGAAATTCCGAGGACATGGCATGCCACCAAAGTTCGAAAATATTATCAATAATTAGCAACTTTTTATTCTCAGTTCATTACAGAAATTTTCAATTATTTTTTCCAGCATGTCTCAGTTGTATACCGGACCCCCTGAGGGCATCCGCTTAGTTTCTTTTAATACAGAACAACACATACAGTTCAGCCAACTCAGCAAGTTTTTCATAGTCGGTCCTTCCGGCGTAGCCGATCTCACCCAAGCGCAGGACGAACATCGCCCTCGACGTATCTTCCTACCGCGGTCCACAAGTAGACCACGATTGCATGAATACCACACTCATATCTTCCTACGCGGTCCACAAGCAGACCCCGATAGCATGAAGATCATCCTCGTATCTTCCTACCGCGGTCCACCAATAGACCTCGGTAGCATGAAGACCATACTCGTGTCTTTCTACGGCGGTCCACAAGCAGACCTCGGTAGCATGAAGACCATCCTCGTATCTTCCTACCGCGGTCCACTAGCAGACCTCGTTAGCATGAAGACCATACTCATATCTTTCTACCGCGGTCCACAAGCAGACTTCGGTAGCATAAAAACCATACTCGTGTCTTCCTACCGCGGTCCACAAGCAGACCTCGGTAGCATGAAGACCATACTCGTGTCTTCCTACCACGGTCCATAAGCAGACCCCGGTAGCATGAAGACCATACTCATACCTTCCTACCATGGTCCACAAGCAGGCCTCGGTAGCATGAAGGTCACACCCGTATCTTCCTACCGCGGTCCACAAGCAGGCCTCGGTAGCATAAAGACCATACTCGTATCTTCCTACCGCGGTCCACAAGCAGACCTCGATAGCATGAAGACCATACTCGTATCTTCCTACCGCGGTCCACCAGCAGACCTCGGTAGCATGAAGACCATACTCGTGTCTTCCTACCGCAGTCCACAAGCAGACCTCGATAGCATTAAGACCATACTCGTGTCTTCCTACCACGGTCCACAAGCAGACCCCGGTAGCATGAAGACCATACTCGTATTTCCCTACCGCGGTCCACAAGCAGGCCTCGGTAGCATGAAGATCATACTCGTACCTAGCAAGAAGATCATATCAGCATCTACCTAACTATGCGATCGGGCATCAGTAGCCCGGCTGGGGCAAACCATACTTGTATCTCAAACATCGAGCTACCTGGATATACCTAAGTGCTCTCGGCCAGCCAAAACGCCAAGCCAAAAACCCTTTCGGGGTAAGAGGCGGTCTAGACAGCAATGCCTTAGCCATTTTTCTAAGGAATGCCCGCGGCCGGATTCGACATCGTTCGTTCTCGCACTCTACTACAAGCTAATAGCCCCAGCTACTTTAATTACTTAAGTGTTCTCGGCCTACCGAGGGCCAGCAAACAACACTTCCGGGAAAACCGCCGAACAGGTAACAAAATGCGAGAAGGAAGAAAACAGATAGAAAGAATGAATATTTTATTGATAAAGGGCCTAGAGGGGCAGTGGTACAAATATACAGGTGTAAAAAAAAAAAAAAAAAAAACAAAACAAAGAAGACAAAATATACAAGTGCTGCCTCTTCAAGGCTGGTTCTCCTCAGCGGCCGGGTGTGCTTGATCCTCGGATGGCGGTGCAAGGTCCGAGAGCTCTACGAGCGGCATCTGCGGCACTTCGTAAGGAGAAAGGTCGTCCTCGAGCATACGGTCAGCCTCCATAGCTGTCGTCGACTCTGCCAGGTCCTTCTCAGCCACGAGCGAGGTCTCCACGGGTACCGGGGGCTCCAACCCATCAATCTGGGCGCCAATCGGGATCTCCGACCAGTTTATCTTGAGGGCGCCCTTATCCGCTAGTTGTTCCCTCAAATATAAGACCCCCCTCTCGAAATACACGCAGGAGGCCTCGTCGACGTCCTTTTCGTACTGAGCCGAAGACTTATACTCGACGACAGCCCGAGCCAAGGCCTCCCGGTGAGCCTCCTCGGCCTTGTTCAACGCCTCCTTGACAGCCCTGGCCTCGTCCTCAGACTTCCGAAGCCTCTCCTCCAGCGCCAGCCTCGCCTGCTGCTCAGCCTGCAGATCTTCCTCGGTCTTCCGCCGCTTGTACTCGGATGATCGAAGCTTTTCCTTGGACGAATGCACTCTCTTATGCTCTTCGTCGAGGGTGGCCTCGGCTTTGTCCAGCGACGCTCGGATGGCGACCTTTTCTGCAACGAGATCCCTAAACTCCGAAGATTTATTGGTTAGATTCTCCTCGGTAGCCTTCAGAGCCTCGCGCAGGGAGATCTCCAAGACCTCCTTCTCGTCCAGGTCAAAGAAAGCCCGAGCAGCCCGCTCGCTGACCTCAGCCAGAAGATTGCTCATCTGCACAAAAGGGATCACTCAGAAAATGACAACATGAATAAAAAGAGAAAAGTAGAGGAATCCAAACATTACCTGACAGCACGCCGTGAATGCTCGTCTATAGATGTCCTCGTTCGACAGGCCAGACGTGAAGGCTATGTCCTCTGGGAGGCGTCCCTCAGTGACTATGATTCTAGCCACCCTTGTGCTCTCGAAGACCGAGTCCGTCGACTTTAGTCCGAGTGCAGGAGAGAAGGCTATCTTCGGAACCTCCTGCCCTTCACCCCTCTAGCGGGCCGTGTGTTCGGCTCCCTCCTTGGGGGCCCCAGTGGCCCCGGTCAGATCAACCACCTTCGGACTTTTGGTAGCCCTCTTCGCCGCAGGCGTCACCGTGCCCTGATCGGCCTTGGTTTCCTTCGCAGTGACCACCTGAAGGGACTGGGCCTCCTTCGCATCCCCTTGGCAGGGCTGGACTTCCTTCATCGCAGCCTCCGCTGTTGTCTCCTCTTGATGACCGAGCCTAGGGGCCGACCTTGCCTTATATATATCGGCCGGAAGCTCCGCGGCCGACTTTATTTTCTTCTTCGGAGGCTCCTCGGGCATGGGCCCCTTGCCCTTTGCCTCGGCCGTGGCCCTCGGTTTCTTCCGTGGAGGCGCACCCGCCTGGCCGCCAGCCGGCTGAACCCCCTTCACGACCTCGGCCGTCCGCTTGGCCAGGATCCGGGCAACGATCTTATCGTCTTTGAAGTTCACTGCAATGAGAAAATGGTTAGCGACAACATCAAGACAGCAACAGTACATATTCTGAGTCCTAAAATTATTAAACTCACCAAGGAGACCGTGCTCGGCCAACTGCACGGGATCCGCAAGGTCGGAGAGGCGTACAGTCTTCCCGGCCATCATCTTGCGTTGAGCCTTTCTCTCCTCCGTCGTCAGGAAGGGGACTTTGTTGAACCCCGTGGCATCGACCACCAGCCAAACATTCGACAGAGGGAGGGCCGGGCCGTCCGCGGGAGGGCCCACGAAGAAAAACTTGTCCTTCCACCCGTGGACGGAGGAAGGCTTTTGGGCGATAGCCGGGATCTTCTTTCCGCCCCTCTGGCTGAAAATGTACCACCCGGTCATAGCCCGGGCCTCGGTCAGACTAGCCAGCTGGAAGACCGACCGAAACAAGTTCAAGGTCGGAGTCTCGCCCAGTCGGCGGACGAACAAGATGAAGGCAAATATGCCTCGCCACCCATTCGGAGCAAGCTGGGAGGGGGCGATGTGGTAAGCTTGAAGGATTTCTACAACTAATGGGTGAAGGGGAAACCGGAGCCCAGACTTTAGGGTGTGTTCATACATACAAATCTCCGACGTATTCACAGTACAGGCCCGCTCATCGGAGGTGCGGAGCCGAACGCGGACATTCGTCATTGGCTCTACGAGCTGGTATGCCCGGCAGACTGACACCAAAGCCGCCTCGGTTTTGATCTTACTCGACACCTTCCATGCTGGGATGGTGCCAATTGCAGTTACTGACGGTCGGTCGCCTCTCTGACAAGAAGCCCGTTGAGCCGTGGGGCCCACGGGGCGACCACGCTCTTCGGCCTCAGAGAAACTCTTCTCAAGTTCCTCCTCTGAAATCGGATTAAAAGCTTCGGAGGCAGCGGACCATCCTTCCCTGGAGGAGGATGATTCCTCAGAAGAAGAAGTTCGAGAAAGGGCCATTTTCTAACTCACTCTCACTCTACCGGAAGAGGTAATACTATTGGAGGAAAATCTACTAAGCATGAAAGAACAAGGAAATGTAAGGAGACTTACTGGTTGGAAGAAATTGAACTCCGACTGCAGAAGCAAAGCTCGAAAACAGGGATGTTCGACTAGACTCCGAGTGCTCTGATAAAACTCCGGTTGCAACTGAAGCAAATGGTTGAATGAACGAAATAGAAGAGTATTTATAGGTCCTGTGACCGTGAACCGTCTCTTCGGGTTCCGGACACGTGCTTCAGCACCATTGGTCGTCGTCTGCCGCGCCGGACACGACGTGACAATCTGACGTCATGCACAATGATGGCGCTTCTTCTCGAGGCACACCGCCTCCTGGTAGCTATCGGATCAATATGTCGATCCGTGTCGCTTCAGTCTCAGCCATTCGATGCATTCAACCGATTCGAAGACGAGCGGCAGTTAATGGCGCTCCTTCTCGAGGCACCCCGCCTCCTGGTGGCCGTCGGATCAAGGGTCGATCCGCGTCAAATCAAAAGATCGACGGTCGAACATGTTTGCAGAACCCGAGTTTAACGCCTCGAGCCCCGCGCCTCAATCAATCGTGCAGACGGTTGGTGCAAGGAGCACTCGGAGTCATTCAATGTAGTCATTAATCTGGCAATCGGCCTCATACGGCGCAGGTTTTCTCAACGGTTTAGACTTATTGCACTATCGAATTCGTTGCATCCGACAGCGCAAGGGGCATCTGTTAGGAGGGAAAAATCCCCTCCATTTAAAATCTTACACGTGTCAAGTTGTGCCTTCGGAGCTTGAGCCCTCGGAGTATCTCGCGCTCGGTATCGTGTATTCGGCCTATCATGTATACGGCCTCTCGTGCGCCCGGCCTCTTAGGTAGCGCTCGGAGTTATAATGCTACTCGGCTACGGTTCTCAGTCGGAAGCCAGAGTCCCATTGTGATTATGCTACCTCCGGGGAGTCCTTCTCTCGGTCTGATACGACACCGACTATTCCGGTCGGCCATTACTCACACGTTGACACGTGTGTCAGTCCCAGAGCTGACCAACCTAGCTTCCTTGGCTAAGGTCTCGGACTCCTACTTGGAGTCTACCACATGAGTGTCCCACAGAGCGACACGTGGCAATCCTATTGGCAGTCTACTCCCCTGAATCCTGGTACCTTCATGCTTCTTCACAATCTATAAGTAGAGGCCATCCCTCAAGGTAAACCCGAAGTTACAAGCTGTTATCACTCAAACTCTCTCAACGTCCCACTCTCTAAACTGGAGATAGCTTTCTGCTATCTCTTGACTGTTTACATTGGGAATCTAACTTAGGCATCGGAGTGTACCCGGGGCTTAGGCGCCCAACTCCTTTGTCTCATCTCTGTGATTGCAGGTCATTCAGAGCGCGGATCGACGGGCGATTTCCAACCGTAACAAAGTGAAATCAAATCGCAAGTGAAATTACGAATCTAACTGTTCATCAGGTTTTATCGTGTCCAATACAAAAACTTATAATGACAATTGACAAGAACAACAAAAACATCCACGCATTTTTATAGAGAGTAGACACATTCAAAGATAAAACAAATCCAAATGTTTGCTACATGGCTCTTACTTGAAATTTGGAATACTCAGCAGCTTTACAGGTACTGGTCCAGAGAACAGATTATTCTCTATATTCCTGTCAAGCAAACAAACAGACATTTCAAATTACAAATGTCTGAAATATCTATTACATGCTAGATTTTTTAATTTTGAGGTGATGCCTAAAATGATAAAGCTAGCCTAAGAAAATAAGAAGCCTAATTCAACATTAAATTATCAAGTTGTCAAGAATATTACAAATCTCCGAGAGGAAGATCTTGAAGGACATCAAGGGTCCCAGAAAGTTGATTACTCTGCAAGTGCCTGCCAATAAAAAAAATTCTATATTCAAGGAGATAGATGAAACATATGAATATGAGAAACCTTACTAAAGGAAATTACTCACAATGTGGTCAGAGAAGACAAACTTTCCATGGAGGGTGGCAGTTGCCCACTTATATTGTTACTAGAGAGATCCCTGCACAACAGTAAATGATCAAAAGCCAACAGTTGACAACATACACAAGTGCAAGTGGCAGAGGAAAGGCACGCCAAAATGAAGGATGAAGCCTTACAGATTTATCAACCCCGTAAGACCTTGAAATGCATCTGGTATTTCTCCCGCCAAAAGATTATTGTTGAGCGACCTATGAGGGATAAGCAAGAAAAAGAATTAATAATTTGAAAAAGAAAAAGTAACATATACAGAAGAGGACCCTGGACACAACTCCTCCAACCGCATTGAAGAGGGGAAAATAAGAAGAAGAAGAAGAAGCATCCTAAACTTACATGGCCGACAATTGAGTAATTGACGCTAAAGAAGTTGGGATGCTTCCTGTGAATTGGTTAGCGGAAAGAAAACTGCCACAAGTGAAGAAAACTTTTATGTAAAAACTTCACGTTTCATATAAGACACCAACAATATAAGGATATATTTCATGTATGTAAAGAGACTGTAACAGAATGGTCAAGATTCAAAACATACAAGTTTTGCATGGTGATGGGTAAATTAGATGGAATACTTCCTCCGATATGGTTGTTGCTCAAATCTCTGCCACAGGTCAACAAAGATAACACAATATATCACTGACCACATCCAAAAAGGAATATCTTAGACTAGATTTTATTTTTCTTTGAAACAAATAAGCTATATAAACTTTGGAGCATGAACATTAATCTAAAAAAAAATTTGGAGCATGAAAGTGAACCAGTGCTTCATAATTTTTCAGATAAGATTATGATGTTTCCTCCTCAATTTGCCTCCCACATAAGGATCTTGCAGAGAACCATCCAATAAGTAGGCAACTTCTTGAGTAGCCAACAGGACTGGACTTAAAGTCTGAAAGGATGATGCTATCCATCCAACAGGTCCAGTTTCCTGGTGGCAAGAGATCTACTAGGTGAGTCCTGCCAACAAAATGCTGCACCATATGGATGGTGAACTTGGGAAAGACAAATGGATAAACTATGCTTCGACAGAATATTAACAGATGCTGCCTCAAGTTAAGACATGAAGAGGAGTCTAATGAGCCCAAAAAGCCCATCTTTGCACTGGAAACACTCACATTGCTATAATAGAAGCAAAAGAATCTAAGTTAGCACCCAATTCCCCTGCCAAATTTGCACCATTCACGATTCTGCAAAAATAAAAATCTCTTAGGCGTACCAAAATTTAAAGGAAGGGGAAAAATCAAAACATCAATCCCTAGAAGTGTGCTTGAGTACGATCACCATACTATCATACATTGAGGTTATGTTTGAATTCACGCATTTGACACCTTGCCATAACTCCAAACATGGGTCTCCTCCATTTGGAACCCATCCAGGAAGAGATGGGTAGCCCAGCGCAGCATATAAGCTATTGATCGCAAAAACTGCCAAATTAAAGAAAAAGCATCTTTCAGTTATATGAATTCATCATTTTAGAGAGAGAAAAACAAACTGAAATAATTTGGAAAACCATACAATGCAGATAATCACAAATGCTATATGGACCAATCAGGAACTAAGTAAACCGCAAACAACTTCTAGAAGCTGTAGATCTACTCGGAGGAAAACAGGCTATGATGTCAAAATTCAGAAGCTGCAGATCTACTCAGGGGAAAACAGGCGATAATGTCAAAATTCAGAAGTTGCAGATCTCCTCGGGGAAGAACAGGTTATAACGTCAAAATTCATCCTTACCATCTCGCGGGTCAGTGTATCCGCCAGTGAACGGAACAGTCAAAATCACCACCAAACAAAAGAAGACGCGAGCGTAGATCTCCCAATTAAAGTAAGTCATTGTCAATCTCTACTTTACACAAACTTCGAGAACTAAACTTTTCCTGTCAAAATCTCTCTGCTTCAAAGTTCACAATAGTAACGAAACCTCTAAGCCTGAAAGCAACGAAGAAGCATTAGAAGAAGAAGATAAACCAATGCTAGTGACGCCAATTATGCTATAAACACAAAAAATCAACTACGCAACACGAACTTAATGGTGAAAAGCAAAACCAGGAAAAAAAGAAGAAGAAAAGAACAATTTTTTAAGTCCCACACAAACCCCCCAAAAACACTAACCTTATCAGAAGTAGTAGCAAAAAACCTCATGAACCTTGCAGTCACCACACGTCAGTAAAACTCGTCTCAAAACAAAGCTATTATCCCCAAGAGAGGCTTCCCTGACCTTACAAAATTTCTCCAATTTAGCAAAGGCCTTACCACGCTAAGCAGCAAAGATTCCACTATTACACTAACCAAAGACCAGAGACATACATGCAAAGATCATATCAGAGTTTCAGAAGATTTTTAGTACAGAAAACAAGAAGCAATCTAGAAGCTGGAACCCTAACCCTGCAGAGAACTGAAAAAGTGAAAGAAAGCTGGCTCCTCTAATCTCAGAGTTGAATCAACAAAAAAATAAAAATAAAAACACAAAGGAATAATGTCGTTAAGTGCAGAGAAAATGCTGGCTTCAGCTTCTCCCAACGTAAACCAACAGTGGATACTGTGATAGTGTGATCCTTCTACTTTTTGGAGTGGGAGAGTGACAAAGATTTTTTAAGTTTTATTTTTTATTTATTTTTGTTTTATTATTATTATTATTATGATTTTTTGTACTTTTTCCACAAGAAAGATGCAAGATGGAGACAAAAGCCTTTATTTAACTCTTCATATTTCACACCTTAATTTCAACCCCGGTCTTCATATTTCACACCTTAATTTCAACCCCGGTTAGAGAAACAAGAAAGTCTGACAATAATTCAACTGCAAGCATTTATTTTGAATAAATTTCAGTTAACACCTAAAATAGTTTTAAAATATTATCTATCATTTATAATTTTAAAAAATATCAACTATCATCCAAATATTTACCATTATTAATCAAATAGATTCATTCCGTTAAATGAATCCATTAATTGCTGATGTCATCTAAAATTGATTTTAAAATATACAATAATATCCTTAAGAAAACAAAGAGATAACCTTTTTTAGTTCATCCCCTTATCTTCAACCTCTCTCTATATATGTCTCAAACAACGAAGGAGAAGACAAGAGGGGAAAACGATGAAGGAGAAGAAAGAGGGGAAAAGGATGAAGGAGAAGAAAGAAGAGAGAATGAAAATGTGAAGGGTTATAATAATCATTTTATTAGTTTTTAAAAAATTTCAATTAAAAAGAAAAAAAAGGTAAAAATGTCTATTTTAAAATCAATTTTAGATGACATCAGCATTTAACGGATTTATTTAACGGAGTGGATTTATTTGATTAACGATGGTAAACGTTTGGGTGGTAACTGATTTTTTTGAAAGTTGTGAGTGGTAGGTGATGTTTTAAAACTATTTTGAGTGGTAGTTGGAATTTATCCTTTATATTTTTTATAAGATTTTGTCACCGTTCATTGCTAGTGGATCCCATATTCTAGAGATAAATCCCACACATATCAATAGTGAAAGAATCTAATGAAAAATATATATACATAGAAAAATACATGTACATGGATGGGAAGTCCTGAAAATCAATTCTTTTCCTTTTTTTTTTTCTTTTTCTTTTTCATTAATTACAAAAATAGTCAAGATGACGGACTGGGTTAAAACTAAACACAAAACAAACAAAACGCCGCTAGGCACCGTTAGTCCCTATTTATGGGCTTCTTTTTATTTTTTTATTTATTTTTGGTAACTGGGCTTCCTTTTATTTATGACGCCATTTTTTGGGCCATATTATTATGGAAAGTGTCTTGATCGGGTCCCTTTTGCAAGAAACGTCTGTCAACGTTTGGTAATCTGAGAGAAACTCTTCCCACGCTCCCATATATCATACACAGTCTCACATGGAATTAAGTGATTGGTTTTTCTCTCCTTTGTTGACAATGGACGGATACCTTTTTATAGGCTATTATTGGTGTAGCGTCAGAGATTCTTTTCACGCTGACGATGTAGAAATCTCTTCCTTAATCTAATCATAACAAATTTAAGTTTAACTTCAATCCAATTAATGATATTTTTGTTCTATTATACAAACATGTAATTTTGCCATAAGATAAAGTAAGAGTCATTAAACCACAGTATCGTCATTTCATTATTTTTGTATTTTTTTTTGGTAATGTATCATTATTTCAAGATAAGGATAAGCTATTCGTCACAAAGCATAATGTTGTTTGTCAATTTTTCCACGATCTTAGAAAGAGAAGCCTAAAAAGTATAGGCAATGGGATCCACATCCTCTCCTACTAGTAGTTCTGGGAGGACAGTGGCAACTTGCTTTGGATGGCCGCCACATGACTCTCGGTAAATCCAAGACCCACGTCCGAGCCGACACCCAGCCGACAAACCGAACCGACAGGGGGTGTCAGTTCAAACGTGGGTCTCGGATTCACCCGAGAGCTAGGTGACGGCCATCCGAGATAGGTTGCCGCGTCCTCCCAGAGGTTCTGGGAGGAGACGATGTGAATCCCAATGGCAATGGTGGGAACCATGCAAGACTTTAGTAACCACAATAGCGTAGGAAAACATGGCCAATTTGATTAGAAAACTAATAAAAAAAAATCTGTATTGAATGGGATTCTGTCTCGGCCAAAACAGATATGAATCGGCTGACACAGCCATTCCGATTCGATTGCTGAATCCTTGTTTACATGAGGGCCCAACGCTGCCTTTGAGACAGAGCCCATTCATATAAGCCCATTAGATTACGGCCCATTTATAGATACTTCTGTGAATTAACTTACAGATTTCCAGCTCAGAACAGCTGTCCAAATCCAAAGCTGCTTTCCAAAACGGTTAGCGGCATCTTTTATCTCTAGTCGGGTTACTCTGTCTTTTCTTCGGATAGGTACCGCTGGAGATTTGAATTTTTTTTTTTTTTTTTTTTGATACTTTGATTATTTATTACCAAGTAAAAAAAAGAAAAGGAAGAAAAGGGGGAGAATAATACAATAATCCACCTCCACCCCCACATGCTAGGCAGAGGTAGAGGAAAGCAAAAGGCCTAAGCCTAGGCACACCTTCACCGAAGATGAAGAAACAAAATAGCATCCTAATCAATGGAGCCCAATAGCCCCCATTGTTGGACTATATACATACATTTATAAGATGGGCACTTTTGAAAGCTTCAATTTTGTACTTTGCGATGACATCATTTCTCATTCCTTTAAGCCTCTTGTCATTTCTTTCCCACCAGAAATGGGTGATAGAAGCATAGAAAGCTAATTTAACAATTTTCCCAAAAGCTCCACAATCATCAAAATTCCTTGTGATCCACATTGCTTCACCACTTACCAAGAGGTCTTCCCTAGCATGGTTAGGACTACACAGCAATCTCACTTTTTTCCAAATCCAAGTTCCATAAGGACATGAGAAAAAAAAAATGGTTTCTATCATCCACTCTAACCCAACAAAAGACACATCTCCTGTTAACCATCACATTCTGTTTTCCAGTTGATCCGCAGTCGCAAGAGCATTCATCATACATCTCCAAGCAGTGAGAGTGTCTCGGAATGTGACCTTTAAACCAAATTGCTGTATCCCATTGAACATCCTTTTCATGAGATCTAAAAAGATTCCAAATAACCTTAGAGTTGCAGCTTGAGGGAGCCCTACCTTGCCGTTGAATTTGGTCTTCTCCACTACCTTGTTGCCTTCTCACTTGACTAATGTTGTACCAAAGATTCTGAAAATTCAGTTGGTCAAACAAGTTGTAATCCCAAGAGCCATTAGAGAGGAGCATGTTCACCAACTCCCTTTTCCTATTAATATCCATCCCCAGGTTGGGCCACACATGAAGAAGAATGCCATTGGGGTGCCATGGGTAAAGCCAAAGCTTGGTGTTTCTACCATCACCAATTGAGTAGGAAACACAGGGTTGAATCAAGTGTCTATGTTTAAGCATCTTTCTCCAAATCCAGGAGCTTCTAGCAATGCGTTTAACTATCCAAATAGAGTTTCTTCTCAAGTACCTCTTTATTACCCAATCAACCCAGAGGCATTTTTTATTAGTTGCCACATTCCATACCTGCTTCAAGATGGCAGCCATGTTCATATCTCCCACATGTTTCACTCCAAGCCCTCCTTTTCTTGGTTTGCAAATTCTATTCCAAGAAACATAATGGATCTTCTTTCTTCTTTTTTTTTTTTCCAAAGAGGGGCCAACCCAGAAAAAAATTAGCAAAAGTAGATTCAATTCTCTGATGAACCTTAGTTGACATTGAGAAGGGGGGGAGGGTGAATCAGTGTATAAATTTTTCTCTGACTTTTTCACTGTTGCCCAGAGCTAATGGAGAACCAACCTGTTACACACATATAAGCGTATGCAAATCTACCTCGCTACCACTCAGTAGCCAGGTCTACCAGATTTGCACACCCATCCTGCAAACCATTCTACGCACTTCCTAATATATAGAAAATTAAAAAAAATCAACACAGGGATATTGCATGGTTTACCACCACAATGTGTGATGGTTAGTCCACGAAATAATGCCCAATGGGCTTCGTATTTATTCAATATACTGCTTTTAGTCTTTTACAAGACAATGATGTTAACCCTGTGTTTTTCTAGCATAAAACTGAGAAGGCATAACAATATCAAGATTCAGGCTATGACCGCCAGTGTCCAGCATCCACTGACACAATACAAAAGAGTAATTTTGGGGTTTATAGCAATGCCCTATAATGAAGCCCAAAGCTAACTAGGTATTCAACATTCACCACATAGGTAACAAATAAATACGGAAAGCAAACGATATGCCAAGTTAAGTGGATCTTACAACCAATGCTTCCGCTTGGAGATGTCTGTAAAGTCTCCAATGACTCTCAAGGATGAAGAAACTTAAGTCTTCAATAAATTCTTTGCTCACCACATTTCCCTTTCTCCTTCACAAGAAACAACCACCATAGATATATAAAAATGAGTTCCACCAACTTCTCACAAGTGCTCAAAACTCCATTAATGAGCAAGAAAAAGTTGGTTGGTGATTAAATGCTCACCCAACACACAAAAACTCTAAAAACCTATCTTTTTTCCCCTTCTTTCTCAATTTTCAATTTTTTTTTCCGTAATCCCAACTCCTAACACTGCCCAACCGATAGAGAATCCAAAAATATGAAAAGTGCAACTTAAACCATCTGATTTGGACATCGGATGGCCGAGTTATTGCCAAAACAAGATCGACTCACCAGATTATAACAAATGGCATCTTTTAATGCCTTTCCATAAACCTGCGATGCACCATAGCTGCGCCGCCATTAACATGGCAGGCGCGGTGTCGAGTTCTTATAGGCTGCGTAGAGAATCAATAAAGGGAGCCATTGGATGTTCTAAAAAGATCCGTCAGATCCCGTCATATCGCGTCAGTGCATTTGCGGGATTGCATATAGCTGTTGGATCAGGATCTGTCCATCGCTATATAGTGGGCTCGCCACACAGAATCAAGAGGGAGCATTAATATGCCGCGGATCACTATTTTATGCTGCTCCCAGCCAATCAGAAGATTCGCAATGGCAACTTATTCTGTCCGTTGATATACACTTGATCCGGTAATTTTCAGGGTCGTCAGATGCGCATCTGAACTTCGTGTCTCCATTAAAGCTGATGATCTTGAATCTTCTTCATTTTAACTTGATGAAAATGCCCTTGACACATCCATAAATGGCCTCTATAACTGGATTTGTTTATAAACTGACTCTGAGATGCATTTTTGGCTGAGAGGTGCTTCTCTCCCAACTTTTCATTGAACACTTGGCGACAGGGCCATGCGATGCCATGCGCATGCATAGGCTGCTGGCCCACTGCTTACGGCAGGCTTACGAGCCTTGCTACTTGCGGTAGGCTTGCATGCCATGCTGCTTGCGGTAGGCTTGCTAGCCATGTTGCTGTGGCTAGCTACTACCTGTGGTGTCGCGGTCCTCGGCTAAGCTGGCTGCTACGGTAGCATGCCATCTCAACACAATGGGTCCCACTCATCATTTTCTCTCTCCTCTATCTCTTTCTTTATTTTCTCTCTTCTTTTTCATTCTTCAGACGATGCCACAACATTAGAATCTCTGCCACATCACCAGTGTCTCTGCCACATTATAGTGGGGCCCACAGACAGTCTCTTATCAAACTTGGCCCATTTGCCAACAATTACAATACAAAGTACAACAACATCCCCCTTTGGAATTATTGGCAACTCACTCTCCGCACATGAAATCTCTCTCCCCCTTTGAAAACAAGTACAAAGGGACATGCCACATAGGAGTGCTCACCACATCTTCTCAATCCTATGGGCTCTCCATAAACAACAACTCAACACTACACTAACACAGAAAAACATCAAAGAACTCCCCCTGAGTCTAACATAGGGAGCAAAAAAAAAAAAAAAAAAATCAACTACATGCTGCGTCCCCTCACACCAAGCTCCTCAATGCTTGGGGAGGATAACCACTCTCAACTTCTATCTCAAGTACACAAATTGTTCCCTGGGAGGTGGCTTTGTGAAGATGTCTGCCATCTGCTTTGCTGTAGGAATGAACTCCAACTGAACTTCTCCTTCTGTTACCTTTTTTTTTCAAGAAATGATACCGAATGGCTAAGTACTTCATCCTGGAGTGCATCACTGGGTTTTTGGAGATATTGATGGCACTAGTGTTATCATAGAACATTGAAATAAGCTTGTCTGACTCAATGCCTAGATCCTTCAATATCTACTTCATCTACAAAACCTATGTGCAACATGAGGTGGTTGCAATGTATTTTGCCTCTGTTGTAGACAATGACACTGACTCTTACTTTTTACTATGCCAAGCCATCAAATTTTTGCCAAGATAGAAGACACCTCCACTAGTGCTCTTCCTATCATCAACATATCCTGCCCAATCTGCATCTGAGTATGATGACAACACTAGATCCTTATTTTTTGCATACCAAAGACCATACTCCATTGTCCCCTTTAAGTATCTAAATATCCTCTTCACAGCTACCACATATGTCTCCTTTAGGCCAACTTGAAATCTAGCTACCATGCAAATAGACTATAGAATATCTGGCCTTGTAGTAGTCAAGTAGAGTAGACTTTCAATCATTGACCTATACATAGTATGGTCAACTGGTGGAGAGTCATCGTCTTTGCTCAATTTGCAGTTAGTCATCATTAGTGTACTAACTGGTGTATAATCCTCTATTGTAAACTTCTTCAACATCTCTTGCACATACTTAGTCTGAGATAAAAAAGAATCCATCTTTCAACTGACTGATCTGCAAACCCAGGAAGTAAGAGAGTTCACCAATCATGGACATTTTAAATTCATCTTGCATCCTTTGAGCAAATCCTGACATAATTCATCCTTATGGCCAGAAAAGATGATGTCATCTACATACACTACCACAATAGTTTGGCTAGCATCAACATATTTCACATACAAATTGCTATCAACCATTCCCTTCTTGAAACCTAACTGACAGAGATAATTATCTAGCCTTGAGTACCATGCTCTTGGTACTTGCTTCAACCCATACAATGCTTTCTTCAATCTATAAACAAGTATAAGGTCCTCACTCAGTTGGAATCCTTCTAGTTGCTCATTATACACATCCTCTTCTATATCACCATTTAAAAAAGCTGATTTGACATCCATCTGGTAAACCTTGAAGTTCTTGTGCACAACAAATGGAAAGAACACCCGGGTTGCTTCCAACCTAGCTACGGGAGAAAATGTTTCTTCGAAATCAATGCCCTCAACCTAAGCATATCCTTTACAAACTAATCTGGCCTTGTTTCTTATAATTTTTCCATTTTCATTGAGTTTGTTTTTGTAGACCCATTTAGTGACTATAACATTCTTGTCTATAGGCCTTAACACTAATTCTTAAGTTTTATTTTTCTCAATCTAGTCCAACTCTTCATTCATTGCCTTGAGCCAACTAGCATATTCACATGCCTCTGCTACCGACTTTGGTTCAATGTGAGATAAGAGAGAAAACATTTGTTTTGCTTTTTTCACCTTCTTTATTTGCATTCCAGCTGAGGGAACACCAAGTATCAATTGTTCAGGGTGATTCTTCTTTACTTTGCTTAAGCCACTTCCATTTTACCTATCTGTCTTAGAATCTGACTACTTTTCTCTTTTATTTTTCTAACCACTACTCTTTGTCCCGTTATATTTATTACATTTTGCTCTTTTTCTATTTCACTGTCATTCTGCTCACTGTCCAAGTCTTCAAAGATAGGAAGCTTACTGTTTGGCCCTGTAGGAGAATTCTTGTACTCATCAACTCTCACATCTGTACTTTTAATAATTTTGTAAAGTTTCTTGTTATAATATTTATAAGCTTTTCTAGAGGTGGAATAGTCAAGAAATATTCCTTCATTGGCCCTATCATCAAACTTTCCTAAATCATGGTTGGTGTTTTTGATATAGCACTTACTACCAAATACCTTGAAGTATTTTACTGTGGCCTTCTTACCAAACCATAATTCATAGAGAGTTTTGTCTTCATGTGGCCTCAACATACACCTGTTCTGAACATATATTGTTGTATGCACTACTTCTCTTCAGAATTTGTTTCCCATGTCATTTTTGTTCAACATGGTCCTAGCTATCTCTTGAACAGTTTTATTTTTTTTCCTCTACAACACCATTTTGCTGTGGTGTTCTAATAGTTGAAGTTTGCCTCTTAATGCCATCCTCATAACAATACTCTACAAAGTCAATCCAAGTGTATTCTCCTCCCCTGTCAGATCTCAAACACTTGATTTTCTTCCTTGTCTCATTTTCAACTTGATTTTTAAAGACTTTAAACCTAGCTAGAATGTCACACCCCAATTCTGAACCAACCAGAATGGTGTCATGAATTATCCATAGACCAACGGTTCAACCAGGATCTCATATAGGCTGTGCCCATTCGATTAAACCAGATACATTCCATAAGCAAAATCAGAGTAAATAAACGATAACGAAAGTTTTTAATACTAATAAACTGAGTATCTGACAATGATAACATAATTAAGTATCCAATTATCTCCAATATACCTTAAGACATAAAATAAAATAATCAATTACATGTTTCAATAACTAAACAACTAAGCTAATAAAAAATACATGAGTTGCACTCGCATGACGGATCATGTGCATCTTCTTTAGCTTCTACATCCATCGCAGCAACATGTCCATACGTCAGTGCATTCATATATTCTTCAACAATAGGACCTGCATCAAGAACTAAAAATATTCGACGTCGAAAGGGTGAGCATACATCACGGCTCAGTGAGCAAACAAAACAATGCAACAAACATATGCATGCATTCAATTCATATCTTTGGTCTGGTTTTTAAGTTTGCAATGTGCTATAGAAATGTTTGGTGGCCCCTGCACCTCTATACACGAATGTGTGAATCCGCCCAATGGATCAAACACCATTGCCATCCTACATGCATCCACCATGGAATAGAGATAGAGCTAAAGTGTCCGGATCAAACATCACCAACACTTCCCCTGATGCCCTACCCATACCAGCACGTAAGCCCCTATTGGGGAGGGCTTGTAAATTGGGCTCGCAACTAACCAATCCTAATGCCAAATAATGTATCCAAGGCCTCACCTTAGCATCCCTCAGTACTTCCATAGTGATAGAGCTAAGGCCCCCCGGTAGAGTCAGAGACCATATGGTCCGAAACCACCTCCCCTGATGCCCTATGACGTAATAGTTCTGCTAAAGTAATGGCGATACGATGATGTCAATAGGCAAGACTTGAGTAGAGATAGAGATAGAGCTAGAGTCTGGTGACGAGGTCAAAGACCATCATGCCACGTCCTCCCCCTGATTCTCTACTCGCATCGGACACACCAACCACACACATACATTCATATGCCTATTTCTAGCATCATCATCATCATCATGTTATAAATAAATAGAATTAAATATGCATGAATAGTAATAGTAGGAATATTAGATGACATGTGAGATGCACATTACAAATATACAAGCATAGAATCAATCATGGCATTAGACTCAATAAAGTAAACGGTTTATTATTATCCAATTAGTTTAGGTCTTGTTCCCTCACCTTTGATCGATATTTGTTCCTCTCCCAAGCTTTGGAAGTCACTTTGAATCTATTATGAACCTAAACAATTAATGTATTTAAGTTAGGATTCAAGTTTACTAAGTTACAATAGTCAAAAACCTTGTTTGGTCTCAAAATATGCTTACTGTTATCGTGTGGTCGCATGTGTGGTCGAACCCTGTGGTCGCATTTTATACGACCACATCATGCGACCACACCTTTCCTGGGAACTTCCTGAATAGTTGTGGTCGACCCTCTGGTTACCCTGTGGTAGACCACAGGCTGCGACCACATGATGTTTGGTCAATTTTTCATCTCAATTCGAATTCTTCCTGAGTCGATTCCTCGGCTCATCACTTGGGTTCATCTTATGGTTTTTCTATGACCATTATCTATAGTTTCTCATTATCAATTATTCCTAACCTATTTTCTCAAGGTTTTTCTTAGAAATTCCATAATCGAAATCATTACATTAGATTTAACACATCAACTTGAAAAGAACCTATTCTATCTGATCTACCCCATAGAGTCAAGTCCATACCTTAAGCTTGCTGTAAAGAGATAGAACTTTTCTCTACAAAACCGTCTTCTCCAAGCTTCTTCTCCAAATCTCCTTCTTCCCCTTATCTTCCTTTCTCTTTTTCTCTTAGGTTTAGGGTTTCAATTTGAGTTCTAAAAGAGTGAGAGAGGCTAAGGAATATCCCTTATATAGAGAAAAACCTCCATATAGAGTCCCACTTTAATTAGGAAAGAGTCCCCCCCCCCCTCAAATTAAGAAAGTTTTCTAAACACGAAGTCTGTTCATTATCGTGTGGTCGCACGTGGGGTTGTAGAATCTATCAACTACACGTCCAAAATATGCAACCACACGTCCCAGACTCCAATGTCTCATTATCTGATGTGTGGTCGAACCCACCTGTTTAGGTATGCGACCACACGCTCCTAATTAGATGATTTTGGGTTCAATTTCATACCTAGCCTTGTGGTTTCTTCACGCACTTGGTCCACTTGGTCCGACCATGATAGGAAGACCTGATACAAGGTGGTAAGACCGGATTAGTATGATACTGGTCTTACATAGAACCTCTGATTTATGTTTCTAAAACGTCACCTAAGTCATTTTTAAGTAGTCATTAATAAATAAAATGAAGTACCTTTTCCCTGTGATACTCTGCGTCCTTACTGGCCTACATAAATCTATGTAGATAATCTCCAATGGTTGAGTAGTGAAATACTCCTTTGGTTTGAATGATGCTCTTGTCTGCTTCCCCTTCTAACAAGATGCACATATACCATTGGAGGGCTTTCTCAAATAAGAAATGTCTCTCACTACCTTCTTGTTGGATATTTTTTTTTTAGATTTTCAAAGCCAATATGCCCCAATCTTCTATACCATAGCCATGTTTCTTCTTCTTGACTCATCATGTAATTTCTTTAAAATTTTCAAACAATGTATAGAGATTTCCAGAAGTCCTCTTTCTTGATGCCATTAACTTTCTACTGTCAATCCTTTGGATCTCACATCCTTGATCATTGAAAATCACTCTGTGACCCTTATCACAAAGTTGACTGACACTCAATAGGTTATGTTTCAAACCTAAAACATAGAGAACATTATAGGATTTTACCTTCCCATTGTTGAAATTAATGCTTCCCTTTCCAACAATCTTCGCACCATTATTGTTGCCAAACTTAATTGAGCCTCCCTCGTAGTGTTGAAGCTTCCGAAGACTCTTACTATCTCTAGTCATGTGGCTTGAACATCCACTGTAAAAAATCCATGGTGTAAAACTGTCTTGTGCCTTGAAAGCTGTTTGTACAACCAAAGAGCTATTCTTGTTTCTTTCTGTTCTATCCCTCTGAACCCAAACTCTCTCCTATAATTATGGTTTTTTTTTTAACTTGCTTCTGCTTTAGAGCCTTGCTTCTAATTCTATCATGCTGTCTCTGTGGAGGTGGCGTAGGAGGAAAGATGATCTTGCAGTTCCTTGCTATATATCCAAGGTTATGATAATTGTAGCACTCAATAAAATTCTCTTCAAGGGGAGCAAACTGATTTCTACTCTCAAATCTGACTTCTCTCATGTTGAATTTACAGGTGGTTATCCTGTGTTAAAAGGTGTTGCATTATATCGATATCCTTGAAAATGAGGTCTTGTCCTTGAAGGTGCCATGTACCTCTTCTGTCTCTGTGGTGCACTAGGATAATTTCCTCCATAGAAGTTACCAATCTCCACTCTCCTACCTTGCCATGCATTTTGTCTTGGCCATGCATGGTTAGTCTTAGGGAGAGAGATTTGGTTTCCTCTTTGATCATAAACCATAGGGTCCATGCCCTTTTTATTTTCCTTCACAAAAGAGATGAGACCTTTTCCTTTTGAATTGGCATTCTTAGATGTCTCTCCTTTATCAAAACAAAAACCAAACTTGATGTGGGAATGTCTTTGAGCATTGATGATATCATCAAGCTTGCTACTACTAGGATGCATTGGAGTAGTGTTACTTGGTTCCTCATTTTGAGCTAGTTTTTGTTGTCTCTCAAGCTCTCTTTCTTTATACTCAACCACTTTTGCCTTTAGAATTACAAACTCCTTCTCAAACTTTTCAAATCGATCAATTATAGTGGATTGTTCTTCAAGTTGAGCTTTCAAACCTGCATTCTAAGTCATTACCCTAGAATTATCTATAGATGCCTGTTTAAGCTGAGTCTTGAGATTATCAATAACTTTCTTGGACTCTTTATCTTGAACTCTCAGTTCTTAAATCACTTGTTTTTGCTTTTTAACTTCTTGTAAGACAAGCTTGTTATTTTTTTCTTTCCTTTTTAAGTTCCTTCATAGTTGTAACAAATTCTTCCTCAAAATTTACCTTACCTTCTTCATTACAGCTTGAACTTGAATCTTCATTCTTACTTTCTTCATCACCACTTGAGATTGATTCCACATTCTTACCTTCTTCATTGCTTTTTAAAATAAATTATTCGTCTTTGTTCTCTTCATGTTCTTCAATGAAAATTATGAACAAAGCCTCATTAGACTCATCTTTTGAGACATCATTTGATTCATCATTTGAGGTTTCACTGCTTCTCTTAGAAATGAAACTCTTTTTGTTAGACTTATTCTTCTTGAAGCTATATTTTTTTTTTGCCTTGGACTTGTGTCTGCTATCATCTTCATCATCACTGTCAATCTTACTCTTCTTTGGGTAGCACTTGAATAGAAGTTTGTTCTTATATTTTCTTGTATCTTTCTTTAATTTTCTAGTAAAGTGAGCTGTGGCTTTATCTTTACTTTCTTCCTTATCTAGTTTTTCAGAAATCTTCAGTTTTTTCATGGCCTTGAAAACTACTTACTTATCAATAAAGGTTTCAGGGTTAATTCTCATCTCAAAAACTGTCAATGCTCCATGTATTTCATCAATAGTAACTTCATCCAAATCCTTAGTCTCTTCCAGAACTGAGACTTTTGATTCGAACTTAAGAGTGAGAGACCTTAAAATCTTGACAAACAATATGTCCTTTTAAATCTTCACAAAGTCCTATAATGGAGTTGACCACTTCAATAACTCTGTTTATGTACTGATCAATAGTTTCATCTTCATTTATTTTTAGGTTCTCAAATGGAGCCCTGAATGTTTACAGCTTTACCTTCTTAATTTTCTTATCCCTTTTATAGATGTTAATCAACCTATCCCAGACCTCCTTTGCAGTCTTGCAGTCCATGACCTTAGCCAATTCGCTATTATTTAATCCCCCTTGAATGGCATTGAATACCTTTCGATTGTTCTCAAAGTTCTTCTTGTCTACTGCACTAGGAGCAGTCGTGTCATGTGGAGTGCAACCATTCTCAATAGCTACCCAAACATTAAACACAAGAGATCCTATATAAATTTCCATTCTTTTTTTCTAGAATACAAAGTCTGTTCTATCAAATAATGGGGGTTTGTGAGAACCTTCCCCTGGTGCCATGACTGTACTCTAATATCTTAGTTGCTGATTAAGCTGTCACTGAGCCTGGTATTCTGATACCAATTAAAGAACCCTAGTTAACACTGAGAGTGGGGGTGAATCAGTGTATAATTTTTTCCTTAGCTTTTTCACTGCTGCTCAGAGCTGATGGAGAACCAACTTGTCACATACATACAAGCGTAGGTAAATCTACCTCGTTACCACTTAGTAGTCAGGTCTACCAAATTTACACACCCATCTTGTAAACCATTTCATGTACAGGAAATTAAAATAATCAACATAGGGATATTACATGATTCACCACCACAGTGTGTGATGGATAGTCCACAGAGTAATGCTTAATGGGCTTTGTATTGACTCAATACACTGCTTTTAGTCTTTTACAAGACAAGGATGTTAACCCTGTATTTTCCCAGCATAAAACTGAAAGGGCATAACAATGCCATTGAGGCTATGACTGCCAGTGTCCAGCACCCACTGAACACAATACAAAAGAATAATTTTGGGGCTTATAGCAATGCCCGACAATGAAGCCCAAAGCTAACTAGGTATTCAACATTCACCATATAGCTAATAAATAAATATGGAAAGCAAACGATATGCAAAGTTAAGTGGATCTTACAACCAATGCTTCTGTTGTGCTTGGAGATGTCTGTAAAGTCTCCAATGATTCTTAAGGATGAAAAAACTTGAGTCTTCAATAAATCCCTTGCTCACCATACTTCCCTTTCTCCTTCATAAGCAACAACCACCATAGATGTATATAAAAAGGAGCTCCACCAACTTCTCACAAGTGTTCAAAACTCCATTAATGAGCAAGAAGGAGTTGGTTGGTGATTGAATGCTCACCTAACACATAAAAGCCCCAAAAACCTCTCTTCTTTCCCCTTCTTTCTCAATTTTTCAATTTTTTCTTCCTAATCCCAACTCCTAACACCACCCAACTGATAGAGAATCCGAAAATATGGAAAGTGTAACTTAGACCATCCGATTTGGACATCTGATGGTCGAGTTATGGCTAAAACAAGATTGACCAACCAGATTATAACAAATGGCATCTTTTAATGCCTTTCCATATGCTTGCTACGCACCATAGTCACGCTGCCACTGACATGGCAGGCCCAGTGTCGAGTTCTTATAGGCTGCATAGAGAATTAATAAAGGGAGCCGTTGGATGTTTTGAAAAAGACGGGATCCATTTTGATCCGTCGGATCCCATCATATCGCGTCAGTGCATTTGTGGGATTGCATATAGCCATTGGATCAGGATCTATTCACCGTCATATGGTGAGCGCGCTACATAGAATAAAGAGGGAGCATTAATATGCCGCAGATCACTATTTTATGCTGCTCCCAACCAATCAGAAGACTCGTGATGGTATCTTATTCCATCCTCCAATATACACATGATCTCGTAATTTTTAGGGCCATCAAATGCGTATATAAACTTTGTGTCTCCATTAAAGTTGATGATTTTGAATTGTCTTCATTTTAACTTGAAGAAAATGCCCTTGACAAATCCAAAAATGGCCTCTGTAACCGGATTTGTTTATAAACTGACTTTAAGATTTATTTTTGGCCGATAGGTGCTTCTCTCCTAGCCTTTCATCTAATACTTGGCGGCAAGGCCATGCCATGCCTTGCGTGCACATAGGCTGCTGGCCTGCTGCTTGCGATAGGCTTACGAGCCTTGCTGCTTGCAGCAGGCTTGCATGCCATGCTGCTTGCGCCAGGTTTGCATGCCTTGTAGCTTGCGACAGGCTTGCTGGCCTTGCCATGCTGCTGTGGCTAGATGCTGCTTGTGGTGCCATGGCCCTTGGCCAAGCTGGCTGCCACGTGCGGTGGCATGCCATCTCAGCATAGTGGGTCCCACTCATCATTTTCTCTCTCCTCCATCTCTCTCTTCATTCTCTCTCTTCTTTTTCATTCCCCAAATGATGCCACAACACTAGAATCTCCAGCAGTGTCTCTACCACATCATAGTAGGGCCCATAGACAGTCTCTCTCATCAAACTTGGCCAATTTGCCAACAATTACAATATAAAGTACAACATTCTCCTAATCACGATTTTTGGCTGCTCAAACACCCCTACCCAATATAATTATTTTCCTTGAAGAACAGATTAGATAAGCTGCAACCTACCTGCTTGAGATAGAAGTCTAGTTTTCCACCCTTCCAGAGTTCTACTAATTTTGAGCATAATGGAATTGCAATGAGAAGCTTTCAAACTACCAGAGCAAAAAGGAACCCCAAGATAGATAGTAGGTAAGGATGACTCCATAAGACATGAGGACTAGACCAAAGAATCAGCCATACAGCGTTCAACACCTCCAATAAAAATATTTGATTTCATCTTATTCATTTTCATATTTGAGAGACCCGCAAACTCATTAAGAATACTCAAGCACTTTTGGATTGATCCTTGCTCTACTTTTACAAAAAGCATGAGATCATCAGCAAAAAGAAGCTGTGAAAGCTTCAATGGTTTGCATACTTGAATCAATTTGATTTCTTTGGCTTCCATCGCATGGCCTATCATAACTGTAAATGCTTCCATTGCAATGGTGAATAGGTAAGGTGACAGATATTAAATAACGTATTCTTCTACGAAATTTTATATAAATATTATTATTGTTGTCTAAAGAGTTAGTAATTTTTTCACACATGACAAGATGTCTTTTTTATCATATAAGCAAAAATGATGTGTCTTTTTCGACTCTTGGATAAATAGATTATAGTTTAGATTAACTGCATGTCAAATTTCAATCACTAATTTAATTAAGAAAAAAAAAAATTTTTATTCGGGAATGTGTACCTGCACTAGACACAATAGGGGTAAAATTACCATCCCACCCCCTAGTTGGATGCTTATGCTTGTGCTCCTAATAACCCCCAAGGCGCAAAAGCCACATCACCAATAGAAAACCCTCTCTTTTCAATTAAATATCCTCTTTTATATTGAAATGTATCGTGTGTTTGTCCATGCATGCATATGAGTACTCTAAACATTATGGTGCATTAAAAAAAAAACATTATGATTCACTCTCCCAAGCAGGGAACGAACAATTTAGATTTAAAAAAAAAACCATAAAAATAAAAAAATTTTACTCAACACCCCCTTGATAATTGGTTTACTATACAAAACTACCCTATCTTTTGGACTTACAATCTACTACCTTCTTGCTAATGGTGTTAACTTAAAATTTGGTTTCATCTTCAAAAGGGGTATATTTCTTCCCAATCCAATTTTTAAGGTTCTAATCGATTCCGATTTGATCAAAAAAGAAAACAATTGAATCCGATCCCATTTTCCCTAGCTTCTGAACGAAGCCTAAATCACCTAGACTGAGTACGCCAGAGGGTGATTCTGATCTGATGTACCGAATCCCATCCCAGCAAGGTCACCGGAGAGAGCATGGGCTTGGTAGGAATGGAGGCGAGGACGAACACGGTCCATGTGGTCTCGGAGCTAGAGCTGGTGCTGCGATTGATTTCTGTGGTGGTAGTGGTGGAGTTGAAGCTCATACTCTGCCTTGCTCTCTCTTCATGAGGTGTTGAGGAAGAGAAGGAGAACAACAAACCATGGGATAGGATCGGAGACATAGGCTAGTCGGGCTGATCCGGCGTCCCTGGGTAATTGCACTACTAAAGAGGGTGGGAACGTCGGTGCCGCTAGCACCCCTCCCGGGCTAAGGATCGAGATTAAGGGTGTCAAAACTGGGCCTGGCCCGGTAGCACGGACCGAGCCAACCCGATATAACCTGAACCCAGCCCGGATCGAGCCTTAATGGACAGGTTTTGGTCTGAGCTTGTAAAGCCCAACACCATTTCAACCCAAACCGAAACCAAACCGGACCGGTCCGTTAAAAAGCCCGAATTACCCCAAACCAATAAAATCCAACCCGAACACCGATAAGGTTCGTTCGGGCCCAATTTCTTAATTTTAATGGTTTTAAATTTTAATAGATTGTGTTACACTATTAGAGTTCACTTCATGATCTAGAAGATTATGTGAATCTATAGTTGAAAAGATTATGTTAATTGTTATAGTTTATTAATTACATACATATGGAAGGAATAATGCTAATTTTATAGATAGAAATAATAAAATAGGCTATATAGTTTACATATAAAAGAGGCTCGATAAGCCCGATCCGGACCGAACCAACCCGAAATCACCTCAATAAACCCAGCCCGATAACAAACCGACACCGGACCAGCTCGTTAGTTATTGTGTCCAGCGCAGCCCACCCGAGCCCGAACTCTTAATGGACATGTTTTGGACTGGGCTTATAAAACCCGACACCGGTTCAGTCCGGACCGAAACCGGCCCAGACCGGCCCGTTGACACCCTTAATCGAGATGGCCTTCGGTGTCATACCCTGCATGCTTGTAGCGTTCCAGATCTGGAAACTTCACGTAATTAAATCTTAGAAATTCTTTCCATGGCTTTAAATTTCTAATAAGATCTAGAGCACACAAGAAAGGGCGATTTAGAGAACAAACCAGTGGTTTTTTTTTTTACTTTTGATTGTTCAAAAACGCATCTTTTAGGATTTAGTATTTGAAAATGCGTGTACGATTGGACTATTGAAACGCAAATTTCTCTTATTGAAGTGTCTCCCCATTTTCATGGAGAAACAAACTCAATCAATGTATAGAACAAGAACAAAAAGCCTTTATGATAATTTCCTTATTGACCAAATAGGAAGTTTTGGTAGATGGGTATGTTGTTGTTGAATCCTAGCCCCAAATTTAAGGATTCTCTCTTTGTCCGCCACATTCTGGGCTGCTCTGCTTCTTTTTAAGCCAGTAATCTTATCTCAATTTGGAGATATCAAGGAAGATGTAATGAAAGAAGGTCAATTGCAGAGTGAAATGGAAGAAGGGTTTTTTTTAAGAAGGGGACATAAGTTGAAGCCTCAAGCTTAACTGTGCTTAGTCCATCAAAGCTCTATGTACAGAGAAGTGGTTTTTAACCTAAAGGATATTTATGTAATTTTACTAAGGGTATTATTGTCTTAATTTTTTTTTATAATTTCTCCTGTCAGTTCTTAACACTCAAAACCTAACGGTGTGGACTATATTGTTATAAAACATTGTTTCAGGGGTAGTTCGTTTAACTTTTGTCAAGAGGGGGTAGTTCTCTATAGTAAACCAATTGTTAAGGGGATGTCTGAGGCTCTCTTTGATATAGTTTATATTTATTTTGATGAGTGATTTATTATTTTTATGAGTTGTTTATAACAAATAATTTATGAGAATAAATTATGGATCATAAATAATAACCATTTAATACCAGCAGACGTAAAAGAAGTAATAATAGATTATCAAAATAATGATAAACACCTTTTAACCTATTTGAAGATTTTTGATTATATCAATTTATTTAAATATAAATAAGTACCATAAATCATACCAAACAACTAAATATTCATAGTGTATTATATAGATAATTCTATAATACCAAAGAGAGCCAAAGTAAATTGGATCGGGCTCCTCTGAATCACCCTTGATTGATCCAGGGGGGCTGATTTAGGGGATGGAGCACCAGGTGGATGGTCGCCACGTGGAATGTAAACAATTCTATGGCTTTACCCATTGTTAAATCTACAACAGTCTTTCCATAAGAAATTCTTTCTGATTTTTTTAAACCTCTTTTCAACAGAATTCAATTATAAAATAATGAATGACTAATAATAAGCTGGGATACTAGAAATTGATGCTGAATGAGGATTATTATGGCTTCTTAAATTAACTGGTGTAGATGTGAACACCGATGACAATAAATCATCTGCAAACTGAACAAGTTCTCATTAATGTTCTTGAAGCGGTAAGAGAGAAGATAGTAGGAGAACTTTTCTAGGCAGAGTTGCGATAGTAGAAATGATGGGCCTTATAGAACTCCACAGTTTCAGAGGGTTTCACGATGCACTAAAAAGAAAGCACCAGATGATGAAATTAGGAAATCTTTCTAGGAAAGTCGAGTGAGATGAATACTTCTCATTTTTTGTAATCAGATTCACAGTCCTGCATCTTGATTGTCAGAAGAATGAAGCCGGTTACATTTTGGTTCATATAGCTTACAATCTTGGAGGAAGATGAAAATTTGTGGATGAAAGTTTGGGACACTTGAGGGATTCTTGTTACACCCCAAAATTTTTTCTTCTTTTGGTACACACCGGGGATGTGAATAGAATGCTTATTGCCATCCTATTAGCCACCAGGATCATGATGCAAGGCACGCATCACACCATCTCATCCCATTTACACACTAATTACCACATAATTAGAATAAAATGTAAATATAGGAGAAGACTTATATAAATATCCGGATATCAATACTGATGGATTCTAAATGATATTTATACAATAGTAACATGTGTTATTCTATTTCAACAATACTCAAGACATAACTTAATACCTCAAATAAAATAGTGAAACACATAAGTATTGGACAACATGTCTGATCAAAAGTATTAAAAATAAATCAGCTCTTTATCAACTCAAACTTGGCCTTTGAAGACATAAGTACAACAAGTAATCCAGGTTACAAGCGTCGTCCACTTATTGTTGAAGATACCCGTAACATAAGAAATGCTTCAAGAATTCGAACATAGTAAACCTGCAACAATAGCTAGAAAAAAAAGGTGTATACACAAGGGTGAGTTCGCCAACTTGAGCTCAATGAGAAAACAGACAGGCAATAGACAATACGCATGGTCATATTATTATTCCTAGGCAATGTTATTGGTCTGGTAATGTTTGTCATGTGCTATGGAAAGGCATAACCTCTCTGTAAGAGAGAGAATGGATACTCACCCAGCCTACTCCAATGCATTGTCCCAATCATGGGTTGGGTACAAGTTGGCCCTAGTCGGAGACGATACAACGACCACCACTAGTTTACCTCCCTCATCCACAATCACCACACCAATACCTCATCCCTCCTAGCTAGGGCCACAAACATGGGATTTATGTAACTAACCAGTCCTAAAAATAGCCATATCCCAGGACCAAGACGGTAGTCCCATTCCGATCGTCTGGATCCCATTGGGATATAAGCAAGCAAACAATAATATATGATCAGATTATTAGCAAGTATGGTCAGGTATAATGTATGCAAAAATGCTATGGGAAGGCCTAATCATGCTCACCAAAGCTGACCACACAACCTTAATGCACAGGAGTGAATGAACACTTACCAGCCTACACCAATAGCCCTAGTAAAGCTACGCGATATCCCAATAGAATGGTGATCGGACAGCAAGTCTGGTCAGTGACACTCCAACGAATACTGTTGACCCTTCCCCCTCATCACTTCATCCTACCAGTACCTGACCCTCTACTGGCTGGGGTTGCATACATGGGTAATGCAACTAACGAATCCTATATGTCAATCATATGTATTTTCCCTACACTCTTAGTAGGAATCCCAGTCTGTTTGACCACCCCCCTAAGCCCTGTCATCCCTCTAAGGTATGGGAACAATATACGTGTCATCTGATGTACCCCCTTGGTATCCTAACAGAATCTCAGACCATCCATTTTGCCCCCCCCCCCCCCAAAGACACTATCATTCTATTAGGATCCGAGGTAGCCCATGGTAAGTTTTGCTCGATGGGTCTGATCATGCAATCGTTGACCATTTTACCACTTCCCATACTAGCATCAATTATTAGATAATTAAAAGATACCATTAATCATCACACAATCACAAGATAGCATCAATCAACACACAATCACAAGATTCATATATAGATGCAATGCATGGAAGGTACAGATAGTGGATGACATGTTATTACAATCAAATCAATGCGTTCACAAGCATAATCAAAATAGAAAACATTCCATACATAGGACAGGGGTTCTGTTCCCTCACCTAAGATTTGCAGACAATCACTATTCCCAATCAAAGGGTCACTCTTGGTTACATACAAGTCACCTATTGTATGGGAATCTCATTCGTTACTTTATTTATTCAATTTAGCCTTACACAGGGCTTTTTGGGGCTAACCGGTTGTTACTGTCCAGCTTCGATTGGTTGGGACCGGTGGTCGGGACTGGTAGCTCTCAGGAACCCCTCTAGTCCCAACCTGTTGCTAGTCATATCACAGATGTCGTGACCGGATGTTGAGACCTAACACTTTTCATAGATTTCCCGAATGCATCCGGTCGTGTATCCAATTGCATGTATTGCAACTGGTAGTACTGACCAGACCTTCCCCCAAGGATTGGTACTTATAGGGACCATCTGGAAGTATCCAATTGCAACCTTCCAATTGCGACCTTTTGGTTGTGATAGGTTGAAACCAGTGTTGCCTCCGGATAGCTCCCAGATTCCATCAGAATCTGACCTTTGCTTCCTCCAAAGGCCATAGGTCTATGATCCCAGATCCAAATCACCTCAAGTTTCTTTCTTATTAAACTAGACTTAAAATATAATGTCTCTACCAAATTTCATGTCATTACAACAAGTGTAACCTTATGAGCTAGGTCTTCCAAGTTGAACTTATAGAATCGGATTCAGTCTATGCATAGCATCTTGCAGAGATCACAGCTTCCTCATCCTAAGTCCAAATGACCTTATTCATTTTGCAGTATCAACTAGAATCATAGGAGAATAACATAACCAAGTTTTAGGTTAAAATGCCATGCTTAGGTTGGTCAAACCTTTATTCCAAAATAGGGTTTCAACACTGGCCAATTTTACTTGCATTTTGGAAATCTCTGGTGGCACATCCGGTTGCGATACACAACAGGAGCTTCTCTGAAGAATTGGTCTGGGATTTTATTTATCTGGGATTCCATCAATGGAATTCTTGTGATGGAACTTCATTGTTGATCCCATGGCCTGACATCACTGTGGGATTATCAATCCTATTCTAGGCTTTGTGAAGTCATTAATCCATATACTAATTACACTTGGTTTTTCTTATTTGAATTTATGTAAGGTACCTAATGGATCAATGCTTAGTCATTAATGGATATTATCTCCATTAATGATTGATGATCCATGATTTCCTCCATCCTTCCTAGGTTAGATCCATTACAAGGTAAGATAAGATTTACATACAGTGGTTTTGAACTAATTATTGATGATATTGAAGCTTATCAGTGATCTTCAAGGTATTTCTTCTTCCTAGCCTCCTTTTCCCTCCTTCAACTCTCTCCTCTTCATGAGAACACGTTAGAACTTTAGGTTTAGGAATGGTACTCAGAGAGAGAGAGAGAGAGAGAGAGAGAGAGAGAGAGAGAGAGAGAGAGAGGATTTTGGAGAAGCTTTTATGATTATGGAGTCTCCTTGTTGGGGTAGAATTCCTTAAGGAATGGGAGACTGTAAGGGACTGCCATTTCACATCTTGAGGAGTCCCTTAAGTTCTCCACTTCCTCCACCAACTCTAATTCAGTTAGGAGTAAAGTGGGACCCATTGGGGCCTCCCTAGGTCCAAGAAATATTCCCACACTACTCTAAAATGGAGTTTTGAAATTGGCATTCGTGGGTGGACTATTCTGGCCTTACTGGCTGCAGCCATCCGGTTGCTACTGATCGAGACCGGTTGTTGAGACGGTTCCTGGTTTTAAGAACACTTAGTCTAAAATTTTAAAATGTTCACTAAAATGGTTCGTAGCTGGTTCAAGTTAGTCTTCAAGTTGACATGGGGTTGGGTTCGTCAGCGGTAGAAAGCCTTGGCATGGTAAGAAAAATCTGAGTTAGCTGGGTTTTCTGGGTGCGGGTTCTATAATTCTCCTCACCTTAAAGGAATTTCATCCCTGAAATTTACATACCTAATTGTTAAGTGATTTACCTAACTATAAACCATTAGGCATTTACTTAGAAGTAGGGTCTTATCTTCTCCCCAACTTACAAATTTCGTAGCCAAAATTTTATATGGTGCTGAATTATTTGGCACACATAAGACAGTATTGCTTGTCTTTATTCATCTTCCATTACCTCTAAGACAATTTATTCCTCTATCTACGACTTAATCTATATTTGTATCTAGATACCAACAATCTCTTTGTGGCACTAATCTCTTATCATTAGTCACCGACCATTTCATTTGCCTCTCATGTTCATATGCTCACTCTAGTTACCTTAATTTATTTTAACCTTAATATGCCCTCATATGTCCCTTTTGAGACTAATTGGCTTTTTTTTGTTGCATCCATAAAAAATTAGTAGGCATATGATAGTTAAGATCTTAAAGTTAATCATCAATATAATCCAACTCCAATGGGAATTCAATACTTTGACCTTACCATGGTGGTAACCCTACTTTCGCAAATATTGACCTTACATTTTGAAACTCCTTCATTGGTTCTTATGTAAGTGAATGATTCCATGTAACAGTAGCCCTTTATCTCATATGGTTTTCAAAGATTATCGCCAATAATCTCATATTGCACTCATTGGTGTATCTCTTTTATCACTGTTGCTGTATCCTGATATCCCTTTTTTTTTTATCCCGGCAATTAGCTTTTGATTGTTTCCTTACTACATCTCCAGCATGTCTACCTATAAGCATTAGGGCGTATGCTTATTTTTATTAATCCAACCAAACTTTCTTGGTAATTACTCAATCATATTATTCAACATGGGGAATAACTTGATAGTAATTGCACTATTTCGAGTACGATCAATCCCATAACTCTTGATTCCATCTTGTGTCCACACTCAAGTATGTTTTTAGGAATCTCTTGCCTTATCAAGATTTATACCAATAATTCCATCTTTAACTCTACTTGAGAACAATCTATTATTTAGTAACTACTCTTGTTAGTTCTCTTACCTCTTGCTCATGCAATCATTTATAAACCATGACTCATATCTGTCTATTTAATAAATCATAAAAAGCAGGTACTCTATTATTTCACCTGAGGTTCCTTGGCTATAGAATTTGATCTGATTCAAACAACTTTCTTCAAACAATTCCTTTATTAAATAAGCCTTTTATCAGCAGAGGTTGGTAAACGAAAGAATTATAACATATATTAAAAAATAATTCATTCCTTTGTTTCAAATTTAATGTGAGGATGAGTTTTTGTTTTATCTAGTGAACTTAAATTTGAATGATCAAGAGTAAATATGAGGTAACAAAATTGACAACCAATAGTCATTAGGTTGCAAGTTGGTCTGAATACGTAGAGGTGGAGGTTGTGAAGGTCTTGGACCTATGGGTGTTATGTTCTTACGAGTTTATGGTGCCATTGGTCAAGATATTATGAGAACAAACCTGGAGAATTAACAAACTCATGTATATAATCGAAAAGATGCACGTTCAGAATGATTGAGTTTTCAGGCTGCTTTATTGGCTCATCCCTATTTGTGTTGTTGGACATGAAGTTTACTTAGATTAGTATGATTAAGACTAAATCTCAAGGAGCAAAATCTATATATTAAATTGGAAGGTTAAATTGAAAAGGTATCCTATCAAGGCGTGATAACTTAAGATTCGGTATGCTCATCATATATAATTAGAAGGGTAAGTCGAACGATGCACAATATACTATATACACTTGTCGAGATATATGGCCATTGTTCTCTTATCATTGTTAGAGTTGGCCTGTAATCTTCTCGTTTTATTCATTTAATGACATATCCTTAATCTTCTCAAGGTTTTAGTCATTACTAGTCACTTCTTCTTCTTTACTGGTTGTACATTGAGTTGAACATCTTGTGAGTATAATATCTATTTTTTGCCAATCCCTTGGATTTCCTTTAATTCACTTTCATGCCATTTTAATTCTTATCACTTTACTAGTACTCAAGTATTTTCACTCACCAATACTGAGTAATTTCTCACCATACAATCCAAGAATCCCATTGCTCTAACTAATACATAATGATGGCTATACTCGAATGTTAAGATCTATAGTGCATCTCAAAACTACTACACTAATTCTTAATTTGTAATAGTAGTAAGGGCATTGCCATGTAATACTAAGGCAATATCTTTCCATATCCTCAAAGACTATTTCGAGAATACCCAATGGTCAGCTTTTGTTATCTGATCGTTTTCTTCTTACTGCCACACTATCATGAATCTTAACTTAACGTCACCGAGTTTAGATACTATATCATTTGTAATCCAATGAATAATTTAAGGAAAACCCTACATTAAATTCTCATTGCTGATCTTTTGTAAGGCTCCAGAAGCACTGTTGGGTTAGTGTTTAAATCCAGAGCATCTATTCGAAGATCAAATGAAAGTAACTATGACTGTTCGGTAGCATTTTTGGTTGCACCTTATGTAAGACCCGTGTCAATCTAACCCGGTCTTATCACCTTGAACCAGGTTTACCCATCATGGTTGAGTCAAATGGACCAAGGGCGTAAAGGAGATCGAGATCCCAGGTATCAAATCGATCCAAAAAAACTTAATTTGAAGGGAGGGTCGCATACCCAGCTAAGCAGGGTCGGACCTCCCAAAGCAGAAAGTCAGACCCTCAATTTTGAAGGGAGGGTCGAACATCTTGAACCCTAAGGTCGATGGGATCATCGACCCTCCCATCGACCCTCGGTTACTGTAAGATATAGAAATTAGGAAATTTCCTAATTTTCGATTGGGATTCTTTCCTAATCTCAATGGGACTTATTTAGGATGTTCCTACTCTATTTAAAGGATGACCCTAAGCCTCTTTCACTCCTTTCACAACCCTAATTGAATTGAGAGAAAGAGAAGAGAAGGAAAAGAGGAAGAAGAGAAGCAAGGAAGAGAATTTAGCCAAAAGAGTAGAGTTGCAGAGAAGGAGTATTCATCTCAGGTATGGATACTAATTCCATGAGTTTGTACAGACCTTAGGTTAAATGTTGATGAGAATGTGATCTCGGAGAAACCCAAACCATCAACCCATGGTCAGGTTTTCATGGGAAACCATGGGGGATTACATGAAAGCTATCTAGGTGGATTATACATGGTTTCAGACCATGGAATGAAAATAGAATGGAATGTAGGGGCAAGCCATAGGATCCCAAGCACAAAGAATGGACTAAAAGAGGGAATTGGACCAAAGTGCACCGAGGGTCGCACCGAGGGTCGATGACCATCCGACCCTAGGTGATCCTGACCATCGACCCTCAGTGTTTGGGAAGTTCAGAGTTTGGGGAGGGTCGCACCCAAGGTTGATCATGACTCCGACCCTACCTCCGACCCTCAGTTAACAGAATGGTATTTAAATTCAGAATTAATTCTAATTAAATTCTATCGACTTTGTTAGGTCTTCTAGCAATATAATAACAATATAAATGTGATTCTAAAGCTTGAAAAAGTATCTATTAGCAAGCTAAGGTGAAGAAATAAAACTCTAAACTAATTGGTTAATAACAAACTGTTTTCTATTTCTTGAGTTCAATGCCATGCTTGATTCTATATGAATATGTTTGTAATGTGCATACAACATGTCACCCAATATTTCTATTATTTGTTCATACATATTTATTTTATTGTTTATAACATGATGATGATGATGATGATAGGAATAGGCATGTGATTGTATGTGTGTGGTTGGTGTACTTGATGCGAGCGAGTATCAAGGGAGGTGTGATGAGAACGTCAATAAACGTTAACCTTTGGCGGGTCTCAGCACTTTAGCTCTATCTCTAACTCAAGTCTTGTGCATTAGCATCGTTGTATCGCCCTTACTTTAGCAGAACTATTATGTCATAGAGTATCAGGGGAGGTGGTCTCGGTCCTTGTAGTCTCTGACTCTACCGGGGGGCCTTAGCTCTATCTCTATGGACATTCCGAGGGATGCTGGGGTGAGGCCTTGGATACACTGTTTGGCATTAGGATTGGTTAGTTGCGAGCCCAGTTTGCAAGCCCTCGCTAAGAGGGGCTTACGTGTTGGTATGGTATTATATAGCAATAAACGTTAACCTTTGTTGTATAATGTCATGATTAGGGTGGATGGGGACGACGATAAACGTTAACCTTCGGACGGAGTTCCACACCGTGTGTATAGAGGCGGGGTCAATAAACGTTAACCTTTGACCACCCATCATTTCTATTGTGCATTGCAAACTATAAACCAGACCAAAGATATGAATTGATTGCATGCATATGTACTGTTGCATTGTTTTGTCTACTCACTGAGCCGTGATATGTGCTCACCCTTCGACGTCGAATATTTTTAGTTGATGATGCAGGTTATACGGTTGAAGATTTTATGAATGCTCCAGCATACGGGAACGTGACGGCGATGGAAGCTGAAGCTGAAGTAGATACACATGACTCCTCTTGCGAGTGCAACTCATGTGTATTCGATTAGATTTTTCTTAGGTTTCTTTATTTGAATTTAATAAAGACATGTATTTGATAATTGTTTATGTCCCAGTTGATACAGAATAATTTGCTATTTAATATTTATATCACATTAGATTCTCAATTCATTTTATTATAAGATTTCCGCTATTGTGTATTTACTCTGATTATGATTATGGATGTATGGGAGTTTAGATAATGCGGGGATAGCCTACTTGAGATCCTGGTTGAACCGTTGGTTTGCTAGCGGTTCATCACACCATTCTGTACAGTGTGGAATTGGGGTGTGACACCTTAAGTCGCACTTTGTGACCGAACCTGGCTCTTCTACCATTTTTACCAAGATTCGGGTTTCAAGCTTTAGAGTCCCTTTTTTTGAATGTAGAAGGAAGTTCTCCCCAAATTAATTTCCTTAATTATTCTACTATACTTCTACGTATGTTCCTATCCCTTAATTAACTTCCTTTCTATTTCTACATTTTCAATTCCTTAGCTTTACTTGGGTTTATCCTAAATGAGATCATGTGGGGTCCTTGACTCATGCCTCACATTATCCACTATGAACAGATACAGCCCACTTCTACACTCATGTTGTCATCTATGATAACTCCTTACTCAAGCAGACCAGCCCCATGATCTTATAAGGTCGGTCCCCATTCCTACCAAAACCCATGGTAAAGCCAATTTCATCTATGGTTTGTAAGCATCATAACCCTTTATTCTGAAGCCAACGCAACTAAATCTAGATCAGCTCATATGGTTCATGTTATGAAAAACCAATTTTCTGTACATGTACTGACTTCAAGGATATTTTCGAACGATTTATATTTTAAATTTCAAATATCCAAAACACGAAGGTTTTAGTCTTATGAGTCAGAATTGACATGGTTTTGGTTCGAAATGAATCCAAGCTTTATTTGAAGAGTAATGATCTTTTATTGGACATGTACAGAATAGTTTTTTCATGTACTTTGGAGGATATGGACTGTTACACCCCAATTTTGGACTAACCAGAATAGTGTGATGAACCGTCAATAAATCAATGGTTCAACTAGGATCTCCGTTAGGTAGTACCCACCATATCAACCACACGTATATTCCACAGTAATAATCAGAGATGATAAAAAAATAAGTAGAAGTCTTTATAATTAATGAACTGAATATCTAACAGTGCTAAATAAATAGTTAATCCAGTTATCTCTAAGTAACTTAAGACATAAAATAAAATAATCAATTACATGTCCGTTAACCAAAATATAACTAAACTAATCAAAGATGCATTGATTGCACTTGCATGAAGGATCATGCGCATCTTCAACAGCTTCTACGTCCATAGCCACCATGTGTCCATATATCGACGCATTTAGGTACTCTTCTACAGTAGGACCTGCATCATCAATTAAAAATATTCGACATCGAAGGGGTGAGCACACATCACGGCTCAGTGAGAAAACAAAACAATGCAACAAACATATGCATGCATTCAATTCATATCTTTGGTTTAGTTTTTAAGTTTGCAATATGCTATAGAAAGGATTGGCGGCTACCGCACCTCTATACATGAGTGTGTGAATCCGCCCAATGGATCAAACACTATTGCCATCCCATATGCACCCACCATGGAATAGAAATAGAGCTGAAGTGTTCGGGTCAAACACCACCAACACTTTCCCTGATGCCCTACCCATACCAACACTTAAGCTCCTGTTGGTGAGGGCTTACAAATTGGGCTCGCAACTAACCAATCCTAAATTTCATCCAGTATATCCAAGGCCTCAACCCAGCATCCCTCAATACGTCCATAAAGATAGAGCTAAGGACCCCCTGATAGAGTCAGAGGACTAAGACCACCTCCCCTGATGCCCTATGACGTAATAGTTCTGCTAAGGTAATGGAAATACGACGATGTCAGTAGGAAAGACTTGAGTAGAGATAGAGCAAGAGTTTGGTGATCAGGTCAGAGACCACAACGCCACGTCCTCCCCCTAATGCTCGACTCCCATCCAATATAGTAACCACACACACACAATCACATGCCTATTCCTATCATCATCAATCAACATGGTAGCAAATAGACAAAAGTAAATATGCATGAGTAGTAATAACAGTAATATTGGATGACTTGTGAGATGCACATTACAAGCATACAAGCATAGAATCAACCATGGCATTGGACTCAATAAATTAATAGTTTATTATTATTTAATTAGTTTAGTTCTTGTTCCCTCATCTATTAGCAGAACTTAATCTCCTTCCAAGCCTTGTAATTCTCTTTGAATCAATTTAATGACCTAAAAGATGTAGAAATTTAAGTTAGGATTTGTGTTTTGATAGGCCCTATGGTCTCATGCTGTGTCGACCTTACCACGTACGGTCGATACCCTATGGTTGCACTATATGCTACCATACCCTGCGACAATATGGTTTTGAATTCTTCCCAAATGCCTATGGGCGATACTTGATCATGCTATGGTCATGCTATGGTCGACTGTAGCTACGATCTTACGATTTCTGGTCACAAATTACATTCAATCCGAGTTCTTCTTGGGTCGTCTCCTTGGCTTTTCTCTTGGGTTCATACTAAGGTTACCCTATGGTCATCATTAGTAGTTTCTTATCAACCATTATCACCAAATTCATCCCTCACGGTTATCCTTGGGATTTACTCAAGGAATCACATGGATTATAATAGGTTGACATTTTCAATCCTCTATAAAAACATTATTCCATAGAATTTACATCTTCAGAGATTAGGTTCTTACCTTTGCGTACAGTAGAGAATTAAAATTTTCTCAGCAATACCTTCTCCTTAGCCTTTTCTCCTTCTCTTTCTCTTCTTCTCTTTCTATAGGGCTTACTAATGTCTTAAAAGAGTAAAAAAGGTTGAGGGACGTCCTTTATATAGAGAAAAACTCTCCATATAGAGTTCTCTAATAATAGGAAACATATCCTCCTCAAATTAGGAAAATTTTAAACTCGGACTCTGATCTGGGGTCTTACGGTCGGACATACAGTCGCAGAATCCATCGACCGTAGGGTCATTGGTTTGTGATCCTTATTCCTTATCGTATAGTCAACCATACTGTCACACCCCAATTCTGATTGAACCAAAAGTGTGAGTGAACCGTCACTGAACCAACGATTCACATCAGGATCTCAAAAAGACCGTGTCCACTCATACAAACAATTGCACATAACCATAATCAAAATATAATAAAATTCAGCGAAAGTCTTAGATAAAATGTACTGAGTGATCTATTGATAAATTTAATAAAATACCCAATTATTCAAATACCGAAACATAAATAAATATCCTTACATCAATTGTATCTCTAACTAAAAATAAATAAAATAAATTAAATCAACATCCTAAAGGTACACGCATCGCATGAAGCGTCATACGAGTCCTCTCCTGCTTGTACTTCTAAAGCAGCAACACCTCCATACGTCGGAGTATCCATATAGTCCTCCACAGTATAACCTGCATCAACATCTAAAAATAGTGTGTACACAGGGGTGAGCTCACAACTTAGCTCAGTAAGACAATCAGACAATGCAACAAACATATGCATGAGTAACATTCACATTATGGTCTGGTTTTAAGTTTGCAATGTGCTATAGAATGGATTGGTGGCCATCGTAGCTCTATACACGAGTGTGTGAAGCCGCCCAATGGATCAAATACCACAAAGACCAATTTAAAGAAATTTCAAGAAATCAAAATTTTTTTGACAAATTAGGGCAAACGAGCAAAAATTCGAGTTTCTCGATAACCAACCGATGAAATTCAAAAATTTTTGAGGGCTTTCGTTCCTCGAGATACCAATAACAAAATTCCCCAATAAAAATCGAATTTTTACCATTGAAAAAAGTTTAATTTGAAAAATACAAGTTAAATGGACAAAAACCTAGAAAAGAAAACCTAAAAACAGGTAAAAATGGGAGAACATACCTGTATGGATGACGTGGACGTCGAAACCCGGACTCAAACCGACCAAAAACAGTGGAGTGGCATTGTAGCAACTTAGAGGGGAGAGACGAGTCAAAACGGGAGGGAAATAATAAGAAATGATCCAAAATCGGATCTTAAAAATCTGATTTTTAGTCTGACGGTCGGACAATTCGACCAGAACCATCGACCCTCGAATCGACCCTCCCATCGACCCTCCGCTCTCAGGAATCTGACAGAAAACTAAGGGTCGGAACTGAGGATCGGACACCCATCGACCCTCACATCGACCCTCAGCTCTCGGGAAGAACAGGTTATTCCCAGGGTCGGATACTAAGGGTCGGACATACCATCGACCCTCACCATCGACCCTGCATAGAAAGGATAGTATTTTTCTTTAAAAATGAGTTGGAATTGGAATTTTATATCGGTTAGCGTGCCTACATGAAATATAAATGACTTCTCACCTATTTTGATAATTTTCAGGCACCACCAATCACAGAAGGAATTATGTCTGGACGTAGGGTAACCCGATAGAACCGAAATGCAGTTCCACCACCACTACCTGTGGAGGAGAACGGTCAGGAAAATAATTATGCACCGGGTAATCCGTAACAGGCAAACCCTACAAATTTGCCACCTCCACCACCGGAGCTAACAACCGTGGTGATGAATCGGCTCGGCGGCTGCAACAGATGCAACACGCACGAGCTCGGATGCAAGTTGCGATGGGTATTATGTTCCAAGCCACTCAAGCTGCACCTATGCAGACAGGACAAGCCGGTGCGGCACCGGTGGGTAACCACCCAAAGCACCTCGAGACACCTCAATAACCTGCTCGCACGATTCCCAGACAGGCTCGGAAGCGGCTCGGGTTAATTACTAGTATCCACCCCATATGTTTGGGGCATATCCCCCAAAATCGGTTGGATCACTCTCGATTGGTGAAGCTGGATAGACGAGATGGAGAGAAATTTCCTCATGATGACTATTACAGAGGAAGAAAAAGTATTATGTGCCACCTTCATGCTCAAAGGCGATGCACATCACTGGTGGAAATCTACCCGAGACTATCTATTAACCAAGCACGCCCAACTGACTTAGGCTATTTATAAAGAAGCTTTCTTCGAGAAATATTTTCCACGAAGCTTCAGAGATTCTATGGAGAAGGAGTTTCTGAGTCTATATCGGGGCGGATGTCGGTGGATGCGTACCAACAGCGTTATGAAGAGCTATTTTTTTTCTCACCACCGAGTATGCAAGAAGAAGAAACCAAAACCCGTAGGTTCGTCACGGGACCGAGAGGAAGCATCGGAGAGCATGTTCGGGCTTAGAAAAGAAGATGTATAATGAAGCTGTCCAAATAGCTCGAGTTATTGAATCGAGCCAGAAGGAGAGTTATTTCACATGGAACCGGGGTATCAAAAGGCCAGCTGTAAATTCTTCTAACGGAGGCAATAACAAGACATATAAGCCTTTCCGCCCTCGGAATTTTAATGCCGCAACCAAGACTACTCCAGGGGACACAACCTCAGCCAAAGCCAAATTCTGAAAGTCCGAAGTGTTATAACTGCAACCAACCAGGACATATGGCAAGAGAGTGCCCTAAGCCCAAGAAGCAATTCCATCAGGGACGGGTATATGCTGTTACATCCGAGGATGCGGCCGCATCACCCGATGTGGTTACAGGTATGACTGAAACTTTTTGATGTTGAAATTACATTGTGTGAGCATGTAGACTAAGTTAAAATAAATAACAGGTATCGTACCTATAAATGGCGCACCCGCCAGAGTACTCTTTGATTCAGGAGCTACTCATTCATTTATATCTGTGTCATTCGGAAAGAAGATAAACTTACCCATCAAAACATTAGACTACAAATTACTTGTACGGTCACCGATGGGGTTAGAAGTGGAATTAGAAAAAGGATATGGACCATGTCCAGTCCGCATTGGTGAGAAAACCTTAGATGCAACCTTGATACAACTTGAGATGGCAGACTTTGATGTCATCTTGGGAATGGACTGGTTAGCTCGGCATTCAGCGAACCTACTATGCGCCGAAAAGAAGCTAACATTTAAAGACCAAGCAGGAGCAGAATTCAGTTTTACGGGAACCAAACTTCCCCGTAGACGCAAGCTCATACTCTCAGCACTAAAGGCTAAGAAGTGCCTCGAGAAGGGGGCAGTCGGGTATCTAGTATCAGTGGTCGACCTAACCAAGGACCACAAATGGAAGATATTGAAGTTGTGCGGGACTATCCCGACGTATTTCCAGAGGAACTACCAGGTTTAGCACCCGACCGAGCCACAGAGTTTGTGATAGATCTTGTACCTGGAGCCGCACCCGTATCAAAAGTACCTTATAGAATGGCTCCTACGGAACTGAAGGAACTGAAAGTGAAACTACAAGAACTACTGGACAAGGGTTATATTCAACCCAGTATATCACCATGGGGAGCGCCGGTGTTATTCGTGAAGAAGAAGGACGGTAGTGTTCGATTATGCATCGACTATCGGGAGTTGAATAAACTGACAATCAAGAATCGATACCCACTACCACGGATCGATGACTTGTTCGATCAGTTGCAAGGAGCAAAGGTATTTTCTAAGATCGATCTTCGATCGGGCTATCATCAATTGAAGATTAAAGAGGGTGATATTCCTAAGATAGCTTTCAGGATCAGATACGGACATTATGAGTTCTTGGTCATGTCTTTTGGATTAACGAACGCACCAGCAACTTTTATGGAACTAATGAACCGAGTTTTCCATGATATGTTGGATACGTCGATTATAGTATTTATTGATGATATATTGGTATACTCCAAGGACGAAGAAACTCATATCAAGAACCTAAATGCTGCCCTACAGCGTTTAAGGAAAGAGAAGCTATATGTCAAATTTCAAAGTGTGAGTTTTGGCTAAGTGAAGTCACCTTTTTAGGCCATGTAGTATCCGCTGAAGGAATCAAAGTGGACCCCAGCAAGATCGAGGCTATTGTAAAGTGGGAAGCACCAAAGAGCGTTTCAGAAATTAGAAGTTTTCTGGGTCTCGCTGGTTATTATCGGAGATTCGTGGAAGACTATTCCCGGATTGCCGTACCTCTCACCAGTTTGACTAAGAAGGTGAAAAGTTTGTGTGGACCGATAAATGTGAGAAGAATTTCCAAACGTTGAAGACCAGATTGATATCCACTCCGATTTTGACTATTCCCGTTCCAGGACAGACATTTACTCTATACACTGATGCGTCGGGACTGGGACTGGCATGTGTGCTTATGCAAGGAGAGCAAGTGATTGCTTATGCTTCAAGACAGTTAAAGGTACATGAGAAAAATTATCCCACTCATGATCTGGAGCTAGCGACAGTAGTGCATGCTGTCAAGATATGGAGACATTACCTATACGGAGAGAAATTCCAGATTAAGTCAGACCATAAAAGTATTACTTATCTATTTAATCCAAGGAATTGAATATGAGACAAAGAAGATGGTTGGAACTACTGAAAAACTATGATTGTGATATCCAGTATCATCCGGGAAAAGCGAACATAGTAGCGGATGTGTTAAGCCGAAATGATAAAATCGCAAGGAGAGAATAGCACAACTGCAACAATGTGTACTACCGGAATGGTATTCAATCACAGCAATGAGCAATATGTGGTAGACGCAACGGATGAGTTAGTCAACCAAGGGTTCATTCATCAGTTTTCAAATATGTTCGCTGCATTGAAGATTATACCGGACATAATGGATGAAGTGAAGACAACTATCAAATCAGATCCTTATCTGAGAACAGTACAAAAAGAAATCGAAAAAGGTAGGACTAATCCTGAGTTCACCTTGGACGAAGAGAAAGTACTGAAATACAAAGGAAGAATATGTGTACCGAAAACAGAAAATATGGACATTAGACACCGACTGATGAAAGAAGCCCATACCACCATCTATTCGATACATCCTGGAAGTACAAAAATGTATCATGATCTAAAGAAATTATATTGGTGGAGGGGAATGAAAGCAGATGTAGCCAAGTTCGTGTCTCAATGCCTAAATTGTCAGAAAGTAAAGGCTGAACGATAAAGACCCGCAGGACTGTTACAGCCATTACCGGAACCAGCATGGAAATGGGACTGCATCACAATGGACTTCGTCATGGGACTACCACTGACTCCTCGAGTAGTTGACGCAGTTTGGGTGATTGTGGACCGTCTGACTAAAACAGCTCGCTTCATACCGATACGACCTCAGTATACACTGGAGAGGTTAGCAAAGCTATATGTGGATAATATTGTTCGATTACATGGTGTTTCAGAAAGCATTGTGTCTGATAGAGATCCACGATTTACTTCCAAGTTTTGGGAAGGATTGCAAAAGGCTATGGGTACAACATTGAAGTTCAGTACTGCATTCCATCCACAGACAGACGAACAGTCAGAGCGTACAATTCAGATTCTAGAACATATGCTACGAGCATGTGTAATTGATTTCAAAGGATCATGGGATGAAAAGTTACCATTGATCGAGTTCGCTTATAACAATAGCTATCAGGATACTATACAAATGTCACCTTATGAGGCACTGTATGGCAGAAAGTGTCGAACTCCTTTGTTTTGGAATGAAGTTGGAGAATGTAGTATTGTTGGATTGGAGTTTGTTGAAGAGACTTGCCGAGTGGTCGACATTATCAAGGAAAGAGTGAGAATGGCTCAGAACCGTTAGAAGCAATATGCAGATACTCGACGCAGAGATCTGGAGTTCGTTGTAGGTGATAAAGTATTCTTGAAAGTATCGCTTATGCGAGGATTAAAAAGGTTCGGGCAGAAAGGGAAACTAAGTCCAAGATATGTCGGGCCGTAAGAAATTCGAGCTAAGCGTGGTAAAGTGGCTCATCAGTTAGCACTACCACCATCTATGTCAGGTGTGCATGACGTATTTCACATTTCCCTATTGAAGAAGTATGTCAAGGATCCAACGCAAGTTTTGACAGTAGATTTGCCAGAATTGACTGATGATTTGACATTTGAAGTAACACCAACAGAAATCACCAGCCGAAAGGTTCAACGACTACGCAACCGAGATATCTATTATATTAAGGTCACTTGGAAAAGTAGAGACATGGAAGAAATTACATGGGAAGAAGAAAATGCTATGCGGAGGCAAACCCTCACTTATTTGATTCAGAAGGCACGTATAATTTCGAGGATGAAATTTTTATAAGTAGGGGGGAGTTGTAAGACCCGTGTCTATCTAACCCGGACTTATCACCTTGAACCAGGTTTACCCATCATGGTTGAGTCAAATGGACCAAGGGCATGAAGGAGATCGAGATCCCAGGTATCAAATCGACCCAAAAACACTTAATTTGAAGGGAGGGTCGCATACCCAGCTAAGCAGGGTCGGACCTCCCAAAGTAGAAAGTCAGACCCTCAATTTTGAAGGGAGGGTCGAACATCTTGAACCCTAGGGTCGACGGGATCATCGACCCTCCCATCGACCCTCGGTTACTGTAAGATATAGAAATTTGAAAATTTTCTAATTTTCGATTGGGATTCTTTCCTAATCTCAATGGGACTTATTTAGGATGTTCCTACTCTATTTAAAGGACGTCCCTAAGCCCCTTTCACTCATTTCACAACCCTAATTGAATTGAGAGAAAGAGAAGAGAAGGAAAAGAGGAAGAAGAGAAGCAAGGAAGAGAATTTAGCCAAAAGAGTAGAGTTGCAGAGAAGGAGTATTCTTCTCAGGTATGGATACTAATTCCATGAGTTTCTACAGACCTTAGGTTAGATGTTGATGAGAATGTGATCTCGGAGAAACCCAAACCATCAACCCATGGTTAGGTTTTCATGGAAAACCATGGGGGATTACATGAAAGCTATCTAGGTGGATTATACATGGTTTTAGACCATGGAATGAATGTAGAATGGAATGTAGGGGCAAGCCATAGGATCCCAAGCACAAAGAATGGACTAAAAGAGGGAATTGGACCAAAGTGCACCGAGGGTCGCACCGAGGGTCGATGACCATCCGACCATAGGTGATCCTGACCATCGACCCTCAGTGTTCGGGAAGTTCAGAGTTTGGGGAGGGTCGCACCCAGGTTCGATCATGACTCCGACCCTACCTTCGACCCTCAGTTAACAGAATGATTTTTAAATTCAGAATTAATTCTAATTAAATTCTATCAACTTTGTTTGGTCTTCTAGCAATATAATAACAATATAAAGGTGATTCTAAAGCTTGAAAAAGTATCTATTAGCAAGCTAAGGTGAGGAAACAGAACTCTAAACTAATTGGTTAATATCAAACTGTTTTCTATTTCTTGAGTTCAATACCATGCTTGATTCTATGCGAATATGTTTGTAATGTGCATACAACATGTCACCCAATATTTCTATTATTTGTTCATACATATTTATTTTATTGTTTATAACATGATGATGATGATGATGATAGGAATAGGCATGTGATTGTATGTGTGTGGTTGGTGTACTTGATGCGAGCGAGTATCAGGGGAGGTGTGATGAGAACATCAATAAACGTTAACCTTTGGCGGGTCTCAGCACTTTAGCTCTATCTCTAACTCAAGTCTTGTGCATTAGCATCATTGTATCGCCATTACTTTATCAGAACTATTATGTCGTAGAGTATCAGGGGAGGTGGTCTCGGTCCTTGTAGTCTCTGACTCTACCGGGGGGCCTTAGCTCTATCTCTATGGACATTCTGAGGGATGCTGGGGTGAGGCATTGGATACACTGTTTGGCATTAGGATTGGTTAGTTGCGAGCCCAGTTTGCAAGCCCTCACTAACAGGGGCTTACGTGTTGGTATGGTATTATATAGCAATAAACGTTAACCTTTGTTGTATAATGTCATAATTAGGGTGGATGGGGACGACGATAAATGTTAACCTTCGGGCGGACTTCCACACCCTGTGTATAGAGGCGGGGTCAATAAACCTTAACCTTTGACCACCCAACCTTTCTATTGCGCATTGTAAACTATAAACCAGACCAAAGATATGAATTGATTGCATGCATATGTACTGTTGCATTGTTTTGTCTACTCACTGAGCCGTGATGTGTGCTCACCCTTCGACGTCGAATATTTTTAGTTGATGATGCAGGTTATATGGTTAAAGATTTTATGAATGCTCCAGCATACGGGAACGTGGCGGCGATGAAAGCTGAAGCTGAAGTAGATACACATGACTCCTCTTGCGAGTGCAACTCATGTGTATTCGATTAGATTTTTCTTAGGTTTCTTTATTTGAATTTAATAAAGATAGGTATTTGATAATTATTTATGTCCCAGTTGATACAGAATAATTTGCTATTTAATATTTATATCACATTAGATTCTCAGTTCATTTTATTATAAGATTTCCGCTATTGTGTATTTACTCTGATTATGATTATGAATGTATGAGAGTTTAGATAACGCGGGGATAGCCTACTCGAGATCCTGGTTGAACCGTTGGTTTGCTAGCAGTTCATCACACCATTCTGTACAGTGTGGAATTGGGGTGTGACACCTTAAGTCGCACTTTGTGACCGAACCTGGCTCTTCTACCATTTTTACCAAGATTCGGGTTTCAAGCTTTAGAGTCCCTTTTTTTGAATGTAGAAGGAAGTTCCCCCCAAATTAATTTCCTTAATTATTCTACTATACTTCTACGTATGTTCCTATCCCTTAATTAACTTCCTTTCTATTTCTACATTTTCAATTCCTTAGCTTTACTTGGGTTTATCCTAAATGAGATCATGTGGGGTCCTTGACTCATGCCTCACATTATCCACTATGAATAGATACAACCCACTTCTACACTCATGTTGTCATCTATGATAACTCCTTACTCAAGCAGACCAGCCCCATGATCTTATAAGGTCGGTCCCCATTCCCACCAAAACCCATGGTAAAGCCAATCTCATCTATGGTTTGTAAGCATCATAACCCTTTATTCTGAAACCAACGCAACTAAATCTAGATCAGCTCATATGGTTCATGTTATGAAAAACCAATTTTTTGTACATGTACTGACTTCAAGGATATTTTTGAATGATTTATATTTTAAATTCCAAATATCCAAAACACGAAGGTTTTAGTCTTATGAGTGACATGGTTCTGGTTCGAAATGAATCCAAGCTTTATTTGAAGAGTAATGATCTTTTATTGGACATGTACAGAATAGTTTTTTCATATACTTTGGAGGATATGGACTGTTACACCCCAATTTTGGACTAACCAGAATAGTGTGATGAACTGTCAATAAATCGATGGTTCAACTAGGATCTCCGTTAGGTAGTACCCACCATATCAACCACACATATATTCCACAGTAATAATCAGAGATGATAAACAAATAAGTAGAAGTCTTTATAACTAATGAACTGAATATCTAACAGTGCTAAATAAATAGTTAATCCAGTTATCTCTAAGTAACTTAAGACATAAAATAAAATAATCAATTACATCTCCGTTAATCAAAATATAACTAAACTAATCAAAGATGCATTGATTGCATTCGCATGAAGGATCATGCGCATCTTCAATAGCTTCTATGTCCATAGCCACCATGTGTCCATATATCGACGCATTTAGGTACTCTTCTACAGTAGGACCTGCATCATCAATTAAAAATATTCGACATCGAACGGGTGAGCATACATCACGGCTCAGTGAGAAAATAAAACAATGCAACAAACATATGCATACATTCAATTCATATCTTTGGTTTAGTTTTTAAGTTTGCAATATGCTATAGAAAGGATTGGCGGCTACCGCACCTCTATACATGAGTGTGTGAATCCGCCCAATGGATCAAACACTATTGCCATCCCATATGCACCCACCATGGAATAGAAATAGAGCTGAAGTGTTCGGATCAAACACCACCAACACTTTCCCTGATGCCCTACCCATACCAACACTTAAGCTCCTGTTGGTGAGGGCTTACAAATTGGGCTCGCAACTAACCAATCCTAAATTTCATCCAGTATATCAAGGCCTCAACCCAGCATCCCTCAATACGTCCATAGAGATAGAGCTAAGGCCCCCCTGATAGAGTCAGAGGACTAAGACCACCTCCCCTGATGCCCTACGACGTAATAGTTCTGCTAAGGTAATGGCAATAACACGATGTCAGTAGAAAAGACTTGAGTAGAGATAGAGCAAGAGTTTGGTGATCAGGTCAAAGACCACAATGCCACATCCTCCCCCTAATGATCGACTCCCATCCAATATAGTAACCACACACACACAATCACATGCCTATTCCTATCATCATCAATCAACATGGTAGCAAATAGACAAAAGTAAATATGCATGAGTAGTAATAACAGTAATATTGGATGACTTGTGAGATGCACATTACAAGCATACAAGCATAGAATCAACCATGGCATTGGACTCAATAAATTAACAGTTTATTATTATCTAATTAGTTTAGGTCTTGTTCCCTCATCTATTAGCAGAACTTAATCTCTTTCCAAGCCTTGTAATTCTTTTTGAATCAATTTAATGACCTAAAAGATGTAGAAATTTATGTTAGGATTTGTGTTATGATAGGCCCTATGGTCTCATGCTGTGTCGACCTTACCACGTACGGTTGATACCCTATGGTTGCACTATATGCTACCATACCCTGCGACAATATGGTTTTTGAATTCTTCCCAAATGCCTATGGGCGATACTTGATCATGCTATGGTCATGCTATGGTCGACTGTAGCTACGATCTTACGATTTCTGGTCACAAATTACATTCAATCCGAGTTCTTCTTGGGTCGACTCCTTGGCTTTTCTCTTGGGTTCATATTAAGGTTACCCTATGGTCATCATTAGTAGTTTCTCATCAACCATTATCACCAAATTCATCCCTCACGGTTATCCTTGGGATTTACTCAAGGAATCACATGGATTATAATAGGTTGACATCTTCAATCCTCTATAAAAACCTTATTCCATAGAATTTACATCTTCAGAGATTAGGTTCATACCTTTGCGTATGGTAGAGAATTAAAATTTTCTCACCAATACCTTCTCCTTAGCCTTTTCTCCTTCTCTTTCTCTTTTTCTCTTTCTCTAGGGCTTACTAATGTTTTAAAAGAGTAAAAAAGGTTGAGGGACGTCCTTTATATAGAGAAAAACTCTCCATATAGAGTTATCTAATAATAGGAAAGATAGCCTCCTCAAATTAGGAATGTTTTAAACTCAGACTCTGATCTGGGGTCTTACGGTCGGACATACAGTCGTAGAACCCATCGACCGTAGGGTCATTGGTTTGTGATCCTTATTCCTTACCGTATAGTCAACCATACTGTCACACCCCAATTCCGACTGAACCAAAAGTGTGAGTGAACCGTCACTGAACCAATGGTTCACACCAGGATCTCAAAAAGACCGTGTCCACTCATACAAACAATTGCACATAACCATAATCAAAATATAATAAAATATAGCGGAAGTCTTAGATAAAAGGAACTGAGTGATCTATTGATAAATTTAATAAAATACCCAATTATTTAAATATCAAAACATAAATAAATATCCTTACATCAATTGTATCTCTAACTAAAAATAAATAAAATAAATTAAATCAACATCCTAAAGGTACACGCAGAAAGGGCACTCGCATGAAGCGTCATACGTGTCCTCTCCTGCTTGTACTTCTAAAGTAGTAACACCTCCATACGTCGGAGCATCCACATAGTCCTCCACAGTATAACCTGCATCAACATCTAAAAATAGTGTGTACACAGGGGTGAGCTCACAACTTAGCTCAGTAAGACAATCAGACAATGCAACAAACATATGCATGAGTAACATTCACATTATGGTCTGGTTTTAAGTTTGCAATGTGTTATAGAAAGGATTGGTGGCCATCGCACCTCTATACACGAGTGTGTGAAGCCGCCTAATGGATCAAATACCACTATTGTCCCACATGCAACCACCATGGAATAGAGATAGAGCTAAAGCATCCGGATTAAACACCGCCAATACTTCTCCTCGTACCCTACCCATACCAATACGTAAGCCCCTATTGGTGAGGGCTTGCAAACTAGTTTGCAACTAACCAATCCTATATGTAGGCCCTATCCCAGCACAGCTCCCTATGACATAGAGATAGAGCTAGAGTCTAGTGGCCAGGCCGGAGACCACAGTTCCACTTCTTCCCCCTGATACCCTACCCGCACCAAGCATGCTAAGACAGAACAATACGAAAAGGTGCTAGTGTGAGGAATGATCCTAGACCCCCGGCCCTTCCCATTCCACACACCAACAAAAACAATCACATGCCTAACAGTCACATCATAGCATAGCGAGTATGCATGAACAATAATAATAACTGAAAGTAAAGGATGACATGTGAGTATGCATAAACATCAGTTCACAGAATCAATGTTATTAACAACGTTATACTGTTTTTAAATTATTAGGGTTTAGGTCCGATTCCCTTACCTGATGCTTGTTTGATAGCTTGCTTCGCGTCACAAAATCCAAACTTGCTATCAAAAGGTCCTACACGATGTTAGGGTTGAATTAGAATTGTTTTCTTAGAATTTACGTTGGTCGAAAAACCAACAAGGTCAAAACACTTCTCACAGAGCAGACCGGTCGCAGGTACTGGTCACAGGTACTGGCCCCGGCACTATGGGAAAAGGTACAACCAGTATGGTCGACTGGTCCCCATAGACCAGCCTCCGGGAGATACTGGTCGCAGGTACCGGTAGCATAGGGTGCGACCGGCATGTGCGACCGGTATGGTCGACTGGTATGTCTCCGAAAGACCATACATCCTGTTCTCACCTTCCGCCGGTCACCCCATATTGATTTCTAGGGTTTCTCCTATACATTCTAGGTTTAAACAATGAGTTAGAGTTGTTTCCAACTCCATTCAAGTCCTAGTTTCGATGATCTTCAACCTAGAACTTGAATCTAGGGTTTACTGATTGGATTAGGGTTTAATGGAAAAATAAGGCTTTGATCAATACCTCACTTTGCATGGTATTGATCCAATCATAACTAACCATCATAGAATGATTAAAGTAGAGGAAGGTTTAAACACTTACCGTTGGTTCATGGTAGAGAGCTCTTCGTCCAACGGCAATGGCGGCTCTTCCCTCTCCTTCCTAGCTTTTTCTCCTTCTTCAACCTCTTTCTCCTCTCTAGGGTTTGTGAGGATCAATGAGAGAGATTTTAGGAAGTTTAAGTGTCCTTATATAGGCTAGGGTTGAATTTAAGAAGTCCCCTTACATTAGGAAAGTCCTAGGATTTGAAATTTAGAAAGTGGGACCCGTAAAGTTCTATTTCCGGATCTAAGTGGTTTGCTGCGCAGGCCATACCGGTCGACCGGTACCAAGACCAGTACCATCGACTGGTATGAAAATTTCATCCTAAATTAAGGTCCGTTTCATACCTGGTTGTCATCCGGTCGTCCCGTCTGGCCCGGTGATGAATGAAAGACTTGTTACGACAAGAATTAAAGGTTTAGATCGGGTTCATGGAGTGCAGGTTTTACAACTCCCCCACCCTTAAAAGAAATTTCATCCCCGAAATTTGCATGTAGGTTTCACAACTCCCCCACCCTTAAAATAAATTTTGACCTCAAAATTTGAACATACCTTGGTCGACAAAAAGGTTAGGGTATTCCTTTCACATCGTGTTCTCTTCCTCCCAAGTGATTTCTTCTACATCTTGGTTTTTTCAATGCACTTTCACATAATGGATATCCTTGCTTCGGAGATGCTGTACCTTTCGGCTTGTGAGCATCACATGTACTACTTTAAATGTCAAGTCTTCTGTCAAGTCTGGTGGGTCTGCTGTCAAGATGTGCGATGGATCCCTGACGTACTTCTTCAATAAAGAAGCATGGAACACATCATGAACGCTTGACATATATTATGGTGGTAGAGCCAGTTGATATGCCACATTGCCACGTCTGGTCAAAATCTCGTATGGTCCCATATACCTGGGGCATAGCTTCCCCTTCTTACCAAACCATTTCAGACCTCACACAGGTGATATCTCCAAGAACACTTTATCACCCACTGCAAACTCCAGATCTCGATGTCGGTTATCTGCATAGTGCTTTTGTCGAACTAGAGCTGTTTTCACTCTTTCTTTAATTTGATCAATCACTCGACAAGTTTCTTTGACAAACTTCGATCCTACAATCCTTCTTTCTCCTACCTCATTCCATAACAGAGGTGTACAACATTTCTTCCCATTGAGTGCCTCATATGGAGCCATTTGGATCGTAGCCTGGTAACTATTGTTATAGGCAAACTTGAAAAGCGATAGCTTCTCATCCCAAGCTCCTTTGAAATCTAGGGCACACGCTCGGAGCATATCTTTTAAGATTTGAATAGTTCTTTCTGACTGCCCGTCTGTCTGAGGATGAAAAGCTGTACTAAACTTCAACTTGGTTCCCATGGCTTTTTGTAATCCTTCCCAGAACTTTGATGTAAAACGGGGATCTCTGTCAGATACTATACTTTCTGGGACACCATGAAGTTTGACTATATTATTCACATATAGCTTGGCCAGCTTCACCATGGTATACTGAGGTCTGATAGCGATGAATCGAGCTGTTTTGGTAAGTTGATCGACTATAATCCATACTCCATCCACTAACCCTGGTGTCAAGGGTAGGCCAGTGACGAAATCTATTGTGATATAATCCCACTTCTATGCTGGCTCCGATAGTGGTTGTAGCAAACTTACGGGTCTCTGCCTTTCAGCTTTAACTTGCTGGTAATTCAGACATTGGAATACGAATCGAGCTACATCCGCTTTCATACCCCTCCACCAATATAATCTTCTTAAATCATGGTACATCTTGGTGCTTCCTGGATGTACCGAATATGGGGTGTAATGAGCTTCTGTCATAACTCTATTTTTGATATTTGAGTTCTCACTCTCAGGTATACATAATCGTCCATGATACCTGAGTACCTTGTCTGAATCCAAGGTGAAGTCAGGGTTGTTTTTACCCTTCTCTAAATCTTCTTGCACAGTCTTGAGGTCTGGATCCTATAGGATTGCTACTTTGACCTCATCTATGAGATCCGATGAGATCTTCAAAGCTGCGAACATCAATGTGAACTTATGAATTAAGCCCTGTTCCACTGGATCTCCCGCAGTCTCTAATATATAGTCGTTATCCTTCTCTATTGAGCCTGAGGCTGCAACACACATTGCAGCATTCGTACTATGTCCTACCTCAGGTTTCCATGCCCACTTTCTGCTTAAGGCATCGGTCACAACGTTTTCCTTACCTAGATGGTACTAGATCTCACAATCATAATCTTTTAATAGTTTCAGCCATCTCCTCTGTCTCATATTTAGGTCCTTCTGAGTAAAAAGGTAAGTGAAACTTTTGTGATCTGACTGAATCTAAAACTTTTCACTATAAAGGTAGTGCCTCCAAGTCTTGATTGCGTGAATGACTGCTGCTAACTCCAGATCATGCATGGAATAGTTATTCTCATGCTCTTTCAACTGTCTTGATGTATAGGCAATCACCTGTTCTTCTTGCATCAACACACATCCAAGACCCAACCCTGAGACATCCGTATAAAGGGTAAACGGGCCTGGTGCTGGGATGGTCAAGATAGGTGCAGAGACTAGTCTTGATTTCAAGGTCTGAAAGCACTTCTCACACTCATCTGTCCATATGAACTTTTCTCCTTTCTTGGTTAGTCTGGTAAGTGGAACGACAATTCTTGAGTAGTTTTCCACAAATCTTCTATAGTAACCAGCCAATCCAAGGAAACTACGAATCTCCGCAACTAATTTTGGTGCATCCCATCCTACTATAGCTGCGATCTTGCTTGGATCCACCTTGATACCGTCTACAGATACTACGTGACCCAAGAAGGCCACTTCTTTCAGCCAAAATTCACACTTCTTGAACTTGGCGTAAAGCTTCTCTCTTCTCAGCCGTTGTAGGGCTGCTCTCAATTGTGTTGCATGAGTCTCCTTGTCCTTTGAGTAGAACAAGATGCCATCGATGAATACGATGACCGAAGTGTCCAACATGTCATGAAACACTCGGTTCATCAGTTCCATGAACGACGCTGGAGCGTTAGTGAACCCGAATGACATTACTAGGAACTCATAATGCCCATACATTGTCCTGAAAGCCATCTTTGGAATATCTCCTGCCTTGATCTTCAATTGGTGGTATCTTGATCTAAGATCAATCTTTAAGAAAACCTTTGCACCCTGCAATTGATCGAACAGATCATCGATGCTAGGCAAAGGGTATTGGTTCTTAACGGTTAACTTGTTCAGCTCTTGATAGTCGATACATAGCCGTACACTACCGTCCTTCTTCTTTACGAACAATACAGGTGCTCCCCATGGCGATACGCTTGGTCGTATGAAACCCTTATCTAGTAGTTCTTGAAGTTGGTCTTCAACTCCTTTAATTCAATAGGGGCCATCCTGTACGGTGCCTTAGACACCAGCGCCGACCCTGGCATGAGGTCTATCATGAACTCTGTAGCCCTGTCTGGAGGTAGACCTGGTAGATCTTCTGGGAACACATCTGGAAACTCTCGCACTACATCTAGATCTTCCATCTTTGGCACCTCTGCTGTGATGTCGACCACAGATACTAAGTACCCCACTCCTCCATTCTCTAAGCATCTCTTAGCTTTTAGGGGTGAGAGAATCAGCTTTCGCTTCCTAGGTAACTTGGTTCTAGTAAAGCTAAACTCTTTTCCCTTATCATCTTTAAATACAAGTTTTCTTTTACCACATAATAAGCTAGCTGAATGATGGCCTAGCCAATCCATTCCCATGATGACGTCAAAGTCTGCCATCTCAAGTTGAACCAGATTTGTTTCTAGGTTTCGGCCCTCAATACTAACTGTACACGGCCCATAGCATTCATTCAATGCCACTTCTACTCCAAACAGAGAGCGGACTATCAAGCTTGGGGTTAAATACTTGATAGGTAACTCCATTCGCTTCCCAAAAAGACATAGAAACAAAGGAGTGCATGGCCCCAGAGTCAAGGAGTACTCTGGCAGGTACACCAGCTATATTTACAGTTCCTAAAATTTAATTATCCCTTAGTTCTACATGCTCACACGCAACAAAATAGTAAGCCAAATAGGAAGGGATGTAATCATACCAGTAACCACTTCAGGTGATGCGGCTGCCTCCTCAGTGGTGATTGCGAATATCTTTCCTTGCTGTGGCAGTTGCTTCTTAGGTAGAGTACATGTCTTTGCATAATGACCCAATTGTTTACAGTTGAAACATTTGACATTTGGGTTTTGTCCAGCTAACTGTGACGATGGTGGTGCAGTAGTATTCCTTGCTGGCACTACAGCAGACTGAGCCCTGTATGGGCGAAATGGTCTAGTGTTCCCTCCACCCGAAGTCTCAGTAGCAGGCCTCTTCAGTCCCCTATTTTGAGCAAAGAAGCTATCTCTTTGGCTTGATTCAATTACCCTAGCAATCTGCACAGCCTCGTTATATACTTTCTTCTCCAAACCCAAGACGTGCTCTTGGATACTTCCTCGTAATCCCGTGGTGAACTTCTGTGTCTTGGTTTCTTCCTCTTGCATACTTGTTGGAGCGAAGAAAAATAACTCTTCATATCTTTGCTGGTACACATCAACAGTCGACTGGGATTGTTACAGATTTAAAAATTCCTTCTCCATTTGATCTCGAAAGCTCTTCGGAACGTACTTATCAAAGAAGACTCCTTTGAATATTTCCTAATTGATCTGAGTGTGCTTTGTCTTCAAGTATGTCCAGGTAGAAATTCCACCAGGCATTTGCATCTTCCTTGAGCATGTGCGTAGCGAATAACACCTTCTCATCCTCTGTGCAAGTCATTAGATAGAAGTTCTTCTCCAATTTAGCAACCCACTGTGTAGGCCACAGTGGTTTTCCTGGTTTCCCTGTGAAAGTAGGAGGTTTCAATTTCAAAAACCTATCCACCGCTCGGCTTATGTCATTCTGCCCCTGTGCATTCGTTCCATACCATGGTGGTGGGTATGGATAGATCCCTTGATAGGCAGACGATGTTGGGAATTGGTGTGGTGGTTGTAGATTCTGTCCTTGGCCCATCGGCCCAGTACTACCATCCAATGGCAGTGTGGAGTTATTTCCCCTAAACTCAGGCGTACCTTCTGTAGGGATATATCATGGTGGCCTGAACATCTTCAACATCTCACTTAGGAATACTTTCTGCTGAGCTTCCATCTGATAAACCAGATTCATCACAATTGTCTCAGAGTTAGTGTGAAGAGGTCCTGGCAAATTTGTTGGTGCTCTGGGACTCTGCCCTTCTCCACACTCTAGGTTCAGATTTTGCTCATCAATAGTTCCTGTTTTCACATTGTCCTCGTCTTGGTGCACCCTGGAGTGGTGATGCTTTCGTGAGCGTCTACGACCGTTCCCGCCTGCCATCTCAGATTAGTTTTTCTTGCTTGGATCTGAGAAGAAGTCATAAACATGAGGTACAATCGAATAGTCATAATAGTGTTAGTCTTTAACAAGTGCAAGGCGAAACTCGTAAGGAAACTTAAATCAAAATTTTTAAAAAATTTTCCAAAATTTTATGGGCTTGGAATATATGTCCGGTTGCAACATACCGGTTGTGGCACTGTGTATGGTACTGCGACCAGTATGTCCAGGCGGACAAACCTTTCGGAGTTCCCGTGAGGTACCGGTCGATGTACCAGTCGCAACCTTGTAGGGTATGGCGCGACCGGTATAGTCGACTGATTAGGATTTTCTCCTGACTGAGAGGTACCGGTCGACATACCCAGGGGGTACCGGTCGACCGGTATGGGCAAAACCGTTGACCGGTATGCCTAAAATTGCCTTTAAAATCGTGAAAAAGTGAGTTTTTCTCACTTTTCTTCTTTCCTTTCTCTCCGATGGCGATTCCTCTCTGGCTTGGTGAGTTGCTACAGTTCGACCGGTGATCTTAGAAGCGATTTTCTTCCGATCAAGACCTTGAACATCGTCTCTAAGTAAGTTTATTCTTACCTTTCTTCCTTTTTACATCGTTTCTTCATGGTTTCTTGCCCAAAATCGAAATTTTTCTTGGTTTAGAAGATTCTAACCGTAGGAACTCTTTTTCTTCGGCTTAGAATGAGTTTAGGGACCTCTATGGGCAAAAGCCCTAAATCTATTTGAGGTTCCACCGTATGGTTTTTCTAAAAATCAAATTTTTAGGTTTTTGACCTAGGTTTTGGTAAAAATCAATTTTTTTCTTGTAATTTCTAAATTTCTTATTTGTTTGATGGATGCTTGGTTTCCATATGGTGTTAGAGGGTTACGTAAGTCCTCCCCCCCAGATTTTGGGTGAGTTCAAGGCTTTTGCTTCAATTACTGTCGTTATCCTGCCGAAATTTTAGAAATTCTAACCAAATTCTCATTATTTGTTTTTGTTTTGTAGTTCAAAATGTCTCAACGTCGTGGCACAGGTAAACATGCATTCGGTCCTGGCATGAACCTTCCGCATCCGCCAGTTTCGCAGTTCGATGAGCGATGGTTTCATTCTGCGGCGGCACAAGCCCGTTTTTCCTGGTTTGAAGAGAAGAACATCGAGTTAGGGCGACGTGTAAATTTTGAGCAGCTACAACGATTTGACGTTGAAGCGGTCTTTGGTGATCTTGGGTGGTTACCTGTCATTACTTACACTGTGACCACCCGCCCCAACCTTGTCAAACATTTGTACGCCAACCTAGAGGTCGAGGGAAATGTTAATGACTTCAGCCGTGGTAGGGAACCTCTGCAACACCAGCTTTGTCAAATGCGTTCCCATATCCTTTGACACTCACCAGCTTGCTGATCTTTTGGGGATACCCAATGATGGTGACTTGGTGTACTGTGCCCCCAAGATGAAGGACTTTCTTAATGATGATCTGCGCCAGGAGGTTTTAGAGCAGATCCTTAACCCAGGAGTGCCCATGAAAACTGCTAGCTTGAGACCTGTGCCTCAGGTATACTGCTGCATCATCTAGCACAATATTGTTCCTCAAAGTGGCCACTACAGCGAGTTCTCTCAACTCACCCAGTACTTGACTTACTGCGTCTGCACCAGGGAGCGGGTCTGTCTCCCTTACATTATTATCAGGACCATGCGTTAGGCTACTCTGCCTGATCAGGTCAGCAACCTTCCTTATGGCCGACTTATCACTACTCTTCTGTGGCGCTTACGGGTAGACATGAGGGGTGAGATTGTGGTTGAGGACACCATGACCTCTGACATTGACTGGGATGCCATTATCCAGATGAGGATGGACAACCTACCGATTAGTGATAAGGAGTTAGAGGCTCGTCCTCGTCCACTCAGGAGGGTAGCAGCCGCGGAAGTAGCCAATGCGACTCATGCAGAAGAGGTAGGGAATGATGATGAGGGTGATGATGATTAGATGGAGGACAATCCAGCACCGGCACCACAGTCCACACCTGTAGCGGGACCATCCCAGCCTCCTCCTGATACCGTGATGGTATGTTTACAGAGATTCGGGATGCCTAGGGTAAGATGAGCCGTGACCTAGGGCGTCTTTCTCGCAGCCTCAGAGTCACGCAGGAGCAGGTACACTGGCTCAAGGTAGCTTATGAGCGTGACTATGACATCACTGACCCTATTCCTCCTGTGCCCCCATCCCCATGATAGATCTTCATTTTTCTCTCTTTCACAGTATGGTTTTTATTTAACAGGGTAACTGTCTGGCTTGTGGACTATACCCTGTGGTACAATTAACTTTTACTTATTGAATGTTTTATGTTTAAACAATTTTCTTCTTATTTGTTATGGTAATTTATGATCATTCTGCTTATCACGATGGTTTCCTCATTAGAGCAGGTGTATTTATTAATTCCACCTTTAGTATAATACATTATGCTCTTTAGTATTTAGTCTCAGGCATCAAACAGGTGCTTAAGGTGTGTTTTTATTAGGACTTTAATTTATTCCTATCTTAGTTCATTGACTGAGTCAAGTGCATGTATGGTCTGTTGGACAGAGCCTAAGAGCTCTGATACCAAGTTGTCACACCCCAATTCGAGCTGAACCAGAAGTATGAGTGATCCGTCACTGAACCAATGGTTCACACCAGGATCTCAATAAGACCGTGTCCACAAACCATTGCACATAACCATAATCAGAATATAATAAAATACAGCAGAAGTCTTAGATAAAATGAACTGAGTGATCTATTGATAAATTTAATAAAATATTCAGTTATTCAAATACCAAAACATAAATAAATATCCTTACATCAATTGTATCTCCAACTGAAAATAAATAAAATAAAATAAATCAACATCCTAAAGGTACACGTAGAAAGGGCACTCGCATGAAGCGTCATGCGAGTCCTCTCCTGCTTGCACTTCTAAAGTAGCAACACCTCCATACGCGAGCATCCATATAGTCCTCCATAGTATTACCTGCATCAACATCTAAAAATAATGTGTACATAGTGGTGAGCTCACAACTTAGCTCAGTAAGACAATCAGACAATGCAACAAACATATGCATGAGTAACATTCACATTATGGTCTGGTTTTAAGTTTGCAATGTGCTATAGAAAGGATTGGCGGCCACTGCACCTCTATACATGAGTGTGTGAAGCTGCCCAATGGATCAAACACCACTGTCGTCCCATATACACCCACTATGGAATAGAGATAGAGCTAAAGCGTCCGGATCAAACACCGCCAACACTTCCCCTGATACCCTACCCATACCAACACGTAAGCCCTTATTGGCGAGGGCTTGCAAACTGGCTCGCAACTAATCAATCCTATATGTCATCACAGTAGGCCCTATCCCAGCACAGCGCCCTACGACATAGAGATAGAGCTAGAGTCTAGTGGCCAGGCCGAAGACCACAGTGTCATTTCCTCCCCCTGATACCTTACCCACGCCAAGCATGCTAAGACAGAACAATACGAAAAGGTGCTAGTGTGAGGAATGATCCCAAACCCCCGGCCCTTCCCATTCCACACACCAACAAAAACAATCACATGCCTAACAGTCACATCCTAGCATAGCGAGTATGCATGAACAATAATAATAACTGAAAGTAAAGGATGACATGCGAGTATGCACAAACATCAGTCCACAGAATCATGTTATTAACAACATTTTACTGTTATTAAATTATTAGGATTTAGGTCCGATTCCCTTGCCTGATGCTTGTTTGATAGCTTGCTTCACGTCACAGAATCCAAACTTGCTATCACAAGGTCCTACACAATGTTAGGGTTAAATTAAAATAGTTTTCTTAGGGTTTACGTTGGTCGAAAAACCAACAAGGTCAAAACACTTCTCACAGAGCAGACCGATCGTAGGTACTGACCGTGGCACTGTGGGGAAAGGTGTGACCGGTCCCCATAGACCAGCCTCTGGGAGTTACCGGTCGCAGGTACCGATCGCATAGGGTGCGATTGGTATGGTCGATCGGTATGTCTCCGGAAGACCATACATTCGGTTCTCGCCTTCCGCCAGTCACCCCCTATTGATTTCTAGGGTTTCTTCTATACATTCTTGGTCTAAGCAATGAGTTAGAGTTGTTTCCAACTCCATTCAAGTCCTAGTTTCGATGATCTTCAACCTAGAACTTGAATCTAGGGTTTACCGACTGGATTAGGGTTTGACGATAAAATAGGGTTTAGATCAATACCTCGCTTTGCATGGTATTGATCCAATCATAACTAACCATCCTAGAATGATTAAAGTAGTGGAAGGTTTAAGCACTTACCGTTGGTTTGCGGTAGAGAGTTCTTCATCCAACGGCAATGGCGGCTCTTCCCTCTCCTTCCTAGCTTCTTCTCCTTCTTCAATCGCTTTCTCCTCTCTAGGGTTTGTGAGGATCAATGAGAGAGATTTTAGGAGGTTTAAGGGTCCTTATATAGGCTAGGGTTGAGTTTAGGAAGTCCCCTTACGTTAGGAAAGTCCTAGGGTTTGAAATTTAGAAAGTGGGACCCGTAGAGATCCGTTTCTGGATCTAAGTGGTCTGCTGCGCAGGCCATACTGGTCGACCGGTACCATCGACCGGTATGAAAATTTCATCCTAAATTATGGTCCGTTTCATACCTGGTTGTCATCCGCTCATCCCGTCTGACCCGGTGATGATTGGAAGACTTGTTATGACAAGAATTAAAAGTTTAGATCGGGTTCATGGAGTGCGGGTCTTATGCATACCTACCCAGGTATTCGACCATATGCATAGTTCTTAGAGTGTTGAGTCAATTTTTCGTACCTGATTTATGATCCTACTTCACACGGTCGGTCCACTTGGTCCAGCAATGATGGGAAGACCTGGCACGACACTGTTAAACCGGGTTAATGGAGTGTGGGTCTTACATGGACATTCTTCTTAAAACTCCTTTACATTCTTCACCAGTGTGACTCTTCAAATGGATTGACTAAGAGAGTCATTCTGGAGTCTTCTTCCTTGCACCTTGAAGAGTTCATCTCTTTATTCCTAGAAGAGTTTTACTTTACCTTTGTAGAGTTTGAGCTTTCCTATCTCTATTTGCATCCTAGAAAGGGTTGTAACTCCATTGAGCTACAAACACACCTTATAAGAGTTGTGAGTTACTTTTTGTTAACTCCATAAAATCTGCCTTCTTGCTCTTAGATCTTTAAAAATTTTCCAGAATCTATTGATACCCTTTACGTCAAGTTTAATCCATTTAGACATACCTTCTACTAAGAATCTAGGAAAACATTATTCACAAGAGGTTATAGTTTCATGACTATCTTTTATTTGCTACTGAAATCATATCATTCCAATCTGTATTAAAGAAGTTATTATCATTTCACTAAAGTTGTGCAAATCTATCAATTTTATACAACTCGTGATTGTGTGGGATCTTGTTTAATTTCACTATCCGTTATTTTGGGAGGCCTAGGTTGGTTTACATCACAACCCTTGTCTAGATTCACAATCAATATTTGGTTGGTGATTAATTATAGGTGATTACCTTATAGGTTTAACCCACTATGTTCTGAGGCATCCTAGATGCAACTGTAATGCTAGGAAGCCTATCCTACTTTATTTCTAACATTTAACTCCCAACAAGACCTTGGCCACCATTAGGTCATCATGAAGGACTTGTACTCAGTTTGAGTCTTTACAATAGCTTAGTCTTTATGAGTTATGTAATATTTATTTATTTATTTATTTTGAATGGCTCAAGACAAGAGCCATTACTGTGAATTTATAAATTGTCTCAAAAATATTACTTAATAAAAACAGTTTACTTACATATATTATGCTCTTTGCTTTTGTTTCATCTAATTTGGTTTTACAACATTCAAAAGAGTTTCCTATTACTATTATGTTTGTTCTTATAACGCTTTTAATTAAACCCTAACCATCAGTTTACCCAATAGTGGCATTGTGTGCTATGGATGAGGTGTAAAGTGCGATGGAGCATCATGCTTTAATACCAAGTTGATACACCCCAAAATTTTTCTTCTTTTGGCATACGTCGGGGCTATGAATAGAATGCTTATTGTCGTATGATTAACTGCTAGGATCATGATGCAGGGCACACATTACACCATCTCATCGCATTAACACACTAACCACCACATAATCAGAATAAAAAGTAAATACAGTAAAAAACTTTTATAAATATCTGGGTATCAACACTAATGGATTCTAAATGATATTTATACAATAGTAACTTATGTTATTCTGTTTCAACAACACTCAAGACATAACGTAATACCTCAAATAAAATAGTGAAATACATAAGTATTGGACAATATGTCCACTTAAAAGTATTAAAACTAAAACCACCTCTTTATCAACTCCAACTTGGTCTCTGAAGGCACAAGTACAACAAGTAATCCAGGTTGCGAGCGTCATCCACTTATTGCTGAAGACACTTGTAACATAAGAAATGCTTCACGAATTCGAACATAGTAAACCTGCAACAAAAGTTAGAAAAAAGGTGTATACACAAGGATGAGCTTGCCAACTTGAGTTCAATGTGAAAATAGATAGGCAATAGGCAATATGCATTGTCAGATTATTATTCCTAGGCAATGCTATTAGTCTGATAATGTTTGTCATGTGCTATGGAAAGGCATAACCTCGAAGTACGAGAGAGAATGGCTACTCACCCAGTCTACTCCAATAGCTCTATGGAAGCCACCTGTCGTCAACGAAGGAGGTCGACCAAATTAAGTTGATCAACCACCCCTATTTGATCGACCGCATGAACCCAAAATTGGGCCAATCTGAGTCTAATTTAGTTGGGCTTGGTTCTAACTAGTTCCTAACCACTCATGATCATCCCAAATCACATGGGACCTACTTTTAAATATGTTGGAGTGTCAATTAACAACCTCCAAGCCTCCTTTATTGCAGTTATACTCGGAATAAGACTCTCAAGAGAAGAATTGTAGTGCAACTTTAACTATTGCATAACTCCTTAGTTAAAACACTCTATGAAACCTAATTGACAACATTAGAATCTCTGACACATTTTGAGAGAGGGAGAGAAACAGACTGAATTAGAGCAAGTTAAAGGAAAAAAAAGAGGAAGAACAACCATTAAAGGTCCTCCCTAAGCTTCTCTCCACAACAACTTTAGCATAAGCATTGAGGTAAGCCTAAAACTTATTCCTACTATATTTAGATTGAACCTTAAAGATCTCAAGAGGTAGAACCCAACCTTTGATCATGTTGGAACAAGATTCCAGAAGACCCTCCATGAATGTTAGGTAAAATCTATCAAGAATGCTTATGATGGATATACCGATGCAAGTAATTAATATAGAACTTTAAGATGATGTATAACATTCAATTATGATTAGAATATGTCCATTTATGTTGTATAGATACATAGAAATCCTCTAGAATGGCCTTTAACCCCATACCTTGGAGAACGGAATGAATGAAGTTCAGTTCGAGCTCCCTGATATGAGGCGGTCGACCAAGGTGGTTGACCAAACTAAGTTGATAGATCGCCTCTGCTGTAATCGACCACCTGGTCTCCAGTGAGGTGTATCTTTGGTATTTTTCAACTTAATTGCTATTTAGGCTATGTTAATCATCTTACACCTCAAGAATAACATAATGAATATGTTGAAATGATTGGTTTGATAAGAATGTGCTCCCAAGTGTGTAAGCACGTGTGGTTGCAAAGACGACATTCTATGTCATGAACCATACATGCATATAACCTATGGGAATAGGATTCCATCCTAACCAATGACTTAAACCCCTCATAAACACCTGTAAAAGTGACCCTACAGAGATGCAAGCCTCTAAAACTCATCTAAGCTAAAATTACCTAAGCGGTTGATAAAACTGAGATGATCGACCACCATAGCTAATCAACCACCTCATTACATCAAGCCTGTTTTGGTTGTATTTTTGACCATGGACTTTGAGACTTAATCAAGTGACCCTAAAACATGTTCCTAAGAGTAATGAGGATACCTTAGACTTAAATAAAGTGAGAATGAATAATCATAAGTAACATTCATATTGTAAGCACTCCATTTTTTTCATCCCTAGTTGAACAAAGTCTTAGTGGAGTGTAGACAACAAAGTGGGAGATATGAGAGAAAGTTTGGAAAAGTACAGGGGAGGAGAGTGAAACTCTCTCAAAAATCATAGTCGATCAGTCCTGACATGCTCTCTATAGTGTTTTGAAAAGATCTGAGATGATCCCCAGTGTTAGAAGCTTAAGTGAAACCATACGATAAGTTGGTGAATCCCAATACAAGGTTTAAATTTTTGGCTGCTACTTGGATACGGTTTTTGATGGGCCCCACAGTAAGGAAATGAGTTGTAACCTGCATGGATGCATAGGTCTTGGAAATACCTTCAAAATGAGACCATAATCGATCAATTTTGATATCAAATGGAGAAGATATGACGATTTTAGTATGAGAATAAAAATAAGGGTATTTTCTGAAGATTAATAATATCTAGGGGCTTACATGCAAATTATCGTAAGTTTAATTATTTAAACTTCATATTCTCATATCTCGCTCATCTGACTTCCAAATGAGGTGATTCAAACTCCAGTATGTTCCACTTTTAGTGCTCTACAAAGTGGGCATGAAAAATCTGGAACAGAGGTCTCCGAGGGATCCCATGCGAAGCCGCAAGCTGATATGCCTGCTTAAACTTCAATTCCTCATAATTTTATTATCCGACGTCCAAATCATGTGATTCAAGTCTTAATATGTTCCATTCTTAGTGCTCTACAAAGTGAACATGAAGGATTTGAGATAGAGATCTTCGAGGCATCCCATGCAAAGTTGCTAGCCGAATTATCGTAAATTGGTCTTTTTAAACTTCAAAAATTCATAAGTTGACCATTTTACGTCCAAATGAGGTGATTCAAACTCCAGTATTTCTCATTTTTAGTGCTCTACAAAGTGGATTTGAAGGATTTGAGACAAAGATCTCTAAGGCATCCCATGCAGAGTTGCTAGTCGAATTATCATGAATTGGCCTATTTAAACTTCAGAAATCATAAGTTGGTCATTTTACGTCCAAATGAGGTGATTCAAGCTCTAGTATTCCTCATTTTTAGTGTTATACAAAGTAAATATAAAAAATTTGGGGTAAAGACTGTCAAGAAATTCTATGTGGAATGGTGATAGAAATGGTCTATGGAATGATAGAGAGAGAAAAACCAATCTTGGCCCAACCCAGCTCAACCCATATCAGTTTAACCTAGTCAACTCATGTTAGTCCAAATCCAGTCAACTTAGACTAGTCCAGACTGAACTAGTACGACTTGCGTGCATTTTACATTAGATCATGAGTTGAACTCTTTGAGGGACAGGAGGATGATGTTCGAATGATTGAGTTTTAGTGAGTCGATCATGTTTTTTGGGAGTTCTAGGTTGCCGGTCCTAGGGGCTGATGTTATTGGTGGGGGAAGAGGGTATGGTCATGGTGTAGGTTTAGATGGTAACCCTCATGCTATGGTGTTGTGGGATTGAGAGGTTGTTTTACAACCTGCTGATGGGGCTTCGAGGAGTGTGCCTCAGCATGCTGTGCCAACAGGGTAGTTTAATTTTTCCGTACTTTAATCGTTGTTATCTCAGTCGCATGATGGAGGGGTGAACCAACCAGCCATGCGCTTTGCTGCGGGTTCATCTGGTGCAGAAAGAGAAAGATCTGATCGGTGAGTTAGATTTGAGGGGACATTGCCAACATCCAGTGGAGGTACTTCATCCATGGCTGGAGGAGTTCCAGCGACTGTGTAGGGGGGCATAGCCTCTACTGGAGGAGGGCAGATGGCAGTTGCCAGAGGTCCGGTAGGTGAGGTAATCTCGGGTCTAACAAGGATAGATCTTGGAAGATTTTTGGGATTTCCATTTTGGGATCAGTCTATTCCTACTTTAGGAAATAACGTAGATTATGTCCAATCTACTGATGGTGAGACAATCTTTGGAAATTCGAATGTGAGGGGAGCTCGAATGCCTTCGAAGAAAAAACGAAGATGGGTTAACAGAGATAAGGGTACAGGCCAACCTTAGTCCGGTGGTTCTGACCAGGGCCATGCTCCAGGGGTTGGTTCTAATCCTGATTATGGTTCAGAAAGGTCCAATATAGATGGGGTGCCTAATGGCTCAACAGGTGTTTCTCGAACTTTTGCATCAGTGCTTTCTAGATTGCCTGACTTTACTTCTATTCCTGATCCTATTGTGGAAGGAGAAATTACCAGAGTAGTCATTCCTCAAGAGGTTTATGAGAGACAAATTGAGAAGTTCAAACTGGCCTTAATTGGGAGAGTTTTCACGAAGGGGATTACTCTAAGAGATATGTCTCGATCCCTGGCTGAGCAGTGGGGAAGTGCAAATAGTTTTGAAATGACATCTCTAGGTAAAGGCTACTTTATGTTTAGATTTTTCACAAAGGAATCTATGCTTGCAGTTTGGAAGAGAGGTGTGACGAGGATCAATGGACAACCATTACGTCTCCAAAATTGGGAACCTGGGTTTGATGTAAATAAAGTTCAACCTCCTCGCCATGTCCAATGGTTTCATCTCCCAGGTTTTAGGTTGTAATCGTGGGAGGATGATATAATTTTTTCAATAGGGAAAGCTTTGGGAAAGCCACTAATTATTGATCGAAACATCAAAAATAAATCTTTTGGGAGATATGCCAGATTCTCAGTCCTCATGGAGTCTAGAAAACCACGAGTTCATGAATTGATGATTGATTGTATTCATAATGGGAATCATTGTTTTTTTAAACAATTGATTGAGTATGAGGAACCTCGGGTTCGATGTGGAGTATGTGGGGTATTTGGTTCTAGTTCTAGAGACTATAAGACCAAGAGACTATGAAGGTCAATGTGGCTGCGGAGCATCATTCTGGTGGGGTTGGTTTGGATTTGAATGTTGATCCTAATAATTTAAATCAAAATTATGGAGTTCCACGTGCTGACCTTGGATGGTGGGCTGATGTTGTAGAAGGTGCTTCTGATAATGAAGAAGATGAAGGGGAGGGTCAGTATAAGGACCACGATCTAAATGTCAATGCAGATAGGACTTCTAACTCTGTGGGTTTGCCTATTGAAGCGGATGGGACTCTAGCGCCTGTTTGTCAGGATGTTGCTTTAAATGCTGTGCAAGATTAGTTTGGTTTGGATGGTGAGGGATTGGCAATCATGATGATTTCTGATCAGGCTACTGCTGTGGTATCAACAATTTCTCTTGGGAGGGTAGAGGTAATTTTTGAAGATGTGATGGCTGTGGATGCATCTTTGGCTGAGCATGGGGGATCTTTTACTGAAGTAGGAAAAAGACCGAATGGTATGCTTCTTGGTAGGGGTAATAAACAATTGGATCATGTGAGTACTTCTAACACTCGGAGGACTCGTATGGAGACCTTACGCCAAAGAGGTAATAAATGAAATGCCTTTATTTAAGGGTGTCTCAAGCCCCAAATCGAGATAGTTTATGAGAAGGTTGGTGCGTGAGTTTAATCCTGACATCTTTTGTTTAGGTGAGCCAATGATGGATCCTAAAAAAATTTCAAGGAATTTTGTGGATTGGCTAGGGTATGATATTGATTTTGTGATTAATGACAGACCTGGTAAGATTCCCAATCTGTGGGTGTTTTGTAAGAGGGAGATTTCAAAACCTGATGTGCTCCTTAGTACAGATCAATAGGTATCAATGACTTTTTTGATGGATGGTATGCAACATTTGTTTTCTTTCATGCTGCTAATAACAGGAAAATTTTGCATAGAGCTTTATGGGCGGATTTGGTGGCTCTAGGTACCCTAAATCTCCCTTGGCTTCTTATGGATGATTTTAATGTTTGTAGATTTGCCCATGAAAAATCTGGGCCTAGTCAATTTTCTACTTCCTCTGCAGGTGAATTTGAGGCTTTTATTGATGCTTCTGAGCTGGTTCAAATACCTTCTTTTGGGCCGAAGTTCACATGGTTAAATAACAGAGTGGTGGGGAGGGTTTCTGTTGTGTTGGACAGAAGCTTTTGTAATGCAATCTGGTATTTCATTTATGCTCAATCTTATCAGAAGGTGCTGAATCGTTCAGGATCTGATCATGCACCTATTTTAGTTGGGTGTTCCTCCTTATCTAAGCCCTCAAATGCCCCTTCCCGTATTCAGCAAAGTGGTCCAAGAGGTATGGAAAGTGCCTCCTTGGGAAAATCCTTTTTATGTGTCGATGGCTCATTTGAAGAATCTGAAGAGAAGGCTTCGGCAGTGGTCCAAGGAGGTATTTCCTAATATTGAAAATGAAGTTCTCTCTTCTAGAGTTTGCCTCGAAGATGCGCAGGAAACTTTGGAAGTGGTGGGTTGCAATGATATGCTTCATGATATGGAATCTGAGGCCTTGAAGAATATGATGATGTATGCTCTTTGGATGAAAATATTTAGGCGGAGGAAGGTAGAGTGAAGTAGTTGAAATGTGGTGACTGAAATTCCTCTTTATTCCATGCATATGCTAGAGCAAGGAGGAATAAAAGCCTGATTCGTGAGATCCATAAGGAAGATGGCATGGTTTTGGACTCTCAGGGAGATATTGCTAAGTATATAGTTTAGTATTATGAGGAGTTTCATAAAAGTGTTCGGGGTTATCCTCACCCTGAATGTCTCTCTGTAATTCCCTCATTCATTTCTGATGAGGAAAATAATGTTCTTGACAAGATTCCTTCTAATAAGGAAATTCGAGTAGTAGTGTTTGCTATGAATTCTGACAGTTCTCCTGGTCCGGATGGGTTCCCAGGTAAGTTCTACTATATGTGTTGGAGTATAGTAGGGATGGAGGTTTGTCATGCTATAAAATCATTCTTTCACTCTAATAGACTGATGAAGGGAGTTAATTGCAATTACATTACACTCATTCCAAAGAAGGATGGTGCAGTAAAGCTTTCTAATTTTCGTCCCATCTGTGTGGGGAATTTTTTGTATAAAATAATTCCCAAAATTTTGGCTTCAAGGTTGGGATTGTTTATAAATAAATAAATTTCTGAAGAACAAGGTGCTTTTATAAAAGGAAGAATCATTCATGAAAATGTTGGTTTGGCTTCTGAACTGGTGACGTTGATGCATAGAAAGACTTAAGTAAGGAAATATAGCTCTCAAGCTTGATATTCAAAATGCATATGATACCCTTGAGTGGGGTTTTTTGGTGGATGTTCTTCTTAAATTTGGCTTCTCTCAAACATTTGTTGATAGGGTGCAATCTCTTCTCTAATCCACTGGCCTTTCTGTCATGGTGAATGGAGGGCCTATGGGTTTTTTACAGTGAAGCGTGGTCTTCGACAAGGAGATCCTCTATCTCCTCTTTTATTTGTGCTCGTAGAGGAAGTCTTTTGTAGGGGGGTGATGGAGTTGGTGGCTCTAGGTACCATTGAACTTGTGTTTAAAGGTAGGTCTGTGGTTTCTCCCTCTCATCTCATTTATGCTGATGATATTGTTATTTTTATAAAGGTAAAGTTGAGTGGTTGTAGAGGGATGAAGTATATCTTATCCATCTATGATGAATAAGGTGGATAGATGGTCAACTCCTCTAAGAGTAAAATTTATTTATCTGCAGATGTTAGCGGTAGCATGAGACAAAGCATGTTGAATTGCCTAAACTTCTCTCAAGGTTCTTTTCCAACAAACTACCTGGGGGTTCCTTTGTTTTAAGGTAGATGTCATAGTGAGTACTTTAATCCTTTGTGGATAGGTTCAAGAAGAGATTTATGATATGGAAGGGTAAGTTACTATCTTATGCTGGCCGGGTGGAATTGGTCAAATCTGTTCTTAGCAGTGCCTTTATTCACTCATTCTCTGTGTATAAATGGCCGAGGGCCCTGATAAAAACAGTTGAAGGGTGGATGAGGAATTTTATTTGGACTGGTGATCCAAATAAAAGAAGGTCAGTAGTTGTTAAATGGGATGACATGTGTGCTCCTAAGAAGGAGGGTGGATTAGGGCTATGTCGGCTAAGTAATGTTAACAATGCTTTATTATGTAAGTTAGCTTGGAGAATGAAGTCTGAAAATACTCTTTTTCTAGGTTTATGCGTGGCCATTACCTTTCAAAAGAGGGTCTCCCTCAAGGACATCATTGTCCTTCTCTAGTGTGGTGAAGCATTCGTTCTGTTTGGGATTGGATATCAAAGCATACTCAATGGATAATAGGGGATGAAACAAAGATTCATTCATGGAATGAAAGGTGGCTTGGCAATTTCTCTTTGACAGAGGAGTTGGGAGTTGATATGGAGATGGGAAGAGGAATGGATTGCACCCTTGGTCGTTTCATCAGGAATGGAAAATGGAGATGGCCTGTGGTTCAATCCCTTATGTTGCGGAAATTATTTGCATTTTCTAGTGAAATTTCATTGGTGGAAGGAGCTTCAGATCGCAAAATATGGACTGGTGAAAATTCTGGTGCTTTTACAGTTAAGTCGACATGGAAGATGATTCGGTCTCAGAAACAGAAGAAAAGCTGGTATGGTTAGTTTGGAATGATTCTCTCACTCCTAGCTTGTCTTGGATGCTCTGGAGATGGTGTTTAAATAAACTCCCAACAGATGATTTAGTTCAGAAAAAAGGTTTGTTTATGCCTTCTCATTGTTATCTGTGTCTTTCAGATGAGAAAACTACATATCACATTTTTTGCAGGTGTAATGTAGCAGTTAAGATTTGGCGTATGATTGGTGTATGGTTTGGAGTTTCTATGCAGTCCTTTATTTCATGCTCTGATTTCATTTTGTGGTGGAGGCAGAAATGCAATGTTGTGTCGCATAGGCATATCTGGAATGCTCTTCTTGTAGTGGGTGTTCATGCTCTTTGGCGTGCCAGAAATGATTCCCTACATAGGAACATTCGTGCAAGACTGGATAATTTAAAAGTATGGATTAGAAGAAGCTGCAGGGATCTTTCGACTAGGCATCCTTGTGTGATCAAGTCAATTGAGGATCTGCATGTTGCTTATGTTTTTGATTTTAATGACATGCTCAACATCATCAAGGCCACTGTTGGAACTTTTCTGGTCTTCTCCTATGGTGGGTTGGTGTAAAGTTAACATCGATGGGTGTAGTTTTGGCAACCTAGGTGAGGCTGGGGTGGGAGGTGTTGTTCGGACTCACAAAGGTGAGGTGGTGTTTGCGTTTGCTGAAATGCTTGGGATTGCAACTAATTACTATGCCGAGTTAAAGGGTGTTCTTGTTGGTTTGAAGGCTACAAACGTTTAGGATATCAGCATATATGACTGGAATCAGATTCCAAATCAGTGGTTGATGCTTGCATATCTTCCTCTCTCCCTTGGGTTTGGCAACAATCTTGGAGCGCATTGAAGGCTCAATTGATGACATGTTGTGTTAGGTATACACACTGTTTTCGTGAGACTAATGTTGTAGCGGATAAGCTTGCTAGAAAAGCAGCTTCTGAAAGGCATTCATATGTTTGGTTTCACTGTCCAAACGAGGTTGCTAGGGAAGTCGTATGGGATGCTTCCCATAGGCCAAGATATAGGTTCAATTAATTTTTTTTGGATCTGTTGCCCGGGGTGTCCCCGATTGATGGTAATGCCAAAGGTAGGGGTTTACCACTCTGTTAGGGCCTTGTTTTCTATTTGTTTTTCTTTCATATATTATTTTGGATCTTTAGCAAAAAAAAAAAAAAATTATATATATTATGCTATACTATATATCATAAATGGTATAATATTATGCATTACATGTAACATATCATGAAGTGTACGTATATATAGTGGATTATCTATATTATATGTATCCGTATATGGGGGGGTTGAGAGAGGCCGTGAGAAGAGATAATAAGATTCGGCTAGATTTTAGAAAAAGAAAAAAAAACAGGAGAAGAAGAGAGAGCTGTGGGACTCTAAAGGAAAAAAAATGGAAATAAGAAAAAAAAAGGAAGGAGAAAGAGGGCGGTTTCTCAAGAGAGAGGAAGAAAAAAAAGAAAATAAGGAAAGAAAAAAAAAGGAAAGAATAGAAAAGGGGGGAACATGAGTGGAGAAGGAAAGAAATAAAAGAAAAAAAAAAGGAAAAAAAGGGAAAGGGAGAGCACAGGTGGATTCCAAAAGGGAAGAAGAAAAAAAAGGAAAAGAAAAAAAAAAGGAAAGAGAGAGTGGGAGAGAGAGTCTAAGAGAAGAAGAGGAAAAAAAAAACAAAAAGAAGAAAAAAAATGAAAAATTAAAAAAAAGGTAAGAGGGAGAAAGTGAGTGGACTCTAAAACTAAAAAAAAAAAAAAAGTGAAAATAAAAATGGAAAGAAACCAATTAAAGAGAAAAAAGACAAAAAGAGTGAAAAAAGGGTAGAAGAAAAAAGAAGAAGGAAATCTAAAATGGGCTGGAAGAGAAGGCGAGAGTCTAATAGGTGAAGAAGAGAAGAAGAAATAGAAAAGCCGAAATTGAGAGAGAAGGGAGAAGAAAAAGGGATAGAGAAGAAGAGAAGGAAGAAGAAGAAGCTAAGAGAGAGGGAAAATTCTGCAAAGTAGTAAGTCCATTCTCCATTGTTATTTTCTAGTACATACCTGTAATTCATGGCCCCTCACCCATTGCTGCAACCAAAACTTTGGTTTTGATATGATTCCATGATGCTAACATGTCGAAAATTGCTTGAATATGCCTATTTTTGATAAATCATGATCAAAGATGTTATATTGCGTGCATGTGATGCTATAATGCCCATGTTTGATATTTTTTATGCATTAGAATATGTTTAAAGTACTCAATGGAGAAAAATTGAATGTCATATGATGATTTTTAAGTTTTTTAATGTTTTTCACAAGGTGGATTTCAGATATGAAAATTCCAGATCTAGAATCCGATTTTGGGACATGCATCTCATATAGATTTTTGATGAATTTCAAGCCCAAAATTTTATGAGATACTCATATATATGTTAGAAAGGTTTTCTACAAATTTTGACTCATTTGGAGTTGAGAAAGTTGAGATAAAAAATCCCTAATGATGCTATTATCCTTCTCGGGTACAGTGCAAACCCTCATTAGAAAAGCTCTAAAAAAGGAATTTACGGCCATAATTTGATAATCCTTCAGACAAAGTGATAGATATGAAGTCATAAAAAACTTGGCACTAGATTCAGATTTTTATGATTTCTTATAGATTTCATATGATTTTTGAAATGCACTATGGTCTGTTTTAGGGTCAGTTAGAACATACTGAGTTGCATGACTGAAATGTGATGTTTGAGCCTTGAGGATCTGTTTACACAATATTTTTTAATTAAGTGTTAGATTTATTAGTTAGCTACATGACCACATGCCTAAATTCTATTTTCAATGAGTGGTCGATTTTATATAGAATTTATGGTGCTGTTGGTCAGAATTTGGAACAGATTTGACCAGTGCACATGCCTGCACTTGTGGTGCATATTTGACCCATTTTGGTTTCCTGTTAGGATTTCCCTTCTTGAGAAAAAAATCTAGGTCTCTGAGTCCTATTTTAGAGGATGTATTTTTAGCTTAATTGAATATGTATGAAGCCCAATATGCATGTTTTGGCAAAGGTCCACAAAATCTATTGATTGCAGTAAAAATCATGAAAATCGATCCATAAGTGTCCTGTAGAGATTTTTTTAGACATCACTTCATTGAAGGAAAAGGTAGCCACATGAGTCTGGAAGACAACCAAGTTAATAGATAATTTTTTGCATGATTGAAGAATATCTTATGATTATTTTCCTATGACTGGTTTGAATCTAAAAATTTGTCTGACCAGTTTTCATAGTCTGACCTTGTAGGCATGATTTAAACCGTTAGATTTCCATCATATTGTGCCTTAGAAGAATTTGAGACCATTAGATCTCGATCATGAGCATATTATTTGAAATTGAGCCATTGGATTGACATCATGAGTGATATAAATGAATATGGACCTTTAGATTGTCTTGATGATTGATTTGAATGGATAGATTATCTTTATTGTGAGTGATTTAATTGAATTTGAACAGTCAGATTGACCTCATGAATGTTTTAAGTGAATCTAAACCATCGATCAAATATGATCTTGGTCACATCGTTGATGATCGATGCTTGATCAATTATTTATATGCTTCTTGCTATATTTGAGATGCCATGCTTTATTGCTATATTTGAGATGATATTGTTGTTACTTGCCGTATTTGAATGATATTTATTATTGTCAATAATTTAATTTTTGCAACACCCTAGTCGAACTACCATATCTATACACCTAGAAGACATATTAGGTGTGGGGACGTGCATGTAGGCACCCACATTCACGGGAAGGATAAGAATGAAAAAGTGATAAATTTTAATCAAGAATCAAAAAGCCCTAGCCCAACAAATGCCAAATTAGAGTTTTAGGTCAAGGGTAGCTTAGGACGATCCCTACCCCTTAGCTCATTTTCCCCTAGGATACAAAAAAATAGATAGGTGTGATGTGAATCGAACCATAGAGCATTTAGGTTCCACACCATGATATTGAAAGAATATATCAATGAATTGAATCCGCATTTCAAACTACACGGATCCTGGTTCTTAAGACAACACCCGAAGATACATAGGTAGTTTGGTGAGATTTCCAAACACGGTTCCACACTATGATCTTGAAAGAATATACACATGAATGAATTGAATGCACATTTTGAACTACGTGGATACTGATTCTTAGGCCAGAACCCTAAGATATGTAGGCAGTTTGGTAAGACACCCAAACACGATTCCACATTTCAATCTGTATAGAATAATGAATTCTAGTCTTCCTTAGACTAAGGTAGAGTACACCTGAGTGGTTTTAGGTTAAAAAATTTTAGTATTCCTTAGAAGAAGGTAGAGTACACCTAAGTGGTTTTAGGATAATGAATTCTAGTCTTCCTTAGACCAAGGTAGAGTACACTTGAGTAGTTTTAGGGTAGCAAATTTTAGTATTTCTTAGACCAAGGTAGAGTACACCTGAGTGGTTTTAGGATAATGAATTCTAGTCTTCCTTAGACCAAGGTAGAGTACACTTGAGTGGTTTTAGGTTAGCAAAATTTAGTATTCCTTAAACCAAGGTAGAGTACACCTGAGTGGTTTTAGGATAATGAAATCTAGTCTTCCTTAGACCAAGGTAGAGTACACTTGAGTGGTTTTAAGTCAGCAAATTTTAGTATTCTTAGACCAAGGTAGAGTACACCTGAGTGGTTTTAGGATAATAAATTCTAGCTTTCCTTAGACCAAGGTACAGTACACCTGAATGGTCTTAAGTTAGCAAATCTTAGTCTTCTTAAACCGAGGTAGAGTACACCTGAGCGGTTTTAGCCATCCCTTTTGTCTTCTTAAACTGAGGTAGAGTACACCTGAGCAGTTTTATATTAACCATTTAGGCTTCTTAAACCAAGGTAGAGTACACCTGAGTGGTTTTAGCCATCCCTTTTGTCTTCCTAGACCAAGGTAGAGTACACTAGAGTGGTCTTAGACATATCCCTTTAACCTTCTTAGATCAAGGTAGAATACACTTGACTGATCTTAGACATACCCTTTAGTCTTCTTAGATCAAGGTAGAGTACACCTGAATGGTCTTAGAATACTATCCATTTTAGCCTTCTTAGATCAAGGTAAAGTACACCTGTGTGATCTTAGAATACTATCCATTTTAGCCTTCTTAGACCAAGGTAAAGTACAGCTGAGTGGTCTTAGAATACTATCCATTTTTTTCACACCTCAATTCTGGTCTAACCAGATTAGTGTGATGAATCACAATAAACCAACGGTTCAATGAGGATCTCGTATAGGTCGTACCCACCATATCAAACCACATACACATCCCACGATAATAATCAGAGGTAATAAACAAATAAGCGAAAGTCTTACAGATAATAAACTGAGAGTTTAACAGTGATAAATAAGTATTTAATCCAATTATCTCCAAATCACAAGACATAAAAATAAATAATTAATTACATATCTGATGTTTAAATTATAACTAAACTTAAACAAAAACACATTGGTTGCACTCGCATGATGAACCATGCGCATCTTCTTCAGCTTCTACATCCATCGTAACAATGTGTCCATATGTCGATGCATTCATATATTCTTTAACAGTAGGACCTACATCATCAACTAAAAATATTTGACGCCGAAAGGGTGAGCACACATCACGGTTCAGTGAGCAAACAAAACAATGCAACAAACGTATGCATGCATTCAATTCATATCTTTGGTCTGATTTTTAAGTTTGCAATGTGCTATAGAAAGGTTTGGTGGCCCCCGCACCTCTATACACGAGTGTGTGAATCCACCTAATGGATCAAACACCATTGCCGTCCCATATACACCCACCATGGAATAGAGATAGAGTTAAAGTATCCGGATCAAATACCGCCAACACTTTCCCTGATGCCCTATCCATACCAATACGTAAGCCCCTATTGACGAGGGCTTACAAACTGAGCTCGCAATTAACCAATCCTAATCCCAAATAATGTATCCAAGGCCTCACCCCAGCATCCCTCAATACGTCCATAGAGATAGAGCTAAAGCTCCTGGCAGAGTCAGAGACCATACGGTCCGAGACCACCTCCCCTGATGCCCTACGACGTAATAGTTCTACTAAGGTAATGGTGATAGACGATGTTAGTGGGCCAGACTTGAGTAGAGATAGAGCTTGAGTCTGATAATGAGGTTAAAGAACACCATGCGACGTCCTCCCCCTGATGCTCCACTCGCATCCAATACACCAACCACACAAATACATTCACATGCCTATTCCTAGCATCATCATCATCATCATGTTATAAATAAACAAAATTAATTATGCATGAGCAGTAATAGCAAGAATATTGGATGACATGTGAGATGCACATTACAAGTATACAAGCATAGAATCAATCATGGCATTGGACTCAATAAAAATAAACAGTTTGTTATTAACCAATTAGTTTAGGTCTTGTTCCCTCACCTATTAGCAAATCTCAATCTCCTTCCAAGCCTTGAAATTATCTTTCAATCAATCTAACAATCTAAAAGTTATATGAATTTAAGTTAGGGTTCATATATAACATGTTACAGTAGTAGGAAATTGAACAGAGCACTGATAGATGTCTGATTGGTCCTACGGTCTCATACTGTATTGACTTTACTACCTACAGTCGATCCCCTACGGTCGCATATGGTGCGACCGTAGCTGCGACCATATGATTTTTGAAATTTTTTCGAATGCCTATGGTCGATCCTTTGGTCATGCTGGTCATGCTATGGTAGTTGTGACCTTGAGATTTCTAGTCACAGACTACATGCAATTCGAGTTCTTCCTGGGTCAATTCCTCTGTTCTTCAATTGGGTTTGTCCTAAGGTCATCCTATGGCCATCATTAGTAGTTTCTTATCAACCCTAACCATCAAACTCATCCCTCATGGTTATCCTTGGAAATTACTCAAGGAATCAAATGGATCATGATAGGTTGACATCCCCAATCCTCCATAGAATCCTTAGTCCATAGAATTAACATCTTTAGAGATTAGGTTCATACATTTGCCTATGATAGAGAGCCAATCTTTTCTCATCAAATTCCTTTCTTAGCTTTTTCTTCTTCGCCTTCTCTTCCTTCTCTTCCCTTTGGTTTACTAATGTTCTAAAAGAGTGAAAAAGGACTGAGGGACGTCCTTTATATAGAGGAAAACTCTCCATATAGAGTCCTCTTTCAATTAAGAAAGCAATCCCTTTGTTTAGGAAAGTTTCCAAAACTCAGAGTCTGATCTGGGATATCACGGTCGATGGCTACGGTCACAGAACCCGTCGACCGTAGGGTCGAAATCATCGACCATGGGGTTCATGGTCTGAGATTTTTGTTTCCTTCCTTATGGTCGACCATACCTACCCAGGTATTTAACCATAGGTATGTTTTCAGTGTTTTTAACTTGATTCTCATACCTGGTTTGTGATCCATCTTCAAACGATCGATCCACTTGGTCCAGAAATGATGGGAAGACCGGACACGACACGGTTAAATCGGGTTAGTGGAGTGCGAGTCTTACAACTCCCCTCCTCTTATATAAATTTCGTCCTCAAAATTTGCGCATACCTTCCTAGTCGAATAGGTAAGGATATTGCTTCCGCATAGCGTTCTCTTCTTCCCATGTAATTTCTTCTACATTTTGGCTTCTCTAAGTAACCTTAATGTAGTAAATGTCGTAGTTGCGAAGACGTTACACCTTCCGGCTAGTGATCTCAAAAGGTACTACTTTGAATGTCAAATCATTAGTCAAATTTGGTGGATCTGCTGTTAACATGTGTGTTGGATCTTGATGTTCTTCTTTAATTATGAGACATGGAATACATCATGTACACTAGTCATTGATGGTGGTAGTGCTAACTGATATGCTACCTTTCCACGTCTAGCTAGAACTTCATAAGGTCCAATATATCTGGGACACAACTTTCCCTTCTGTCCAAACCATTTTAAACCACGCATAGGAGATATTTCAGAAACAACTTATCACCTTTGGTGAATTTGAGATCTCTACATCTATTATCTACATATTGCTTCTGATGGTTCTGAGTTGTTCGGACACTTTCCTTGATAATGTCGACTACTCGACAGGTTTCCTCAACAAACTCTGGTCCAACAATACTCCATTCTCCAACTTCATTCTGAAATAAAGAAGTTCGACATTTCCTACCATACAGTGCTTCATAGGACAACATCTGTATTGTACCTTGAAAGCTGTTATTATAAGTGAACTCGATCAATGGTAATTTTTCATCGCATGATCCTTTGAAATCAATGACACAAGCTCAAAGTATGTCTTCTAAAATCTGAATGGTACGCTCTAACTGTCCATCGGTCTGAGGATAGAATGCAGTACTAAACTTCAATGTTGTACCTATATGTGAGGACAAAGATCAGAATCTTGTTTGGAAGTCGCCACCTAGATTAAGATCTAGGACCTTAGAAATGTGAAATCTCACCCTAAGGTAAAACTTTGATTGACTCATGACCCTTAGATTGGATTTCTGATCCATCAGAGATTGGGTAAGCATCAGGTTACGGTTATGGGAAGGGGTTAGGCACCCAAACTGCCCGATCGAAATCGGTCTCCTATAACTTTCCTATGCTAAACTATATCTATTAAACCGAATCAAACCAAGTGGTTTGATATCATTGAACTGAATCTGTATCCATCAGATTGCCTACGTATCACGAAATTATTCCAAAAATTAGGTTCACCAATGTAGTTCAGGTGTGATTAAAGTTTATGGCTGTGATTTATGCTTGTGCTTGATTAAGTTCATTGTTCAAGTTGAAGTTTATGCTTGAAAGGCTGATAAAATCCTATGGGTTAGGATCCGAATAGTCTATGTGAACTGATATATAGTCCCAATGGATCTAAGAATGGATAACCCTTTCTGGGTCTAAATGTGGATAATCCTATTTGGGTCAAAATGTGGGTAATCCTTTCTGTGTTGGAATATGGATAACCCTATTTGGGTCAAAATATGGATGGATATCCTAGTGGATCTATGGATAGTCCGAGTGGACTAAGGTGTGGATCCAAATTTGAGTTTCTTTCAAATAGCCTACGTATCCTAGGGTTTGACCTAGGAATTAGAATTTGCGTAGTTCAAAAATGGCTGAAATAACCTGTTCTAGGTTTAGGATTGAGAACCTATTCTAGGTTTAGGATTTAGAACCTGTTCTAGGTTTAGGATTGAGAACCTATTCTAGGTTTAGGGTTTAGAACCTATTCTAGGTTTAAGGTTTATTGAGGGGCAGAAATCGTCCTCCTTTTCACCCTATGCTCTAATTTTGGAAGGCTTGGCAACATTCTCTTTCTTTATTAAGATTTTTATTATTTTCCATTATACCCTTCCCAAGAATGTGGGTGCCTAAATGTACGTCCCCACACCTAGATTGTCTTCTAGCAGTGTGCATACATGGCAGTTCAACTAGTTGTAAAAAATTAAGTTATTGCCACAAATAAAATATTCTATTTAAGCATGGCATGTATGATGTTTATGGTAACTATCACAACATATAGTAAGATTATAAAAATCTCCCTAACATGGCATATGATACCATAAAAATTTATTTAAACATGGTAAAACTTAATATGCTATATTCTAAGCATGACAAGTCTAAACATGGCATGTCTAAATATGGTAATTATCAAGATATTGCTAAATATGGTAAAAAAATATATTTATTCTACCAAATATAGCAACACATGGATATGGCAAACATGGTATGTGCACAATCCAAACAAAGCATGTGAATACTCTAAATCTGGCCATTTATCCAAATATGACATGTAGACACTCTAAGTGTAGCAAGTATGCAATCAAATATGGTAGAATTCACCAAATCACTCAAACAGTCAATTGCATATTACAGTGAATGAGACATCAATGAAACCTTTCTGAAAAATCCAAAATTATCAAAAAAAACATATGTTCAATAAGTTATTTGATAATATTGTAACTTTTATGAAGACATTTGGAATGAATAATGACTCAAAAATGTCAAAATTGTGACACAAAGTTTCAAGTATTGCACAAACTAGGAACCGCTTTCAAATTCTGTCATATTACATCAAAATGACCATAAGTAGGTATTTTGTAATTCAAATTAAGCCTTATTTTTTTTCACAGAAAGATGACTTGACATGCTACATTTCATCTAAAGGGGTCGAATCCCAATAGAGGACGAAACAAGGTCAAATGAATGCCCAAAGACTGGATATGTGCACTGGTCAAGTCTGTTCCAGATTTTTGACCAGTTGCACCATAAATTCAGTATAAAATCTCATACTTAATGAAAATTAAATCCAAACATATGTCCATGTAGATAATTGAAAGATATAAAATTTCATTAAGAAAAACAAGTGAAAACAGAACATTCTCATTGCGAAAAAGATACTTTTCAATCATGCCAATCAGAATATCCTAACAGATTCAAAAACAGAGCGCTATGCACGTCAAAATCAATATCAATTCAATGAAAAATCAAAAAAATTCGAAACTAATGCCATTTTTTAGAAGACTTCCATATCTAAAAAATTTGTATGAAGTTTCATTTTTGATTATGGCCATAAAATCTTTTTCTAGAGACTTTCTGATAGGGGATTGCATTATACCCGAGTAGGGCAGCAATGCCAAAGAATTTTTTTGATAGACTTTTCCAATTCCAAATGAAACGAAATTTCTAGGGGAGTCTTCTAACATATCAGAGAGAATCCCATAAAAATTTGGGCTTCAAAATATATAAAAAAAACACATGAGATGCACATCTCAAATTTGGATCCTAAATCTAGAAATTTCAGATTAGAAATCTAGTTTGTAGAATTTATCAAAAACATCAAACATCATCATATAGCACTCAAATCTTCATCATTGAATAGTTTAAACAAATTATTATACATAAAAAATGTTAGACATGGGCATCCTAACATCAACATGCATGTAATAGGGCATTCCTGATCGAGATTTAATGAAAATAAGTTTTTTCAAGCAAAATCAACATTCAAACCTTCTAAAGACCCATTTTAGGGTACCAACCTTGTGCTCGAATGGAGAGAAACCTTTGATGTAGGATTTTTTTACTGATCATATCAAGATTTCTGAAGGTGAATCCTCATTCTCCTCTTCTCTGTTCCTTTCTCTCTTCTCTTTCTCTTGTACGTTTTATCTTTTCTTTCTTTTCTTTTCTTCTTCTCTCTTCTTTCTCTCTCTTTCACATTTTTTCTCTCTTCAAAAAAAATCACCCTCTCTCTTTCTCTTGGCCTTTTTATCCTCTCCTCTCCTCTTCTAGAAGATCCCTTCATTCCTTTTCTTCTTCTTCTAGAAAATCCCTTCTTTCATTTTCTTCTTCTTTCCTTTCTTCTCTTCCTTCCTCTTTCTCCTTCTTCTCCATGTTTTTCTTTTCTTTTCTTTCCTTTTTCTCTTTCTTCTTCTAGAAAATCCCTTCTCTCTTTCCTTTATCTCTTTCCTTCTTCTCTTTTTTCCTTTTTTCCCTTCTCCCTCTCTCTTTCTCATGGCCTCTCTTCTTCTCTCTCTCCTCACGACCTCTCTTTTCTCTCTTCTAGAAAAAAAAAACTTCTCTCTTCCTTCATTTTCTCTCTTTCCTTCTTCTCTCTTCCTTCCTTTTCTTCTTCTTTCCTTCTTCTCTTTTTTCCTTTTCTCTTTCCTCCTTGTAGAAAATCTCCTCTCCCTCACGTTTTTTTCTTTTCTCTCTTTCCTTTTTTCTTTTCTTTCCTTTTCTTCTTCCTTCCTCTTTTTCTTCTCCGCTTTTCTTTCCCTCTTTTTTTTCTCGGCTTTTCCTTCCCTCTTTTTTTTTCCGACTTCTTCTCTTCTCTCTCTATCTCGGATTTTTCTTCCTTTCTTTCCTATAATATATATATATATTATATAATAATATATTATACATTATATAAATATATATATATATATATATATATATAAAGAAATACATGCACATGGGCCGACATGACTTGGTCCGGATTGGTCTGAGCTACGCCTAGCTGAGTTGGACTAAGTTGGGTTGAGCTGGTTTGGACCAAGTTGACTTCTTTTATCATTTCATAGTCCATTTCTGCCACATTCCACATAGAATTTTTTGATAGCCTCTATTCTAAATTTTTTACGTTTACTTTGTAGAACACTAAAAATGAGGAATATTAGAACTTGAATTACCTCATTTGGAAATAAAATGGCCAACTTATGAATTTTTGAAGTTTAAGCAGGCCAATTATCGATAATTTGGCTAACCATTCTGCATGGGATCCTTCGGAGACTTCTACCGGAAATCCTTTACGTCCACTTTGTAGAGTACTAAAAATGGAACATATTGAAACCGAAATCACCTGATTTGGATGTGGGATGACCAAATATGAATTTTCAAATTTTAAATGACCATTTCCATATGTAATTTTGCATGGGACCCTTCAGAGACTTCTGTATCGAATTTTTCATGTCCACTTTGTAGAACATCACAAATGAAGAATAATGGCCTTTGAATCATCTGAATCTGACGTAGAACGTCAAAGATATGAAGCTTTGAAGTTCTATCGATAATTTTACATGAAAGCTTGCATGGGGCCCACCGGTGACCTTTGCCCAGGTTTTTTCATGTCCACTTTGAAGAGGACTGAAAATAAGGAATATTGGCCTTTGAATCATCTGATTCTGATATCAGATGACCAATATATGATGATTTGAAGTTTAAATGATAATGCATGCATCATATGATAATTACGTAAATGCCCTTGCACTTTCAAACTGTGATATCTTCTTTGTTTGATGTCAGAATTTGATGACTCCGATCTCATTTTGAAGATAATTTCACGACCTATACATACAAGTAGGTAATAGCCTATGACCCTGCTGTGGGGTTCATTAAAGAATCACAAACCTTTGGATTAAAAGTCAGAAACCTGCCATATGGATTTACTTATGCTGAGGATAGCAAAAATGGGGTGCTTACACTATAGCCTTCTGTAATCCGTCCCAAAACATTGAAGTAAAGCGTGGGTCTCTGACGGACACGATGCTTTTAGGCACATCATGCAATCTGACAATATTTTCTACATATTGCTTAGCTAACCTCTTTAGGGTATACTAAGGTTGTATAGCTATGAAAGGAGCTGTCTTAGTCAAATGATCTACAATCACCCAAACCGTGTCAGCTACTCAGGGAGTCAATGGTAACCCGGTGACGAAGTCCATAGTGATGCAGTCCCATTTCCATGCTGGTTCTGGCAGTGGCTGCAACAATCCTGCAGGTCTTTTCCTTTCAGCCTTTACCTGCTGACAATTTAAACATTGAGACACAAATTTAGCTACATCTGCTTTCATTCCTCTCCACCAATATAGTTTCTTCGGATCATGATACATCTTTGTACTTCCAGGATGTACCGAATAAGCGGTGGTGTGGGCTTCCTACATTAGTCTGTGTCTAATATCCAAGTCTTCATTTTTAGGAATACATACTCTCCCTTTGTATCTTATTACTTTCTCAGAATCCAAAGTGAAGTCAGGGTTAGTCCTACATTTTTCAAGGTCTTCTTGCACCATTCTCAGATAAGGGCGTGATTTAATAACTACTTTCACTTCATCTAATATATCAAGTACAATCTTTAATGTAGCAAACATGTTTGAGAATAGATGAATAAACCCTTGGTTACTTGATTTATTCAAAATATCAATCACGAACTGCTCGTTATCGTAATTAAATACTCTTTCCATGACACACACTACAACATTTGCATTAGCTTTTTCTTAGGATTTTGTCATAGCTTTCCTGCTTAATGCGTTAGCAACTACATTAGATTTTCCTAGATGATACTGGATATCGCAATCATAATCCTTCAGTAATTCCAGCCATCTTCTCTGTCTCATGTCCAACTCCTTCGGATTAAAAAGATGAGTGAGACTCTTATGATCTTATTTAATCTAAAATTTCTCTTCATACAAATAATGTCTCCATATCTTGATAGCATGTACCACCGCTGCTAATTCCAAGTCATGAGTGAGATAGTTCTTCTCATGTGTCTTCAGTTGTCTTGAGGCATACGTAGTTACTTGTTCTCCTTGCATAAGCACACATCCCAAACCTAACCCAGACGCATCGATGTACAAGGTAAATGGTTGTCCTAGGATCGAAATAGTCAAGATGGGAGCTGATATCAATCTAGCCTTTAATGTTTGGAAACACTCTTCACATTTGTCTATCCAAACAAAGTTTTCTCCTTTCTTTGTCAGACTGGTGAGAGGTAGGACAATTCTAGAGTAATCTTCCACGAATCGTCGATAGTAACTAGCAAAACCTAGGAAACTTTTAATTTCTGCAACATTCTTAGGTGCTTCCCATATCACAATGGGTTCAATCATGCTAGGATTCACTTTAATCCCTTCAGTTGATACAACATGGCCTAAGAAAGCGACTTCATTTAGCCAGAACTCACACTTGATAAATTTAGCGTAAAGCTTCTCCTTTCTTAGTCGCTGCAGAGTGGCTCTTAGATTTGTGATGAGTTTCTTTGTCCTTGGAGTAGACTAGTATGTCATCAATAAATACAATGACTGACATATCCAACATATCATGGAATACCCGATTCATGAGTTCCATAAAAGTTACGGGTGCCTTAGTTAATCCAAAAGACATGACTAAAAATTCATAATGTCTAAATCTAGTTCGGAATGCTGTCTTTGGAATATCACCTTCCTTAATCTTCAACTGATGGTATCCTGACCAAAGATCAATTTTGGAGAACACTTTGACACCTTGCAACTGATAGAACAAGTCATCGATCCGAGGCAACGGGTATCGATTCTTGATTGTAAGCTTATTTAATTCCTGATAATCTATACAGTCGAACGCTACCATCCTTCTTTTTCACGAACAAAACTGGCGCTCCCCATGGTGATATGCTAGGTCTAATATAACCCTTGTCCAGTAATTCCTGTAATTGTACCTTCAGTTCCTTTAGTTCAGTAGGAGCCATTCGATAGGGTGCTTTTGATACTGGTGTGGCTCCGGGTATAAGATCTATAACGAACTCTGTCATTCGGTCAGGTGGTAGTCCTGGTAGTTCCTCAGAAAATACATCTAGAAATTCATGCACAACTTCAATATCCTCCATTCGTGGTGCCTCCTTGGTGAGGTCAACCACGGACACTAGATACCCAATTCCTCTTTTCTCGAGGCATTTTCTAGCCTTTAATGCAGAGATAATGAGTTTTTGTTTACGGAGAAGTTTGGTTACCAAAAAACTAAACTCTGCTCCTTCCTTGTCTTTAAATGTCAGTTTCTTTTTTGCACATAATAGGTTTTCGGAGTGCCGAGCTAACCAATCCATTCCCAAGATAACGTCAAAGTCTGCCATCTCGAGTTGGATTAAGGTTGCCTCCAAAATCTTCTTGTCGATAAGAACTGGACATGGTCCATAATCTTTGTCTAGTTTTACTTCTAATCCCATAGGTGATCGTAAAAGTAGTTTACAGTCTAAAGGTCTGAGTGGTAGATTTAACTACTTTTCAAACTACACAGATATAAAAGAATGAGTAACTCCAGAGTCAAAGAGTACTTTGACGGGTAAGCCATTAATAGATATGATACCTGTGATTTGATTTAATTTAGTCTACATGCTCACACAAAGTAGTACAAAATGAAAGGTTCAGGTCATACCTGTGACCACATCAGGCGATGTGGCAGCATCCTCAGAAGTAACTGCAAAAACTTTTCCCTGCTATAGTTGGTTCCTTGGCTTAGGACACTCTCTTGAATAATGTCCTACTTGATCAAAATTGAAGCATTTGACTCCAGCATTACTTTGCTTTTGTTGAGGTTGGGCTGTCAGAGTAGTCTTGGTTGCAGCATTGAAGCCTTGAGTATGGAAGGGTTTAAATGTCTTTGAGTGCCCTACGTCGTATGAGTTTCCATTGGGCCTCTTTATACCTTTATTCTGAGCAAAATAATTTTCCCTCTAGCTCGATTCTAGTACTCGAGCAATCTGTATAGCTTCATTAATAATCTTTCTTTCCAGTCCCAATACATGTTCACGGATGCTTCCCCTAAGTCCCATGACAAACATTTGGGTTTTGGTATTTTCCTCCTGCATGCTAGAGGGAGCAAAGAAGAAAATTTCTTCATAACGCTGCTGATAAGCGTCTACTGACATTTGTCCTTGATACATACTCAAGAACTCCTTTTCCATTTGGTCTCTGAAACTCCTGGGAAAATACTTCTCGAAGAACGATTCTTTATAGATAACCCAGGTTAATTGGGCATGCTTCATCAATAGATAACTCTGAGTAGACTTCCACCAATGGTGTGCATCACCTTTCAGCATAAAAGTGACACATAATACATTTTCTTTTTCATTTGTGGTCATCATCATTAAGTTTCTTTCCATCTCATCGATCCAGTGAGCTGGCCATAACGGATCTAATGGCTTGCTGTAAATTCCTTCGGCTTTAACTTTAGAAAACTCTCTATCAGTCTGGAGTAATCAATCTAATACTGTGCATATGATCCATACAGGTGGTTGGTACTAATAATTTCCTTGGTTATACCCGCCTTGCGGTACTTCAGGGTTTTGCAGTTGGCCTTGTACTGCTGGTGTTTACGGTGCTTGGGATACAGTGTTGCTACCACCAGGTGCCGTACTAGCTTGTCCTGCAGGTAGAGATGTTGTGTTTGCAACTGGAAAAACAATTCTCGTAGCAGCTTGCATGTTGGCTTGCATTTGTTGTATATGCTGCATTTGTTGTGCCAATTCATCACCACAGTACCCAAATCCGTAGGTGCTGCAGGTAAGTTGGTTGGGTTGGCTTGGGTGTGAACATTCTGAGATGCAGCATTTTAAGCTCCAATATTTCCTTCTTGTCCTTGCTGACCTTTATTGTCATTAGTCTTCATAGGTGGTGGAGATGGATTTGCATTCTGTCTCCTTCTGCTTACTTTGCGCCCAGCCATTTAAACTCTTGGGTGGTATGTTATTGGCAAAGCTACACATGTGAGACAAAATAAAATGGTAGTATTGGGTTAGTCTCAGAATGAAAGGTGAGAGAAGAACAAAATCAATAGGCAAAAGTTCGAACAGAATCAAAATGCAGACAACAGTTAGTTATACGGTCGATGGCCTACGATCGCATGTTGTGCTACCATAGGTGCGTCCATCAAATCCCTGACAACTTACCGAGACCCTATGGCCAATCATACGATCGATTACAAGGTCGATGGTTTTGGTCGAATTATGCGACCGTATGGTTCAAAATCAGGTTTTTAAACTTGTTTCGAGATTTTTCCCTCTCATTCTCCTTTCCTTTCCTACGGTCACAACTCAACTTGCCACCACTGAGTTGCTATAGTGTCTATCATACGAACTTGGTGATTTTTCCATTGATCCACGATCTCCATTCCATTCCTTGAGGTATGTTCTCTACTTTTCTCCATTTTTAAGCTTTCATACCTAGGGTTTTTGCCATTTGTAGGGTTTTCTTCTAATTAATATTTTTTTGACCATAAAAGTTTGATTTTTATTGGGGGTTTTTGCTATTGGCTACCCAATGGATGAAAGCCCTCATGAAAATTTGAGTTTCATCGGTTGGTTTGGTAAAAATTTCAAAATTCCCATTTTTGACCTAAAATTTGGGGGTTTTTCCCAATTGTCAAAATTTCTTCAAATTCGACCTACCTAGTTAAAATTTTCGATTGCATGAGCCTTGTAGGATGGTTTGGGACCTATATAAGTCCTCCTGCCCAAATGTTTGGATAAAAAGTGAGGCTTTTTCCATTCTACGTCATTATGCTGTCAAATTTTTAAATTTATCTAACTTGTTTTTCTTATTTTCTTCTCTTGCAGTTATCATGGTTCGCACTAAGGTTCCTCGAGTTCATGACCCACGTCGCTTCCGATCCATGGAAGCAAAAACACAATACTGTTGGTTTAATCGAAAGAAGGTGGAAGGGGTAGATGTGTTAACTTAGCCCATTTAGCCCTGTTTGATGTGGAAAGGACGTTTGGTGATATGGGCTGGCTTTCAGTTATTCTATACGAGGCTTGCACTCGCTCAGACTTTGTCAAGCAATTCTATTGTCACCTACAGGTTGAGGGTGACCTAGAAGATGTTGACAGGGGTAGAGAGCTTCGGATCACCAGCTGGGTGAAAGGGGTTCCGATCTCTTTCAACTATCAGGAGTTGGCTGATCTCCTAGGCATCTCAAATGATGGTCAGTTGGTTTATTGTGCACCCAGGGAGCCATAGTTTCTGTCTACATAGGTGCGTGCAGAGATAGATAACCAGATTCTTTGGGATGACTGCTGGGAGATGAAAGTAGTTAACCTGCGTCCAGAGCCATGGGTCTGCTGTAAGATTATCTAGCATAATCTTATTCCCCAGGGTGGACTTTATGAGATGGTCTCACAGTTGACCCAGTATCTGCTGTACTGTATTTGTACTAGGTAGCCTGTCTGCCTCCCATATATTATTCTTCAGACTATGCACAGAGCTACATTGTCTGACTCGAGAGGTAACTTGCCCTATGGGCGGTTGTTCTCCATCTTGCTCGCTCATCTACAGGTGGACCTAGTGGATGAGAGGATCCTTGAGGACACCTTTTCAACTGACCTTGATTGGGAGGCCATCAGCAGGATGAGCATGAGAGAGATATAGGTCAGTGATGATGAGAGAAATGCTATGAGACGTCTTCTCACTAAGGTAGCGGCAGCAGATGTAGAGGCGGCAGCAGCAGCAGTAGCAGAGGCAGCAATAAAGGCACACGTGAGTGATGATGAGGAGGATGATGATCACATGTACATGGATGTGGATGTCATCCCTCCTCCATCACCACAACATTCTACTGGAGCTGACCCTTCTCGAGCTTCTCATTCAGCTGGCCCTTCACGTCCACCACTAGATGACATGATGGGGTTGTTACGTGAGATTCAGGAGGCTCAGCACATAACTGATCGGAGGGTAGGAGATACCTAGATGCCCAACGCTCTACAGACCAGTGGGTAGCGGATCTGGCAGCTAGTCTCTGAGCTACTCAGACTCAGGTAGCTTAGCTCGCGTGAGTATATGCTAAGGATTATGACCAAGATCGCGAGACACCTCCTCCTCCAGCACCCCCATCTCCATGATTGCTATTTATTTTCTTTTTTCATTATTCTTCAGAGTAACTGTCAGGATTGTGGGCTGTACTTTGGTTTGAATATACATTTTTCTCATTTTGGTTTCTATATATATATATTAAATTTTTTTGCCCTTACATATACGCATTATTCTCTTTCATTTTATGTCTCAAACAACACAGGTGCTTATGGTGTGTTCTTATTTCAAATTTTAATTTTATCCTAACTCAGGTCATGACTTACGTGGAATAGTTAGGTCAATGGGTAGAACCTGAGAAGCTTGGATTCCAAGTTGTCACACCCCAATTCTAGTCTAACCAGATTAGTGTGATGAAACGCCAATAAACCAATGATTCAATCAAGATCTCGTATAGGTCATACCCACCGTATCAAACCATACACACATTCCACGATAATAATCAGAGGTAATAAACAAATAAGCAGAAGTCTTACAGATAATGAACTGAGAGTCTAATAGTGATAAATAAGTATTTAATCCAATTATCTTCAAACTACAAGACATAAAAATAAATAATCAATTACATATCTGATGTTCAAATTATAACTAAACTTAAACAAAAACACATTGGTTGCACTCACATGATAAATCATGCGCATCTTCTTTAGCTTCTACGTCCATCGCAGTAACGTGTCCATACATCGGCGCATTCATAAATTCTTCAACAGTAGGACCTGCATCATCAACTAAAAATATTTGACGTCGAAAGGGTGAGCACACATCACGGCTCAGTGAGCAAACAAAACAATGCAACAAACATATGCATGCATTCAATTCATTTCTTTGGTCTGGTTTATAAGTTTGCAATATGATATAGAAAGGTTTGGTGGCCGCCGCACCTCTATACATGAGTGTGTGAATCAACCAATAGATCAAACACCATTGTCGTTCCATATGCACCCACCATGGAATAGAGATAGAGCTAAAGTGTCTGGATCAAACTACGCCAACACTTCCCCTGATGCCCTACCCATACTAACACGTAAGCCCCTATTGACGAGGGCTTACAAACTGGGCTCACAACTAACCAATCCTAATGCCAAACAGTGTGTCCAAGGCCTCACCCCATCATCCCTCAATACGTCCATAGAGAGAGAGCTAAGCTCCTTGGCAGAGTCAGAGACCACACGGTCCGAGACCACCTCCCCTAATGCCCTACGACGTAATAGTTCTACTAAGGTAATGGAGATAAGACGATGTTAGTGGGCAAGACTTGAGTAGAGATAGAGCTAGAGTCTGGTAACGAGGTCAAAGACCACCATTCCAAGTTCTCCCCCTAATGCTCCACTCGCATCCAATACACCAACCACACACATACATTTACATGCCTATTCCTAGCATCATGATCATCATCGTGTTATAAATAAACAGAATTAAATATGCATGAGCAGTAATAGCAAGAATATTGGATGACATGTGAGATGCTCATTACAAACATACAAGCATAGAATCAATCATGGCATTGGACTCTATAAAAATAAATAGTTTGTTATTAACCAATTAGTTTAGGTCTTGTTCCCTCACCTGTTAGCAAATCTCGATCTCCTTCCGAGCCTTGAAATTTTCTTTCAATCAATCTAACAACCTAAAAGTTATATGAATTTAAGTTAGGGTTCATATATAACATGTTACAGTAGTAGAAAATCAATATAGAGCATTGATAGGTGTCTGATTGGTCTTATGGTCTCATACTGTATCGTCCTTATTACCTACAGTCGATCCCCTATGATCGCATATGGTGCGACCGTAGCTGCGACCATATGATTTTTGAAATCTTCCTGAATGCCTATGGTCGATCCTCTGGTTATGCTGGTCATGTTATGGTTGACCGTAGTCACGATCTTAAGATTTCTGGACATAGACTAGAAGCAATTCGAGTTCTTCCTGGGTCAATTTCTTTGTTCTTCAATTGGATTTGTCCTAAGGCCATCCTCTGGCCATCATTAGTAATTTCTTATCAACCCTAATCATCAAACTCATCCCTCATGGTTATCCTTGAAAATTACTCAAGGAATCACATGAATCATGATAGGTTGACATGCCCAATCCTCCATAGAATCCTTAGTCTATAGAATTAACATCTTTAGAGATTAGGTTCATACCTTTGTCTGTGATAGAGAGCCAATCTCTTCTCAGTAAATTCCTTTCCTTAGCTTTTTCTTCTTCTCCTTCTCTTCCTTCTCTTCCTTTCTCTTTTTCTAGGCTTTACTAATGTTCTAAAAGAGTGAAAAAGAACTGAGGGACGTCCTTTATATAGAGAAAAACTCTCCATATAGACTTAGTTTAAGAAAGTTTCCAAAACTCAGAGTCTGATCTGGGGTCTCACAGTCAATGGCTACGGTGGTAGAACCCGTCGACCATAGGGTCGAAATCATCGACCGTGGGGTTCATGGTCTGAGATTTTTGTTTTCTTCCTTATGGTTAACCATACCTACCCAGGTATTCGACCATAGGTATGTTTTCAGTGTTTTTAACTCGATTCTCATACCTGATTTGTGATCCATCTTCAAATGATCGGTCGACTTGGTCAAGAAATGATGGGAAGACCTGGCACGACACGGTTAGACTGGATTAGTAGAGTGTGGGTCTTACAATTTTAGCCTTTCTAAACCAAAGTAGAGTACATCTGAGTGGTTTTAGAAATCCATATCCACAACCCATCACAACAAATTACGTTGTACCTGATTTTCAAGACTTCTGAAATATGTAGGCAATTTGGAGGACCTCTCTAAGTACGGTACCATATCTTAGAATCCTTAGGTCATCCCTATGCATATCCATATCCATATCCATATTCACTTTAATCCACATAGGCTATCTCTAGATTCAATCTCAATCATCATTAAGCATAAACTTCAACTTAAACAATTGAATCTAAGAAAGCTTAATCATAAACCACATCCATAAACCTTAATCACATTCCGTTCGAACTACATTATGGACTTGATTTCTAGGATTGAGATACGTAGGCAATTTGAGATATCTAGGATGTCTCAAATTTTGTCCATCACCGAACCATCTTTGGTTTGGGTCACTGTATATTATTTTGCTTGTTTATTTATTTTAAGAACATGTTTGGCTGAACCTAGGTTAGAAGAACTTAGCAACTTGGCATAAGATCCCCCATGAGCCCTAGTCATCATCCATTGACAGTCTAAGGAAAGTAGAATCACATAAGAGACTGATTTTCTGATCGAACAACTTTGGGTGCCTAACACCTTCCCAAACTGTCCCTTGATGCTTAGCCATTCTCTGATAGACCAAAGCCGATATATATTGGGTCCAATGAGTCAATAGAAGTCTTTTTTTTATGATGAGACTACATTTTATAGGTTCTAGACCTTAATCTAGGTGGCAACTCCAAATCATATTTTTTCGTCCATCAGAGATGAGTGGGAGAGACCTCTTTGTCCTTACACATACCTTACTTGTAATAGGTAAGCCGATGTAAAAAAACAAGGAAAGGGACTCTATTTGCAATAGAGTAAAAGATTAGCTCACCAGATTCAGGTGAGGGATTAGTACATGTTTTATTTTTTTTATTTCTATGGTATGTGTTTGCTACTCGTTTGGATTATTGTGTGATAACATGCCATCCAATAACTGTGATATCTATTTATGCATTTGCATAATATAACTCTATATTGGATTAGTTGATTATGAAATGTTTGATGACATATTAATGTTTGATAACATGATTGTTTACCATTAGCTTGTGTCATAGTGGATCTGGATAGCTGAAATGGGATGGTTTGTCTTGGTCCATTAAGCTAGGATACAGGTACCTACATTAGTAATATTTCTTGGTTTAGGTTTCAATATCTCGTGATAGGCAACCTTGCCAATAGGGGTTTAGGAATTGGTATAGGCTTATTGTGGATCAACTTTGGGTTCACCCTTTTCGCAGTTGGAGCAAGGAAATGGACAGTGTTGGGAGCCAACCTCTTGTGTCTCAGTTGAGAGCTAGGGATGATTCTGTTCTATATGTTTTCCCATCAGGGATTGGGCAGTGAGTACCCAACGAAGTGGTTGAGGCATAGAATAAGATGTTAGGATGAAGCCTACGATGGGGGAATGATGGTATAATGCCAGGTTGGTATACTTGGATTATATTTTTCATTCTTTGGGTAATGTATCACATGAGGTGAGGAGCTAAGTGTATTGCATTCGTCTCACCCATGCTTGCATGTTCATTACCAGGATTTAGGTGTGACGTGACTTGCACATGATTATTTATAGACCATTTAGACCTTAATAATTTATCATGCATTGAGTGCTTAAGTATGCTAATTTTTCACTAAGTGTGTGGTTTTGCTCACCCTTGTATGTACACATTTTTTTATAATGTTTTACAGATAGTTTAGCTAAAAATGAAAGGATTGAAGATGAAGAACCTGAGGAAGATTCACATGACTCTTCATGTGAATGTAATGATTGTCTTTATGGTTAGAAGACAATAGTGCTAAAGAGTAAAAGATTTTTCTGTCTGAGGGGTAAGATTATATTAGTAGTATTTTACTTAGGACAAAATATAATTTTGTTTATTTGTTTGATTCGAACGTTGTTTGACCCATGAGTTTTTATTTAATTACTCAGTACTTGGTATTAAGTTATTTATGTCTTGGTTCGAAAACAGATAAACCTTTATTAAATATAATACAATTAAACTTGGTTTGATGGTTCTTAGTATTTGATTCCGCTATTATTTGATTTGCACTCTGAATTTCTTGTAGTCTGTGCTGTGATTAACTGAAAATTGTTTTATGCTATGATTGTGATGAATCTTGGTATGATAGTACTTGTACAGCAAGGAAACCATGGTCATACCAAAATGCCTGGATTTTAAGGTGTGATAAAAGGTGGTATCAGAGCAGTTCACTTTGCATACATACACAACTGCGATCAGAGTAAATCAAACCAGAAACCAGTTAGGATTACATAAAAGCTTATAAAAAAACAATAATAAGCACTTGTTGGTTGAGAATATAGCATAAACTGTAAAAAGAGTATAATATACTAAGTGTTCAAACATCCCGATTCTCATTAAAAAATGATGTTTATACAAAATAGAGCACAGTTCACAACCTAAACTTTTACTCGACAAACAAAAGAAAAGAAAATACATTAAAAAAGGGGAAGATAAACTATGACCTAAAACTAAAAAGTGTATGATTCCATTAGGAGAAATAAAAACTAATGACTGCCCCTTGACGGTGGAAACATAAAGCCTACAACTCTCATGGCCCCCTGCATCTGGTGGACCTCATCTCTAAGTCCCTGAATGATGCTGTCACACCCCAATTCTGCACTGACCAGAATGGTGTGATGAATCGCTAATAAACCAACGGTTCAACCAGGATCTCAAATAGGCTGTGTCTGTTTGCTTAAACCATACACATCCACAATAATAATCAGAGTAAATACATATTAGTGGAAGTCTTTATACTAATGAACTGGGAGTCTAACAATTATAAAATAACAAATTATCCAATTATTCTCCATTGACTAAGACATAAAATAAAATATTTAATCAAATACATCGTCTGTATAAATTGAATAAAATTCTAATCGAAAACACAAAAGTTGCACTCGCATGACGAATCATGCGACTCCCCATAACTTTAGCATCCATCGCAGCCGCATGTCCATACATAGGAGCATTCATATAGTCTTCAACCGTGGTACCTGCATCATCAACTAAAAGTATTCGACGTCGAATGGGTAAGCACACATCACGGCTCAATGAGCAAAACAATGCAACAAACATATGCATGCATTCAATTCATATCTTTGGTCTGGTTCATAAGTTTGCAATGTGCTATAGAAAGGTTCGGTGACCGCCTCACCTCTATACACTGGGTGTGTAAGCCCACCCAATGGATCAAACACCATTGTCGTCCACATCCACCCCACCATGGAATAGAGATAGAGCTAAAAGTGCTTAGGACCGCACCGCATCACACTTCCCCTGATGCTCTATCCATACCAACGCGTAAGCCCCTGTTGGCGAGGGCTTGCAAATTGGGCTCGCAACTAACCAATCCTAATGTCAAATAGTGTATCCAAGGCCTTACCCCAGCATCCCTCAATATGTCCATAGAGCTAAGGCCCCCCGGCAGAGTCAGAGACTACACGGTCCGAGACCACCTCCCCTGATGCCCTACAACGTAATAATTCTGCTAAAGTAATGGCGATACGACAATGTCAGTGGACAAGACTTAAGTAGAGATAGAGCTAAAGTGCTTAGGACCGCACCGCATCACACTTCCCCTGATGCCCTACTTGCATCAAGTACACTAACCACACACAAACATTCACATGCCTATTCCTAGCATCATCATCATCATCATGTTATGAATAAATGAAATTAAATATGCATGAAAATTGTCACACCCCAATTCCACACTATTCAAAACGGTGTGATGAACCGCTAATAAACCAACGGTTCAACCAGGATCTCTAATAGGCTGTGTCCTTTTAAATTAAACCATACACATCTACAGCCATAATCAGAATAAATATACAATAGCGAAAGTCTTAATATTAAATGAACTGAGGAATCTAACTGTGATAATCATAAATAAAATATCGAATTATGTTGTATCAACCGAGACATAAGTAAATAAAATATCAATTACATTTCCTTAATAGTTCAAATAAAAAAATCTAATCGAAAACGCATGAGTTGCCCTCGCATGAGGAGTCATGCGTCTCCACTATGTCTTTAGCCTCCATTGCAGCCACATGTCCGTACACAGAAGCATTCATATAATCTTCCACAGTGGTACCTACATCATCAACTAAAAATATTCAACGTCGAAAGGGTGAGCACACATTACGGCTCAGTGAGCAAAGAAAACAAAGCAACAAACATATGCATGCATTAAATTCATATATGTGGTCTGGTATATAAGTTTGCAATGTGCTATAGAAAGGTTCGGTGGCTGCCTCACCTCTATACACGAGTGTGTGAAGCCACCCAAAGGTTAACCGTTCATTGTCATCCCACATACACCCACTATGGAATAGAGATAGAGCTAAAGTGCTCAGGACCACACCGCATCACACTTCCCTTGATACTCTAACCATACCAACACGTAAGCCCCTGCTGGCAAGGGCTTACAAACTGGGCTCGCAACTAACCAATCCTAATGTCAAACAGTGTACCCAAGGCCTCACCCCAGCATCCCTCAATACGTCCATAGAGATAGAGCTAAGGCCCCCCGACAGAGTCGAAGACTACACGGTCCGAGACCACCTTCCCTGATACCCTACGAAGTAATAGTTCTGCTAAGGTAACAGCGATACGACGACGTCAGTAGACAAGACTTGAGTTGAGATAGAGCTAGAGTCTAGTGACCAAGCTGAACCACAATGTCACGTCCCCCCCTGATGCTCCACTTGCATCAAGCACACTAACCACACACATACATTCACATGTCTATTCCTAGCATCATCATCATCATCATCATGTTATAAACAAAATAGAATTAAATTTACATGAACATTACTAGCAGGAATATTGGATGACATGTTGAACGAACATTACAAGCATACACGCATAGAATCAGTCATGGCATTAGACTCAAGAAATAAAATAGTTTATTATTAGCCAATTAGTTTAGGTCTTGTTCCCTCACTTTTGCTTGAGTGTAGACCCTCTTTCAAGCTTTAAGAATCACTTTTATATCAATAGGAAAACCTAACAAGTCAATAGATTTTAGTTAGAAATCATTCCGACAATTTTAGGCTTGCTGTTAAGCGAGGGTCGCAGGGTGTGTCGTAGGTAGCGTAGCAGTTTACTGCGACCCCCAGGGTAGGTTCGATGCCAGGGTCGGATGCTCCATCGACCCTAGGTGCAACCACCCCCTTCTTGGACTTCCCGAATACTGGGGTTTGATCCTGTGGTCTGGTAGGGTCGATTCCCAATCGACCCCACGTGCGACCCCCCGTGGTTTGAGTCAAGAATTTCATCCTACAGTCCATTCTTTCATGTTTGGGTCCTATGGCTTACTTTCACAATCCATTCTATGCTTGTTCTATGGCTTAGAACTCTAGGTTTCTTCCTTACTTTGCCTACCATGATTTCCTCCATGGATTTCATTGAAATCCTCCCATGGATGTATGATTTGGGTTTCTCCTAGACCATACCCTCTTCATGAACTATTATAAGGTCTTAGATCATCAATGGAAACGTACCCATACCTTAGGTTTTGCTGAGATTCAAAGGTTTCTCTGAATTCTTCACTTTAGTCTTCTTCTCCAACTTTGTTTCTCTTCTCCTTCTCTTCTCTTTCTCTCACTTTCAATTAGGGTTTCAAAAGGAGTGAAAGAGGCTTAGGGATGTCCTATTTATAGAGGAGAATCTCCCAAAATATGTCCCATTGAGATTAGGAAGGAATCCCATTAAAATTTGGAAAGTTTCCTATTTGCGGTTTTCTGTCGGCAAAGAGGGGGTCGGAGATCCTATCGACCCTCAGTTCTAAGTTGTCCAACCCCTAGTTAAAATATCAGGGGTCTGACTTCTTAATGAGGGGGGGTCGACCCTGCCTATCTGGGTATGCGACCCTACTCTCTATTTTACTATTTTTGGGTCAGTTTAATACCTGGTTTCGCTATTTTCTTCACGCACTTGGTCCATTTGGCTCGACCATGATTGGTAGACCTGGTACAAGGTGGTAAGACCAGTTAGTTCGATACAGGTCTTACAACTCCCCCCTACTTATAAAAATTTTGTCCTCAAAATTGCACATACCTTCCTAGTCGAATAGATGAGGGTATTGCTTTCGCATAGCATTATCTTCTTCCCATGTGATTTCTTCTATATCTCTGCTTCTCCAGGTGACTTTAACATAATAAATGTCACGGTTGCGTAGTCGTTGTACCTTTCGGCTGGTGATTTCAGTTGGTGTTACTTCAAATTTTAAATCGTCAGTCAAATCAGGTAGATCTACTGTCAAAACGTCCGTTGGGTCTCTGAAATATTTCTTCAATAAGGAGATATGAAATACATCATGCACACTTGACATAGATGGTTGTAGTGTTAACTGGTAAGCCACTTTTCCACGTTTAGCTAGAATCTCATATGGTTCGATATATCTCGGACTTAATTTCCCTTTCTGTCCGAATCGTTTCAAACCTCACATAGGTGACACTTTGAGGAATACCTTATCACCTACGGTGAATTCAAGGTCTCGGCGTCTAGTATCTGCATATTGCTTCTGACGATTCTGAGCCATTTTTACTCTGTCCTTGATATTGTCGACTACTCGACATGTCTCTTTAACAAATTCTGGTCCAACAATACTACGTTCTCCAACTTCATTCCAAAATAAAGGAGTTCGACACTTCCTGCCATACATTGCTTCATAGGGTGACATCTGTATAGTAGCCTGATAGCTATTGTTATAAGCGAACTCAATCAGTGGTAACTTTTCATCCCATGAACCTTTAAAATCAATTACACAAGCTCGGAGCATGTCTTCTAGAATCTGAATGGTGCGCTCCGATTGTCCGTCTGTCTGAGGATGGAATGCAGTACTGAACTTCAATGTTGTACCCATAGCCTCCTGCAATCCTTCCCAAAACTTTGAAGTAAATCATGGATCTCTGTTGGACACAATGCTTTCAGGTACACCGTGTAATCTGACAATGTTATCTACATACAACTTAGCTAACTTCTCCAGTGTATACTGAGGTCGTATAGCTATAAATCGAGCCGTTTTAGTCAGTCGGTCTATAATCACCCAAACTGCGTTAACTACTCGGGGAGTCAATGGTAACCCTGTGACGAAGTTCATAGTGATGTAGTCCCATTTCCATGCTGGTTTTGGTAATGGCTGTAACAGTCCTGCTGGTCTTTATCATTTAGCTTTCACCTTCTGACAATTTAGGCATTAAGACACGAACTTGGCTATATCTGCTTTCATTCCTCTCCACCAATATAATTCTTTTAGGTCATGATACATTTTTGTACTTCTAGGGTGTATTGAATAGGCGGTGGTATGGGCTTCCTTCATTAGTCGGTGTCTAATGTCCAAATTTTCTGTTTCAGGTAGACATATTCTTCCTTTATACTTCAGTACCCTTTCATCATCTAAGGTGAACTCAGGAATAGTTCTACCTTTTTCGATGTCTTCTTGTACCATCCTTAGGTAAGGGTCTGATTTAATCGTTGTTTTTACTTCATCAAGTATATCGGGTACAATCTTCAATGTGGCGAACATATTTGTAAACCGATGGATAAACCCTTGGTTGGTTGATTCACCTGGTGCATCTATCACAAACTGTTCATTATCATAATTGAATACTTTTCTGGTAGCACACAGTGTAGCAGTGGTGCTAACCTCCTCTTGAGATTTCATCATTGCCTTTCTACTCAGTGCGTCAGCAACCACATTAGCTTTTCTCGGATGATACTGGATATCACAATCATAGTCTTTCAATAGTTCCAGCCATCTTCTTTGTCTCGTATTCAACTCCTTCTGATTAAAGAGGTAAGTAAGACTCTTATGATCTGACTTAATCTGAAATTTCTCACCGTACAAGTAACATCTCCATAATTTGACAGCATGTACTACTGCCACTAATTCCAAATCATGAGTGGGATAGTCATTCTCATGTGTCTTCAATTGTCTTGAGGCATACGCAATTACTTGTTCTCCTTGCATGAGTACACATCCTAATCCCAGTCCTGACGCATCAGTGTACAAAATAAATGGCTGTCCTGGAATCGGAATGGTCAAGATTGGAGCTAATATCAATCTAGCCTTTAATGTTTGAAAACTCTTCTCGCATTTACCAGTCCAAACAAACTTCTCACCCTTCTTAGTCAAACTGGTGAGAGGTACAACAATTCGGGAATAGTCTTCCACAAATCGTCGATATTACCCAGCTAGAACTAAGAAACTTCTAATTTCTGCAACGCTCTTCGGTGCTTCCCACTTTACAATAGCTTCGATCTTGCTAGGATCCACTTTAATTCCTTCCGCGGATACAACATGGCCTAGAAAAGCGACTTCCTTTAGCCAAAACTCACACTTTGTAAATTTGGCGTAGAGCTTCTCCTTCCGTAATCGCTGCAGAATGGCGTTTAGATTCTTTAGAGTTTCCTTGTCCTTGGAGTAGACCAATATATTATCGACGAAAAAAATAACCGACGTATCCAACATATCGTGGAATACCCAATTCATAAGTTCTATAAAGGTTGCTGGTGCGTTCGTCAATCCGAAAGACATGACCAAAAATTCATAATGTCCATATCTGGTCCTGAATGCTGTCTTGGGAATATCCCCGTCCTTAATCTTCAACTGATGGTAGCCTGACCGAAGATCGATCTTGGAGAACACTTTGGCACCTTGCAACTGATCGAACAAGTCATCGATCCGAGGCAATGGGTACCGATTCTTGATTGCCAGTTTATTCAGTTATCGGTAGTCTATACACAGTTGAACGGTACTGTCCTTCTTCTTTACGAATAATATTGGCGTTCCCCATGGTGATATGCTAGGTCGGATGTAGCCCTTGTCCAACAGTTCTTGTAGTTGTACTTTTAATTCCTTCAGTTCAGTAGGAGCCATTCGATAAGGTGCTTTAGATACTGGTGTGGCTCCGGGTATCAGATCTATAACAAACTCTGTAGCGCGGTCGGGTGGTAGTCCTGGTAGTTCTTCAGGAAATACATCTGGATAGTCACGCATGACATCAATATCCTCCATTCATGGTGCTTCTTTGGTAAGATCGACCACAGATACTAGATACCCAACTGCTCCTTTCTCAAGGCACTTCCTAGCCTTTAATGCAGAAAGTATGAGCTTTCGTTTACGGGGAAGTTTGGTTCCCGAAAAACTGAACTCTGCTCCTTCCTTGTCTTTAAATGTCAGTTTCTTTTCGGCACATAATAGGTTTGCAGAATGCCGAGCTAACCAGTCCATTCCCAAGATGACATCAAAGTCCGCCATATCAAGTTGGATCAAGGTTGCATCCAAAGTCTTCTCGTCAATAAGAACTAGACATGGTCCATAACCTTTTTCTAATTCCACTTTTAATCCCATAGGCAATCGTACAAGCAGTTTGTAGTCTAGGGATTTGAGGGGTAGATTTAGCTTCTTTCCAAATGACACAGATATAAAAGAATGAGTAGCTCATGAATCAAAGAGTACTCTGGTGGAAATACCATTAACAGGTATGATACCTGTGATTTGTTTTGATTTAGTCTACATGCTCACATAATGTAACACAAAATGATAAGATTCAGGTCATACCTGTGACCACATCAGGCGATGCGGCAGCATCCTCAGATGTAACCGCATAAACTCTGCCTTATTGTAGTTGCTTATTGGGCTTAGGACACTCCCTTGCCATATGTCCCAATTGATTGCAGTTATAGCATTTTAACCCTTCATTATTTGGCTTTTGTTGCTGTTGAGCTGCTGAAGTAGTCTTGGCTGCAGCATTGAAACCTTGAGTACGAAAGGGTTTGAATACCTTGGTGTTCCCTCCGTTGTAAGAATTTCCATTAGGCCTTTTGATTCCTCTATTTTGAGCAAGGTAGCTCTCTTTCTGGCTCGACTCTATCACTCGAGCAATTTGTACAGCTTCATTGTAGATTTTTTTTTCAAGTCCCAGAACATGTTCACGTATGCTTCCCCTAAGTCCCATGATGAACCTTCGGGTCTTTGTATCTTCCACTTGCATACTGACTGGTGCAAAGAAAAACAGCTCCTCATAACGTTGTTGATATGCATCGACAGTCATCTGTCCCTGATATAAACTCAGGAACTCCTTCTCCATGGAATCTTTGAAACTCCTAGGAAAATACTTCTCAAAGAATGCCTCCTTATATATATCCCAAGTCAATTGGGTGTGCTTTGTCATCAGATACGTCCGTGTGGACTTCCACCAGTGGTGTGCATTGCCTTTCAGCATGAATGTTGCACACAATACCTTTTTTTCCTCATTCACTGTCATCATCGTGAAATTTCTCTCCATCTCATCGATCCAGTGTGCTGGCCACAATGGATCGCTGGCTTACGACTATACTCCTTGGGCTTCATCTTCAGAAAATGCTCACCAGTCTGGAGTGGTCTAGTTGATGCGGAACATAAGCCCCATACATAGGTGGATGGTATTGATATCCACCTGGAGCTATTTTCGGGTTTTGTACTTGAGCATGATGGGAGTCTGAGGTCCGTGGGGTACTGTGTTACTTCCCCATGGTACTGTACTTGCCTGTCTTGCTGGCATCGGTGCCGTCTGTGCAGCTAGAAAGGTCATGCCTATGGCAGCTTGCATAGTAGCTTATGCCTGTTGTATTTGCTGCAGCTGTTGGGCCAAATTCATTACGGCTGTAGCCAGGTTTGTAGGTGGAAATGGTAGATTTGTAGGATTTGCCTGCCCATTAATTACGGACGGTGCCGTGTTCGTATTCTTCTGTGTTTCCGGGTGTATCTGGCTGTCTTCCCCCACAGGTGGTGGTGGTGGGATAGAGTTACGGCTTTGTCTGGTCACTCTGCGTCTAGCCATTATCTGTTCTGGTAGTGGGAATGCCTGAAAATCATAGAATACGTGAGGCAATCATTACATATTTTATTCTCATATTTAAATCCACTAACCAATGATAATTTCAAAATTTTCAGATCATTCTGTCAAAAATACTGTATTTTTCATTGCAGGGTCGATGGTGGGGGTCGATGGATGTCCGACCCTCAGGTATGCAACCTTGAGAATCACTGATTCTTACCGAGAACCGGGGGTCGATGAGGGGGTCGATGGATGTCTGACCCTAGGTTCGACCCCTAGTTCTCTGTCAGATTACCAAGAGCCGTTGGTCGATGAGGGGGTCGAAGGGGGGGTCGGATGTTTTGGTCGAATTCTCCGACCCTCGGACTAAAAATCAGGTTTTTAATCCCGATTTTGAATCCATTTCTCATTCTTCCTCCTCCTTTCCGAATCGGCTCGTCCCTCTGAGTTGCTACAGTGACAACTCGGACCCATTGGTGATATTTTCTTCTCATTTCGACGTCTACTCCTCTCCTACAGGTATGTTCTCTACAGTTTCATGTTTTTAGGGTTTCTTAACTAGGTTTTTACTCATTTATATCGTTTTCTTCAAATTAAACTTTTTCCAACCGTAAAAATTTGATTTTTATTGGGGGCTTAAGTTGTTGGTGACTCAATGGACGAAAGCCCTCAAAAATATTTGAGTTTCATCGGTTGGTTATCGAGAAACTTGAAATTTTCCATTTTTGCCCTAATTTGTCAAAATTTTTGAATTTCTTGAAATTTATTCAAATTCAATCTCTTTAGATGAAATTTCCAATTGTACGGGTCTTGCAGGATTGTTTAAAATCTTTATAAGTCCTCTTGCCCACGTGTATGGGTGAAAGTGAGGCTTTTGACCAATTTATGTCGTTATAATGTCAAAATTTTTGAGTTTTTCATCTTTACTAAGCCAATATCTATTTTTCTTTGTTTTTACAGATAGTATGGCTAGTAGCAAAGTACCCAGGATTCATGACCCAGTCCGCTTCCGTTCTAACGAGGCAGAAACACAGTATGCCCGCTACTCTAGTAAGAAGGTAGAGGGAGGTCGACGGGTGGACTTGGCTAGCCTGGTCTTATTCGATGTGGAGAGGGATTTTGGTGACATGGGCTGGCTTCCTGTGATCACCTATGACGCCTGCACTCGGCCAGATTTGGTGAGACAATTTTACTGTAATCTCCAAGTGGTGAGGGATTACAACGATACCGAGAGGGGTAGAGAGCTCCGGATCACCAGCTACGTCAAGGGAGTCGAGATTTCATTTGATTATCGGCAGCTAGCTGACTCGTTGGGCATTTCATACGACGGCCCCTTGGTGTTCTGTGCTCCCGGAGAGCCCCAGTTCTTTTCATTAGAGATGAGAGCTGAGATTGACCGTCAGATCATCAAAGAGGATCGCTAGGAGATGAAAGCGATCTACCTTCGTCCAGAGCCTCGAGTGTACTGCAAAATTATTCAGCACAACCTGATACCTCAGAGTGGGCACTACGAGAGGATCTCCCAGTTGACCCAGTATCTGTTGTACTGTATCTGCACTAGGCAGCCCATCTGCCTTCCTTACATTATTATGTGGACGATGATCAGTGCTACGTTGCCCGATCATACTGACAACCTGCCTTATGGACGGATGATCTCTATGCTGCTTACCCACCTAGGTGTTGACATGGTGGATGAGAGGATTCAGGAGAAATCCTTCTCATCACCTTTGGATTAGGAGGCCATCTATAAGATGGGCATGCGGGATACTCAGGTCAGTGATGAGGAGAGGAACGCTCTGGTGCGTCCACGTACTCGAGTGGAGATGGTTGACGCTGAGGCAGTAGCAGCTGCTGGAGCAGGGGTTCATGGGAGTGATGATGATCGTTTATACATGGATGTGGATTCCATACCTCCTCCATCACCAACTCATGCTACGGGAGCTGGTCCTTCTTATGCAGTTGGTCCTTCACACCCTCCTTCTGATGACATGATGGGGATATTGCATGATATTAGAGAGGCTCAGTGCATGTCTGATCTGTGGATGGGAGAGCTGCTAGATGCTCAGCGCATATCCGATCAGTGGGTGGGAGAGCTTCTGGATGCTCAGCGCATGTCGGATCAGCAGATAGGAGAGCTTATGGATGCTCAGCGCGTGACTGACTAGCGGGTGGTTGATCTCACAGCTAGTCTCCAGGCGACCCAGACTCAGATAGCTTGGTTGACTAGAGTCTATGCTGAGGATTATGACAGAGACCGCGAGGTACCACCACCCCCATCACCTCCAGCTTCCTGATGTATTTTTCTTTTTGTACTTCAGAGTAACTGTCTGGGTTGTGGACTGTACTCTGCTTAGACTTGTATATATATACGTTTGTTCTTCCTTTGAATGTATATAAATTTGTTTCTCATTAAATAGATGCATTATTCTCTTTCAATTTTGTCTCAAACAACACAGATGCTTATGGTGTGTTATTATTACAGCTTTTAAATTTTTATCCTATCTCAGTTCACAAACTTTTGTGGTAGTATACTGGTTTACAAGACAGGGCCTGAGAGCTCTGATGCCAAGTTATCACATCCCAATTCCACACTATTCAGAATGGTGTGATGAACAACTTATAAACCAACGGTTCAACCAGGATCACTAATAGGCTATGTCCTTTTAAATTAAACCATACACATCCACAATCATAATCAGAATAAATACACAATAGCGGAAGTCTTAATATTAAATGAACTGAGGAATCTAACTGTGATAATCATAAATAAAATATCAAATTATGTTGTATCAATCGAGACATAAGTAAATAAAATATCAATTACATTTCCTTAATAGTTTAAATAAAAAAAATCTAATCGAAAACGCATAAGTTGCACTCACATGAGGAGTCATGCGTCTCCACTATGTCTTCAGCCTCCATTGCAGCCACGTGCCAGTACACAGAAGCATTCATATAATTTTCCACAGTGGTACCTGCATCATCAACTAAAAATATTTGACGTCGAAAGGGTGAGCACACATCACGGCTCAGTGAGGAAACAAAACAATGCAACAAACATATGCATGCATTCAATTCATATATGTGGTCTGGTATATAAGTTTGCAATGTGTTATATAAAGGTTCGGTGGCCGCCTCACCTCTATACATGAGTGTGTGAAGCCGCCCAAAGATTAACGTTTATTGTCGTCCCACATGCACCCACTATGGAATAGAGATAGAGCTAAAGTGCTTAGGACCACACCGCATCACACTTCCCCTGATACTCTACCCATACCAACACATAAGCCCCTGTTGGCGAGGGCTTGCAAATTGGGCTCGCAACTAACCAATCCTAATGTCAAACAGTGTACCCAAGGCCTCACCCCAGCATCCCTCAATACGTCTATAGAGATAGAGCTAAGGCCCCCCGGCAGAGTCGAAGACTACACAGTCCGAGACCACCTTCCCTGATACCCTACGACGTAATAGTTCTGCTAAGGTAACGGTGATACGACGATGTCGGTAGACAAGACTTGAGTAGAGATAGAGCTAGAGTCTAGTGACCAAGCTGAACCACAATGTCACGTCCCCCCCCTGATGCTCCACTCGCATCAAGTACACTAACCACACACATACATTCACATGTCTATTCCTAGCATCATCGTCATCATCATGTTATAAACAAAATATAATTAAATATGCATGAACATTACTAGCAGAAATATTGGATGACATGTTGAATGCACATTACAAGCATACACGCATAGAATCAGTCATGGCATTGGACTCAAGAAATAAAACAGTTTATTATTAGCCAATTAATTAAGGTCTTGTTCCCTCACCTTTGCTTGAGTGTTGACCCTCTTTCAAGCTTTAAGAATCACTTTTATATTAATAGGAAAACCTAACAAGTCGATAGATTTTAGTTAGAAGTCATTCCGATAATTTTAGGCTTGCTGTTAAGCGAGGGTCGCAGGGTGGGTCGTAGGTAGGGTAGTAGTTTACTGCGACCCCCAGGGTAGGGTCGATGCCAGGGTCGGATGTTCCATCGACCCTGGGTGCGACCACCCCCTTCCTGGACTTCCCGAATACTGGGGGTCGATCCTGTGGTCTGGTAGGGTCGATTCCCAATCGACCCCACTTGCGACCCCCCGTGGTTTGAGTCGAGAATTTCATCCTACAGTCCATTCTTTCATGTTTGGGTCCTATGGCTTACTTTCACAATCCATTATATGCTTGTTCAATGGCATATAACTCTAGGTTTATTCCTTACTTTGCTTACCATGATTTCCTCCATGGATTTTATTGAAATCCTCCCATGGATGTATGATTTGGGTTTCTCTTAGACCATACCCTCTTCATGAACTATTCTAAGGTCTTAGATTATCGATGGAAACGTATCCATGCCTTAGGTTTTGCTGAGATTTAGACGTTTCTCTGAATTCTTCACTTTAGTCTTCTTCTCCAACTTTCCTTCTCTTCTCCTTCTCTTCTCTTTCTCTCACTTTCAATTAGGGTTTCAAAAGGAGTGAAAGAGGCTTAGGGACGTCCTATTTATAGAGAAGAATCTCCCAAAATAAGTCCCATTGAGATTAGGAAGGAATCCCATTGAAATTTAGAAAGTTTTCTATTTGCAGTTTTCTGTTGGCAAAGAGGGGGTCGATGAGGGGGTCGGAGATCCCGTTGACCCTCAGTTCTAAGTTGTCCGACCCCCAGTTAAAATATCAGGGGTCTGACTTCTTAATGAGGGGGGGGGGGGTTGACCCTGCCAATCTGGGTATGCGACCCTTCCCTCTATTTTACTGTTTTTGGGTCAGTTTAATACCTGGTTTCGCTATTTCCTTCACGCACTTGGTCCATTTGGCTCGACCATGATAGGTAGACCTGGTACAAGGTGGTAAGACCGGTTAGTTCGATACGGGTCTTACAAAAATTAATAGTAGGAATATTGGATGACATGTTAATTGCACCCTACAAGCATACAAGCATAGAATCATTCATAGTATTGGACTCAATAATCAAAAACAGTTTATTATTAGCTAATTAGTTTAGGTCTTGTTCCCTCACCTTTGATTGAGTGTAGATCCTCGTTCAAGCTTTATGAATCACCTTTAAATCACTAGAAATTCCTAATAAGTCGATAGATTTTAATTAGAATTAATTTCAACAAATTTAGACTACTGAAATTATAGGGTCGTAGGTAGGGCAGCACCTAGGGTCGGTTACCAATCGACCCTAGGGTGTAGGGTCGGACGTGGGGTCGATTACCAATTCGACCCTACGTGCGACCACACCCTCCTTGGGACTTTCTTAGGGCATGTGATCGATCTTGTGGTCTTGTAGGTCCATTCTAAGATTGTTCTACGGCTCATACCTATGATTTTTACACACTTTCCATTGCCTATGATGATTACTTCCATGGATTCCTTTGGAACTCATCCATGGATGGATGATTTGGGTTTCTTAATCCTAACTTCTTCATATTCCAATCTAGGCTCTTAACTTATGAAGGGACTTAGATTCATATCTGAAGTTGGCTGAGATTCAAAGGTTTCTCTGAACTTCCTCCTCTTCCTTAGTCTTTTCTTTAATTTTCCTTCTCTTCTTCTTTTCCTTCTCTTTCTCTTTTCTCACTTTCAATTAGGATTCTAAAAGGAGTGAAAGAGGCTAAGGGATGTCCTATTTATAGAGGAAAACCCTCCAAAATAAGTCCCATTGAGTTTAGGAAAGAATCCCTTGGAATTAGGAAAGTTTCCTAATTTATGGTTTCTGTCTGTCATCGTAGGGTCGGACGTAGGGTCGCAGGATCCGTTGACCCTACGTTTTTCTAGTCATTCGACCCTACGACTAGAAAATCATAGGTTGGACTTCTATTGAGGTGGGGTCGACCCTACCTATTTAGGCATGCGACCCTACCCTCACATTTACTATTTTTGGGTCAGACTCATACCTGGTCTTGTGATTTTCTTCACGCACTTGGTCCACTTGGCTCGACCATGATAGGTAGACCTGGTACAAGGTGGTAAAACCGGTTAGTTCAATACGGTTCTTACAACTCCCCCCCTCTTATTAAAATTTTGTCCTCAAAATTTTTACATACCTTCCGAGTCGAAAAGGTGAGGATATTGCTTCTGCATAGCGTTCTCTTCTGCCCATGTGATCTCTTCTATATCTCGGCTCCTCCAAGTGACTTTAACATAGTAGATGTCACGGTTGAGTAGTCGTTGAACCTTTCGGCTAGTGATTTCACTTGGTGCTACTTCGAATGTCAAATCATTAGTTAGATCTGGTGGATCTACTGTCAAAACGTGCATTGAATCTCTGACGTACTTCTTTAATAATGAGATATGAAATACATCATGCACACTTGACATAGATGGTGGTAGTGCTAACTGATAAGCCACTTTTCCACGTTTAGCTAGAATCTCATATGACCCGACATATCTCAGACTTAGCTTCCCTTTCTGTCCGAATCGTTTTAAACTTCGCATAGGTGATACTTTCAAGATACCTTATCACCTACGACAAAATGAAGGTCTCGGTGTCGAGTATCTGCATACTATTTCTGACGATTCTGAGCTATTCTAACTCTTTCCTTGATAATGTCGACTACTCGACAAGTCTCTTCAACAAATTCTGGTCCAACGATGCTACGTTCACCAACTTCATTCCAGAACAAAGGAGTTCAACACTTCCTCCCATACAGTGCTTTATAAGGTGACATCTGTATAGTAGCCTGATAGCTGTTGTTATAGGCGAACTCGATCAATGGTAGCTTCTCATCCCATGATCCTTTAAAATCAAATACACAGGCTTGAAGCATGTCTTCTAAAATCTGAATGGTACACTCCGACTGTCCGTCTGTCTGAGGATGGAATGCAGTACTGAACTTCAACGTTGTACCCATAGCCTTTTGCAATCCTTTCCAAAACTTTGAAGTAAAGCGTGGGTCTCTATCGGACACAATGCTTTTAGGTACACCATGTAATCTGATAATGTTATCCACATATAGCTTGGCTAACCTCTCCGGGGTATACTGTGGTCGTATTGCAATAAAGCGAGCTGTCGTAGTTAGACGATCTACAATCACCCAGACCACGTCAACTACTCGAGGAGTCAATGGTAACCCGGTGACGAAGTCCATAGTGATGCAGTCCCATTTCCATCCTGGTTCTGGCAGCGGCTGTAATAGTCCTGCAGGTCGTTGTCGTTCAGCCTTCACCCTCTGACAATTTAGGCATTGAGACACGAATTTAACTACATCTGCTTTCATTCCTTTGCATCAATATAATTTCTTCAAATCATGGTACATCTTTGTACTTCCAGAATGTACTGAATAGGCGGTGGTGTGAGCTTCTTTCATTAATCGATGTCTAATGTTCATATTTTCTATTTCAAAAACACATGCTCTTCCTTTGTACTTCAGTACCTTTTCATTGTCTAAGGTGAACTCAGGAATAGACCTACATTTTTCGATGTCTTCTTGTACCGTTCTCAGATAAGGATCTGATTTAATAGCTATTTTCACTTCATCAATTATATCAAGTACAATCTTCAACGTTGCAAACATATTTGAAAACTGATGAATAAACCCTTGGTTGGTTGATTCACCCGATGCATCTATTACGAACTGCTCATTACCATGATTAAACACTTTTCCTATAGTACACATTGCTGCAGTTGTGTTAACCTCTCCTTGAGATTTTATCATTGCCTTTCTGCTTAGTGCATCAGCAACTACATTAGCCTTTCCTGGATGACACTGGATATCACAATCATAATCCTTCAATAATTCCAGCCATCTTCTTTGTCTCATGTTCGACTCCTTCTGGTTAAAAAGATAAGTGAGACTCTTATGATCTGATTTAATCTAAAATTTCTCTCCGTACAAATAATGTCTCCATATCTTGACAGCATGTACTACTGCCACTAATTCCAAGTCATGAGTGGGATAGTTCTTCTCATGTGTCTTCAGTTTTCTTGAGGCAAATGCAATTACTTGTTCTCCTTGCATAAGTACACATCCTAAACCTAAGCTCGACGCATCAGTATACAAGATAAATGGCCGTCCTGGAATAGGAATAGTCATGATCGGAGCAGATACAAATCTAGCCTTCAATGTTTGGAAACTCTTTTCACATTTATCAGTCTAAACAAATTTTTTACCCTTCTTAGTCAAACTGGTGAGAGGTACGACAATTCTGGAATAGTCTTCCACGAATCGTCAATAATACCCAGCTAGACCTAGGAAACTTCTAATTTCTACAATGCTCTTTGGTGCTTCCCACTTCACAATGGCTTCAATCTTGCTAGGATCCACTTTAATTCCTTCAACGAATACAACATGGCCTAAGAAAGTGACCTCCTTTAACCAAAACTCACACTTTGTAAATTTGGCGTAAAGCTTCTCTTTCCTTAATCGCTGCAAAGCGGCTCTTAGATTCATGACACGAGTTTCCTTGTCCTTGGAGTAGACCAATATATCATCAATAAACACAATGACTGACGTATCCAACATATCATGGAATACCCGATTCATGAGTTCCATAAAGGTTGCGGGTGCGTTAGTCAATCCAAAAGACATGACTAAAAATTCATAATGTTCATATCTTGTTCTGAATTCTGTCTTTGGAATATCACCGTCCTTAATCTTCAACTGATGGTATCCTGACCGAAGACCGATCTTGGATAACACCTTGCCACCTTGCAACTGATCAAACAAGTCATCGATCCGAGGCAATGGGTATCGATTCTTGATTGTCAGCTTATTCAGTTCCCGGTAGTCTATACACAGTCGAACACTACCGTCCTTCTTCTTTACAAATAATACTGGCGCTCCCCATGGTGATATGCTAGGTCTGATGTAACCCTTATCCAGTAATTCTTGTAACTGTACTTTTAATTCCTTCAATTCAGTAGGAGCCATTCTATAAGGTGCTTTAGATACTGGTGCGGCTCCAGGTATCAGGTCTATAACGAACTCTGTAGCTCGGTTGGGTGGTAGTCCTGGTAGTTCTTCAGAAAATACATCTTGAAAGTCACGCACAACATCAATATCCTCCATTCGTGGTGCTTGCTTGGTGAGGTCAACCACTGATACTAAATACCCAACTCCTCCTTTCTCGAGGCATTTCCTAGCCTTTAATGCAGAGAGGATGAGTTTTCGTTTACGGGGAAGTTTGGTTCCCGCAAAACTAAACTCCGCTCCTTCCTTGTCTTTAAATGTTAGCTTCTTTTCTGCACATAATAGGTTTGCAGAATGCCGAGCTAACCAGTCCATTCCCAAGATGACGTCAAAGTCTGCCATCTCAAGTTGAATCAAGGTTGCATCCAAAGTCTTCTCGTCAATAAGAACTGGACATAGTCCATAACCCTTTTCTAATTCCACTTCTAATCCCATAGGCGATCGTACAAGCAGTTTGTAGTCTAAAGATTTGAGGGGTAGATTCAACTTCTTTTTAAATGACATAGATATAAAAGAATGAGTAGCTCCAGAATCAAAGAGTACTCTAGCGGGTATGCCATTAATAGGTATGATACTTGTGATTTGTTTTAATTTAGTCTACATGCTCACACAATGTAACACAAAATGAAAGGTTTAGGTCATACCTGTGACCACATCAGGGGATGCGACAGCATCCTCAGATGTAACAGCATAAACCCTTATTTGCTGTAGTTGCTTCCTGGGCTTAGGACATTCTCTGGAATAATGTCCCACTTGATTGCAGTTATAGCATTTTACACCTTCATTATTTTGCTTTTGTTGCGGTTGAGCTGCTGGAGTTGTCTTGGCTGCAGCATTAAAGCCTTGAGTACGGAAGGGTTTGAATGTCCTTGTATTCCCTCCGTTGTATGAATTTCCGTTTGGCCTTTTAATACCCCTATTTTGAACAAGGTAGCTCTCCTTCTGGCTCGACTCTATTACTCAATCAATCTGTACTGCTTCATTGTAAACTTTCTTTTCCAATCCCACAACATGCTCACGAATGCTCCCCTTGAGTCCCATGACGAACCTTTGGGTATTAGTATTTTCCTCTTGCATGCTTGCGGGTGCAAAGAAAAACAGCTCCTCATAACGCTGTTGGTATGCATCCACGGTCATTTGCCTCTGATATAAACTTAGGAACTCTCTCTCCATAGAATCTCTAAAACTTCTAGGGAAATACTTCTCAAAGAATGCCTCTTTATATATAGCCCAGGTCACTTGGGCTTGCTTAGTTAACAAATAAGTCCGAGTGGACTTCCACCAGTGGTGTGCATCGCCTTTCAGCATAAAGGTTGCACATAGTACTTTCTCCTCCTCATTTACCGTCATCATCATAAAATTTCTTTCCATTTCATTAATCTAGTGTGCTAGCCACAAAGGATCTGCTGGCTTACCATTATTTTCTTTGGGCTTCATCTTCAGAAAATGCTCGATTAGTCGGGAGTGGTCCAGCAGATACGGAGCATAGGCTCCATACATAGGTGGTTGATACTGGTAACTGCCTTGAGCTATCTCAGGATTCTGTACTTGGGCCTGCATGACTGGTGTTTGAGGTGCGTGGGGTACCATGTTACTTCCCCCCGGTATTGTGCTGGCCTGCCTTGCTGGCATAGGTGTTGTATGGGCAGCTGGAAAAGCCATCCCTATAGTAGCTTGCATATTGACTTGCACTTGCTGTATTTGCTGCAGCTGTTGTGCTAAGTTCATTACGGCTGTAGCCAAATCCGTAGGTGGGGTTGGCAAGTTTGTAGGATTTGCCTGGCCACTAGCTACTGGTGGTGCCGTATTCAGATTCTCCTGTGCTTCAGGATTTACATGGCTATCTTCCTCCATAGGTGGTGGTGGTGGAATTGGGTTACGACTTTGTCTGGTCACTCTTCGCCCAGCCATTTCCTGTTCTGGTGGTGGTAGTGTCTGTAAACAATCATAGCACATGTGAGGCAATCAATATAAGTTGTTCTCAAGTCAAAAATCCAACTAATCAATATAAATTTCAAAATTTTCAGATCATTATGACAAAATACTGTATTTTCCATCGTAGGGTCGATGGTAGGGTCGGTCCTTATGCGACCCTAGGGTATGCGACCCTGATAAACACTGTCAGCTTACCGAGAGCCTAGGGTCGATGGTAGGGTCGGTATATGTCCGACCCTAGGTCCGACCCATGGTTCTCTGTCAGATCACCGAGAGCCTAGGGTTGATGGTAGGGTCTGACGTAGGGTCGCATATTTTGGTTGAATTGTGCGACCCTACGATCCAGAATCAGGTTTTTAAACCCGATTTTGGATTCATTTCCCTTTCTTTCTCCTTCCTTCCAACTCAAAGTGGTTCCTTGAGTTGCTATAGTATCGACCCCTAGTGTTTGGTGATCATATCTTCCGTTCGTGACTCTCGCTCCTTCTCTTCAGGTATGCTCTCTACTGTTTCACATTTTTAAAGCTTTCTAAACTAGGTTTTTGTCCATTTACATCGTTTTCTTCAAATTAAATTTTTTCTAACCGTAAAAATTTAATTTTTATTGGGGGCTTTTGCTATTGGTCACCCAATGGATGAAAGCCCTCAAAAATATTCGAGCTTCATCGGTTGGTTATCGAGAAACTTGAAAATTTTCATTTTTGACCTAATTTTTGAGATTTTTTGAATTTATTGAAATTTCTTCAAATTTGATCTTTCTAAATTAAATTTCCAACTGTATGAGCCTTGCAGGATGGTTTAGAACCTATGTAAGTCCTCCTGCCCAAGTGTTTGGGTGAAAAGTGAGGCTTTTGACCAATTTATGCCGTTATAATGCCAAAAATTTTTTTGGGTTTTTCACCATTACTGATCTATTATTTGTTTTTCTTTATTTTGGCAGATAATATGGCTCATACCAAGTTGCCTAGGGCTCATGACCTAGTTCCTTTCCGCTCTAACGAGGCCAAAGCTCAGATGCTCGCTATGAGCGTAAGAAAGTAAAGGGGGGTCGTTGTGTGGACTTGGCTAGTCTAGCCTTGTTCAACGTAGAGGGGGCATTTGGTGATATGGGCTGGCTCCCTGTGATCACCTATGATGCTTGTACCGTCCGGATTTGGTGAGACAATTCTATTGCAATCTCCAGGTAGTGGGGGATTGCAATGACACAGAGAGGGGTAGGGAGCTCAGGATCACGAGCTACGTCAAAGGGGTAGAGGTTTCCTTTGACTGCCAGCAGTTGGCTGATCTTTTGGGCATATCAAATGACGGCCCTTTGGTGTACTGTGCTCCCAGGGAGCCCCAGTTCCTTTCCTTGGAGATGCGTGCTGAGATTGACAGTCAGCTTATCAGAGATGATCACTGGGAGATGAAAGCGATCAACCTACGTCCAGAGCCTCGGGTATACTGTAAGATCATCCAGCACAACCTGATACCCCAGAGTGGACACTATGAGAGGATCTCCCAGTTGACCCAGTATGTCTTCTACTGCATTTGCACTAGGCAGCCTGTCTTCCTACCTTACATTATCCTGAGGACGATGATCCGTGCTACGCTGCCTGGTCAGATAGGCAACCTGCCCTACGGACATCTGATCACTACTCTGCTCACCCACCTAGGCGTTGATTTAGTAGATGAGAGGATTCAGGAGAAGACCTTCTCATTGGTTCTAGACTGGGAGGCCATCTGTAGGATGGGTATGCGGGATGCTCAGGTCAGTGATGATGAGCGGAACGCTTTGGTGCGTCCTCGTACTCGGGTAGAGGTAGCAGACGCTGAGGCGGCAGCAGCAGCAGCAGCAGCAACCGGAGCAGGGGTCCATGGGGGTGATGCTGAGGATGAGGATCGCATGTATATGGATGTAGACGCTATACCTCCTCCATCACCTCCACATTCTACTGGAGCTGGTCCATCTCGGACTCCTTCATACATGGCTGGTCCTTCACACCCACCATCTAATGATATGATGGGATTACTGCGTGAGATCAGGGAGGCTCAGCACATGACGGACCTGAGAATGGGAGAGCTTCTAGATGCTCAATGCATGACAGATAGGAGAGTGGGCGAGCTTCTGGATATTCAACGTTCATCTGATCAGCGGATGGTCGAGTTGACAGCTAGTCTCCAGACGACCCAGACTCAGGTAGCCTGGTTGACTAGAGTGTATGCTGAGGACTACGACAGAGATCGCGAGGCACCTCCTCCTCCATCACCTCCAGCTCCATGATGTATATTTTCTTTTTATCTTTTTCTTTTGTACTATAGAGTAACTGTACGGATTGTGGACTGTACTCTGCTTTGGATATGTATAAACGTGCTTTTTATTTGATGTATATGAAACATGTTTCTCCTTTTTATATATGCATTATTATCTTTCTTAATTTTTGTCTCAAACAACATAGGTGCTTACAGTGTGTTTTTATTAAAGCTTTTAAATTTTATCCTAACTCAGTTCACGAACTTTTATAAAAATATACTGGTTTAATAGACAGGGCCTGAGAGCTTTGATACCAAGTTGTCACACCCCAATTCTGCACTGACCAGAATGGTGTAATGAATCGCTAATAAACCAACGGTTCAACCAGGATCTCGAATAGGCTATGTCCGTTTGCTTAAACCATACACATCCACAACAATAATAAGAGTAAATACACAATAGCAGAAGTCTTTATACTAATGAACTGAGAGTCTAACAATTATAAAATAATAAATTATCCAATTATTCTCCATTGACTAAGACATAAAATAAAATGTTTAATTAATTACATCGTCTGTATAAATTCAATAAAATTCTAATCGAAAACACAAGAGTTGCACTCGCATGACGAATCATGTGACTCCACCATAACTTCAACATCCATTGCCGCCGCATGTCCATACATAGGAGCATTTATATAGTCTTCAACCGTGGTACCTGCATCATTAACTAAAAGTATTTGACGTCGAAAGGGTGAGCACACATCACGGCTCAGTGAGCAAACAAAACAATGCAACAAACATATGCATGCAATCAATTCATATATTTGGTCTGGTTCATAAGTTTGCAATGTGCTATAGAAAGGATAGGTGGCCGCCTCGCCTCTACACAGGGTGTGTAAGCCCACCCAATGGATCAAACACCATTGTCGTCCACATTCACCCCACCATGGAACAGAGATAGAGCTAAAGTGCTTAGGACTGCACCGCATCACACTTCCCCTGATGCTCTACCCATACCAACACGTAAGCCCCTGTTGGCGAGGGCTTGGAAACTGGGCTCGCAACTAACCAATCCTAATATCAAACAGTGTATCCAAGGCCTTACCCCAGCATCCCTCAATACGTCCATAGAAATAGAGCTAAGGCCCCCCGAAAGAGTCAGAGACTACACGGTCTGAGACCACCTCCCCTGATGCCCTACGACATAATAGTTCTGCTAAAATAATGGTGATACGACGATGTCAATGGAAAAGACTTGAGTAGAGATAGAGCTAAAGTGCTTAGGACCGCACCGCATCACACTTCCCTGTAAGCACCCCATTTTTGCCACCCTCGGCATAAGGGAACCAATATGGCAGGTTTCTGACCTTTAACCCAAAGATTTGTAATTCTCCACTGATCCCCACAGTAGGGTCATGGGCTATTATCTGCATAGATGCATAGGTCATGGAATTATCTTCGAAACGAGACCAGAATTGCTCAAGTCCGGTATCAAATGAGGAAGATACGACCATTTTAGTCGGATGATACATATAAGGGAGGTTTCTGAAATTATCATAAATAATCCCAGGGGCTTTCATGCAAATTATCGTAAGTTGGATTGTTTGAATTTCAAATCATCATATCTTGATCATCCGACATCGGATTCAGATGGTTCCAAGACCATTATTCTTCATTCACTACAAAGTGGACGTAAAAAATCACGGGTAGAAGTCACCAGTGGGTCCCATGCAAACTTGCATGCAAAATGATCGACAAAACTTCAAAGCTTCATATCTTTCCCGTTCTACATCGGATTCAGGTGATTTCAGTCTCATTATGTTCCATTTTTAGTGCTCTACAAAGTGGACGCAAAATATTTTCGGTAAAAGCCTCTGAAGGATCTCATGCAGAATGGTCAGCCAAATTATCGATAATTGGTCCGCTTAAACTTCAAAAATTCATAAGTTGACCATTTTACTTCCAAATGAGGTGATTCAAGTTCCTATATTCCTCATTTTTAATGTTCTACAAAATGAACGCAAAAAATTTGGAATAGAGGCCATCAAAAAATTCTATGCGGGATAACAGCGGGAATGACCCGTGAAATGACAAGGAGAAGAAACCCAGTTAATTCCAATCAATCCAAGTCAACTCAGTTCAAACCAGTTTTGGTCCAACCTAGCTCAACCCATATCAGTTGTCAGCCTAAGTCAGTCTCAACCCATTTCGAATCAGTTCATCTATGTGCACGATATTTATATTATATATATTATATATATCTATATAAATATATATGTATGTATATGTATGTATATGTATGTATGTTATTAAATATATGTGTATATATGTATATAATATATATTATTGTATGTAAATGATAATCCAAAAGATTTTGAGAAGAAAAAGGAAAGAAGGGAGAGAGAAACGTGAAAGTGAAGGGGGATTTTGGTTTTGGAGATAATCCAAAAGATTTTTGAGAAAAAAAAGGAAAGAGGAGAGAGAAAAAAACGTGAAAGAGAAAGGGATTTAGGGTTTTGAGATAATCCAAAAGATTTTGAGAAGAAAAAGGAGAGAGCAGAGAGAGAGGAAAACGTGGGTGAGAGAGAGAAAGGTGAGTGAGAGAGAGAAAACATGAGAGAGGAAGAAAGAAAGAGAGAGAAAAGAGAAAAGAAAGAAAAGAGAAGAAGAAAAGAGAGAAAGAGAAGAGAGAAAGAAGCAGAAGAGAGGAAAAGGAGGATTCACATTCAAAGGGGATTGATACAACCCCCAATCACCCTTCATCAACGGTTTCGCTCGATTTGAGCCCAAGGTTAGTACTCTAAACAAATTTAGAGGTCGTTATAATACCCGAATGCCAATTTTGCTTGAAAAAGGCTAATTTTCATGAAATCTCAATCATGAATGCTCTATAACATGCTTGTTAATGTTAGGATGCCTATGTCTAACATTTTTCATGAATGATAATTTGTCTAAGCTATTCAATGATGAATTTTTGATTGATATACAATGATGTTTGATGTTTTTTGTAAATTTCATAAAGTGATTTTCTGATCTGAAAATTCCAGATTTAGGGTTCAAACTTAGGACGTACATCATATGTATTTTTTCTAAGATTTTAAAGCCTAAAATTTTATGAGAGTCTCTCTGATATGATAGAAGACTACCCTAAAAATTTCGTTCCATTTGGAATTGGGGAAATATATCAAACAATTTGTCTTTGACATTGCTATTTTTCTCGGATGTAATGCAATCCTCCATCGAAAAGTCTCTAGACAAAGACCTTACGGCCACAATCAGAAAATCCAATTAACATGAACTTTTTAGACATGAAAGTCTTCTAAAAAATGGCACTGGTTTCATATTTTTTCCATTTTTCATTGAATTGATATCAATTTTTAAGTGCATAGAGCTTTGATTTCAGATCTGTCATGATGTGCTGATTTGCATGATTGAAAAGAGTCATTTTTCACAAAGAAAATACACTGTTTTAACTTGTTTTTCTTAATGAAATTTTAGATCAGATAGTTATCTACATAGACATATGTCTGTATTTAATTTTCATTAAGAATAGAATTTTATTTGGAATTTATGGTGCAACTGGTCAAAAATCTGGAACAGACCTGACCAGTGTATTTGCCTGTACTTGGGGAATGTTTTCGACCTGCCTATGGTCTCTTTTAGGAATAGCTTCCTTGAGACAAAATGTTGGCCTCTGAGTCTTCTTTCCAGGGATATCTTTTAAGAATTTTTTGAGTAAGTACAGTGCCCTATGTGCCCATTTTGGTCCAGCCTGACAAAGCTGTCATCTTGCTGCGTGTTCCATCATGTTTTGATTGATTCTCATATGCTTTGGTTGTTTCTCACATGCCATATTTGATGCTATGCTATGTTCGGATGCTCGTATGCATACACTGCCATAATTGGAATGATCACATTGCCATAATTGAAATAATCACATTGCCATGATTGGAATGATACACATGTTTATTGCCATATTTGTCTGCTACACTTGCTCACATGCTATATTAAATGTTTATTGTCACAATTAGGGTAGAAAACCCTAAAAAATGGAAAGAAAATAATTAGGGTAGAAAACCCTAAAATGGAAAGAAAGTAACAATTAGGGTAGAAAACCCTAAAAAAAAATAGAAATAAAATAATAATTAGGGTAGAAAACCCTAAAATGGAAAGAAAATAACAATTAGGGTAGAAAATCCTAAAAAATGGAAAGAAAATAACAATTAGGGTAGAAAACCCTAAAAATGGAAAGAAAATAATTAGGGTAGAAAACCCTAAAAAATGGAAAGAAAATAATAATTAGGGTAGAAAACCCTAAAATAGAAAGAAAATAACAATTAGGGTAGAAAATCCTAAAAAATAGAAAGAAAATAACAATTAGGGTAGAAAACCCTAAAAATGGAAAGAAAATAATTAGGGTAGAAAACCCTAAAAATGGAAAGAAAATAATTAGGGTAGAAAACCTTAAAATGGAAAGAAAATAACAATTAGGGTAGAAAATCCTAAAAAATGGAAAGAAAATAATAATTAGGGTAGAAAACCCTAAAATGGAAAGAAAATAACAATTAGGGTAGAAAATCCTACAAAATGGAAAGAAAGTAGCAATTAGGGTAGAAAATCCTAAAATGAAAAGAAAATAGCAATTAGGAAAGAAATAGCAATTAGGATCTTGCCATGCTTAGAAGATAGCATACTAGATCATGCCATATAGGCTCTTGCCTTATTTGCAATACATGCCATATTTGAAAGATTTTTAAACAATCTTACTGTATGTGAATTTCTTGTCATAAATGTTTTATGTGCCATATTTAGATAGAATATTCTATTTTTTGGCAATAACTTATTTTATGCAACACCCTAGTTAAACTGCCATATATGCACACTTCTAGAAGACAATGTAGGTGTGGGGATGTGCATTTAGGCACCCACATTCTTGGGAAGGGCATAATGGGAATAATAAAACCTTAATAAAGAAAGAGAATTCTTTGCCAAACCTTCCAAAATTAGAATTCCGAATGAAAAGGGTAATTTAGGACGATTTGCCCCTCGACAAACCCTAAACCTAGAATAGGTTCTAAACCCTAAACCTAGAATAGGTTCTCAATCATTAACCTAGAACAGGTTATCCCTCCCAAACTACGCGGATTCTGATTCCTAGGTCAAACCCTAGGATACGTAGGCTATTTGGGAGAAACCCAAATTCGGATCCACAATTTAGTCCACTTGGACTATCCATAGATCCACTAGGATATATTTATTCACACTTTAGTCCACTTGGACTATCCATAGATCCACTAGGATATTTATCCAAACCTTAGTCCACTCGGACTATCCATAGATCCACTAGGATATCTCCCATATTTTAACCCAAATAGGGTTATCCACACCTTAGTCCACTTGGACTATCCATAGATCCACTAGGATATTATCCACATTCCAACCCAAATAGGGTTATTCTTAGATCCATTAGGACTATCTATCAGTCCACATGGACTATCCAGATCCTAACCCATAGGATTTCTCAGTCTTTCAAGCATAAACTTCAACTTGAACAAAGAACTTAATCATGCACAAGCATAAATCACATCCATAAACTTTAATCACACCTGAACTACGATGGTGAACCTGATTTTTGGAATAATTCCGTGATACGTAGGCAATCTGATGGATACAGATTCAGTTCAATGATATCAAACCACTTGGTTTGGTTTAATTTAATAAATAGAGTTTAGCATAGGAAAGGTATAGGAGACCGATTTCGATCGGGCGGTTTGGGTGCCTAATCCCTTCCCATAACCGTAACCTGACACTTACCCAATCTCTGATGGACCAGAATTCCAATCTAAGGGTCATGAGTCAATCGAAGTCTTACCTTGGGGTGAGATTTCACATTTCTAAGGTCCTAGACCTAAATCTAGGTGGCGACTTCTAAAGATTTCCATCTTTGTCCTCACAGTGGCGACTCCACTGGGGATATAAATCTCAAACTCCTAAATGAAAACTTTCCTTGTGTGAATTGGATGCTAGATTTTAGGATACTATATTTATGCTTGTATAATATTGCTTTGGGGGGAATGGGTTCAGTCACACATTCGTGCGAGTAGCCGAACCGGGTCCCATGTATATGGGGCAGCCCGCTAGGAGAAACACACAGCCTTGGCCTGTACTTTGTGAGACCACGATCGGTGAGCAGCCTCTAACGAGCGTTTCTTGGGTCCGCCTGGGAATGCGTTATGCTACTCCACGTCGCTTGGATCCTTGCAACATAGTATATAAAGGGATTGGGGGCCCATTATTCATCGAGCATTTGGTGATAGGTTACCCCATCCTCGTCAAGGTGGCCTTTTCTGTCCTAACCCAGATTGTAGCCCAATGTTTGTTATTTTTTTGTTCATCCCTGAACCGACCCAGTAAAATCGGCTTAACCATGACATCCATGTTCGAGATGTCGAAGTTCTACCCATTTTTGTCCTCGATTGGTCAACATGTTAGATTCTACACGATGAGCATCTTGAACTCTCACCCATTGGGAGTATGAGGTATGTATACACCTGTTCTACATCATAGTAGACGGTCACTATACACCCTCCATTAAGTAAGCTCGATGTGTCGAATCTCTCATTGTTAACACGTTGATTTCAAAAAACGAACAAAAAATCCCTATCAAGACATAGATACCATGGTCAAGAAGAAATTTACTAGTTTGTTCATCTATGAACCGCTTTTGCTAACCATCCCTAATAAGGACGACGGATTAATATATCCATTTCAATTTCATCGAATTCGGTAATCCAATTGGCCAGACCTTGGTACCACTGATTATCCATTTTGGAATCATGAGGTCCCAAGACTGAACACATGGCTTAATCAAATTCAATTAAATTGACATGGATAATGTTTACCCAATTGCCCTTATGAGGGATCTAAATCTTGTTTGGTTGAGTCATCCTTGATTGTGCATGTGATTTCTTCCACTCCCCTAGATGTCTAGAATCTCAATATTCTTCCATTGGATTTCAATGCCTTTGGAAAAGAGAATCAAACTCCAACTATATCCACCCTTTTAGGGTGAGAGGCCCCTACAACTAGGGAAATTGTCTTGATCTCCCACTTTGAGATCCATCCATATTATCTGTCTAAATGAATCAATGGAAGTCATGAATCTAGATCTTTATTGAACATCAAATTTTATAAGAAAGAAGGAAAGATTTAGCCCCTAGGAAAATCCAATCAAAGTTCTCAATTCATCTCTGAATTAAGGAAAGATTCAGCCCCTAGGCTAATCCAATCACCGTTCTCGATTCATCTTTGAATTAAGAAAAGATTCAGTCCCTAGGCAAATCCAGTCACTGTTCTCAATTCATCTCATAATCAAGGAAAGATTCAGCCCCTAGGCAAATCCAATCATAATTCTCGATTCATCTCTGAATTAAGGAAAGATTCAGCCCCTAGGCAAATCCAATCATTGTTCCCTATTCACCTTTGAATTAAGGAAAGATTCAGCCCCTAGGAAAATCCAATCATTGTTCCCTATTCACCTTTGAATTAAGGAAAGATTTCAGCCCCTAGGCAGGTCCAATCATCATTCCAGTTCATCTCAGAATCAAAAAAGTATTCAGCCCCTGAAGGAATGATTCAGCCCATATGCAGGTCCAATCATCATTTCGGTTCATCCAGAATTAAGGAAAGATTCAGCCTCTAGGCAGATTCAATCACATCCAGTTCATCTCAGAATCAAAGAAATATTCAGCCCCTAGGCAGATCCAACCACCATTTCTGATTCATCTCAGAACTGAAGGAAAGATTCAGCCCCTAGGCAGGTCCAATCATCATTTTGGTTCATCCAGAATTCAGGAAAGATTCAGCCCCTAGGCAGATTCAATTACATCCAGTTCATCTCAGAATCAAAAAAATATTCAGCCCCTAGGCAGGTCCAACCACCATTTCTGGTTCATCTCAGAACTGAAGGAAAGATTCAGCCCCTAGGCAGGTCCAATCATCATTTTGGTTCATCCAGAATTGAGGAAAGATTCAGCCCCTGGGCAGATTCAATCACATCCAGTTCATCTCAGAATCAAAGAAATATTCAGTCCTTAATTCAACCACCATTTCTGGTTCATCTCAGAATTAAAGAAGGGTTTAACCTTTAGGCAGGTTCAATCATCACTCCCAGATCATGCTAAAATGAAGAAGGCATTCGGCCCCTAGGCTTTTTCGCCCTTCACCTCCTGTTTAGGTTCTGATTCATGTTGGAACTAGGAAAAATTCCATTCATTTGAATTCAATTAGCCACTAGGCTTATCCAACCATCAACTTTGGTTATGGTTCCAGTTCATGTCGAAACTAGAAAAAGTTCCATTCATCTGAATTTATTTAGCCCCTAGGCTTGTCCAACCATCAACTTTGGTTCAGGTTCAGATTCATGTTGGAATTAAGATGATTCTCATTCATCTGAATTCATTTATCCACTAGGCTTATCCAACCATCAACTGTGGTTCAAGTTCTGATTCATGTTGGAACTAAGAAGAGTTCCATTCATTTGAATTTAATCAGCCCCTAGGTTTGTCCAACCGTCAACTCTAGTTCAGGTTCTGATTCATGTCGAAACTAAGAAAGGTTCCATTCATATGAACTCAATATGAGCATGAGTTAGCCTCTAGGCCTGTTCAATCATTACCTTTGGTCCATGTTCCACTTCATAAAGGAATCAAAGAGAATTTCAATCAATCCATCATCTCTATCAATTAGAGTCTAATCCATGATTGTCTTCCTTGGCCTCTATCAATCGGAGCCCAACTCAAGCAATCCTTGCCTCTAGCAACTAGAGCCCAGTCCATGACTATCAATCTTGATCTCTATCAATCAGAGACCAATTCAAAATCAATCTTGATCTCTATCAATCAGAGACCAATTCAAAATCAATCTTGATCTCTATCAATCAGAGACCAATTCAAAATCAATCTTGATCTCTATCAATCAGAGACCAATTCAAAATCAATCTTGATCTCTATCAATCAGAGACCAATTCAAAATCAATCTTGATCTCTATCAATCAGAGATCAATTCAAAGTCAATCTTGTCTCTATCAATCGGAGACCGATTCAAAATCAATCTCTGGCTCTATCAATTAGAGCCCGATCCATGTCCATCATAGCCCAGTGCTACAAGTTAGGATCGCTCGTCGGGAATGACGAATGATAAGCATTACTCATTGCTTGTCAATAAAGATCAATTCCAGATTCTAGAGTCATCAGGAGACCATGAAACTTCAACTATGACAGTGTTATCCCATCACAGGCATTTCTATCCCATTGGCCAGGAAAATGTTAGAATCCGAAGAGTTGCCCTCACATTTCTCATTATTCAAAGAGAGGGAACGGAATTTCCTGAGCATTAGGGTAGACCAAAGATGAGATCTAATGTGCTCCAGGCTAGGATAAGAACCAGAATCACAGCTGGGGAATGGTCCAATGATGAAGCCCTGAGCCCTAAGTAGGGCATGAACCAGATTGACCTTGGACCCAAACTGAATGCGGTTTAATGAGGAAAGCCATTTTGCCTTAAACTGGGGCATGGACCAAATTGACCTTAGACCCAAATTGAGAGTGGTCTAACAAAGAAATCCATTGAACCCCCCAAGCCAAGGCATAAACTAGTCTAATCTTGGACTCAAAATGGTGTAGTGCAATGGCGATACCCCTTGCTCCCCAAGCTGGGGCATAAGCCAAAATGATCTGAATTCAGCTAGAAGTGGTCCATCGATGAATCCACTGAACCCCAAACTGGGGCATGAACCAGAGTAACCTTGAGCTTAAAAAGCAATAGTCCAGTTATGAATGGATCCCAAACTGAAAAAAAGAGGGAGAATTATATGGAAAAGGTAGGTATCTTGCACCTATTGATAGAGGGGCATGATGAGTCTTGCTATTAGAGATCTGAAGGAAGACTTAATCCCGAAACGACTGAAGGTGGTCGTCGAAGGCGTTATGCCCAACTGGAGCTGCTTGGACGAACTAGTGGTTTTAACTTTCTATTATTGGTATTCGATAAGTCATCCATGTCTGGGTCCAAAATTAATATGCTTGTTGACAAGTCCAGCCCAATCTGCCCTGTAAATAAAAGAAAATCACCCCGTTTGGGATTTCAAACTCTGTGCTTTGTCTCTTCCATACATTTCCTCCCAGTTTCATACATCCTCCTATTCTACGTGCGCAGTCAATTCTGACTCTGAAGATGATTGAAACGATGAGTCGTCCCCTGAACTTCTACGCCACCGGCCTCTTGAGAAAGAAAGGTCCAACCCGTCTGGGAAAGCTTTAAATGATCAATCGGGAGACACAAGAGTAGTCTCTAGAAACATGTATTGGAGAAGCTGCCATTTGTTCTATCTGTGAAAAGATTCCAAGGAAAGCATTACATAATAACAGATCATATCAACAGGTCAGCCAATCAGTACAAATGAGTGGAGGAAAGATGTGCCACCAAGAAGATGGAAATACCAAAGTTCTTACAAAGTATATCATCTGCAAGCAAGAGATACATGATGAATGATCAATCTCAAAATCAAAGAATGAGGTCACTGGGATACCCAAAAAAAAAAAAAAAAAAAAAAAAAGAAAAAGAAAATTCAAGCCTATGTTTTATCTACATCAATAATGGGAAGGCAGTCACATAAGATAGAAGGTGATGATTAACTTCTAGAAGACAGCATACAGATTCACCGTTCAGATAAAAGCAGATACTAGATGAGCAGTCACAAATGTTCATAAAGTTTACAAAAGATCAAAGTACTAACAGAGGCAAAGATGTTCTATCTTATTGGAAATGTTTGGAAGAAGAAGATTCAAATCCAATATGGAAAGTCAGGATTCAACTTCGCGATCAAGCGAAGCACTGCATTATGTGGCCTTCACATCCAAAAAAAAATAAAGAAAAAAAAAAAAGAAAAAAAAAAAAAAAAGAGAAGAAAAGAAAATAGTAAGATGTTGAATGGCATTGGAGCTCGACAGTAAGCCAATTGTCCCTCTCATTTCAAGAGGATGATAGTTCCAACCAAAGCCTGATAGCAAGTTCGATCATTCGTCAAGATTTACAGCATGTTGGACCGGACTTTTGATTTTGGCCAATTACATCCCGCCTTTACAAGAGACGATCTCATCACTTCTTCATCAGAGAAAGATTTCTCATCGGCATTAGACTCTCTCTGCCGTCCATCAATCTGACGGCCTTCCAAGGAGTCTCTATCACAAGCCCTTCTTTTGATTATCAATTTTTTATGGCATTGTATCTCATGATCATGTCATCATTTTACGTACAATTTCATAAATCTGGCTGGAACTCTCATCTGTCGTTCATTACATCCGATGGCTTCCCAAGGTTCCTATAAGCCCTTCATTTCTCAAGCCAATAAAATGGGATCTTCTCGGTAAGATAAATCCATTCTACATAAACAACCAAACACTCTCCCAATGGTAGACCCATGTGGACAGTTTCACATCCGTCCTCTTGGACCTTCAACATCAATACTTGTCAACAAACCTAAAGGTTTCAGGCCCAGATATGATCGTGACTGATTCAGAATCTCGATATAGCTTGTTGGGACACGTGTTCCATCTGAACATCTCCAAGAAAGGAAAACATAATTTGGCACCATTTTCAATTTTGGTGTGGGACTGCATTTCCCTAAGATCGCTTTTAGTGATGATTCAAATAGCTGCCCGCCTATCAATACGTGTAGGTGTCAACTTAAACAGTGGGGCAAGGCTACCCATTTGTCATAAAAGTCATGCCGTTCAGATTTCCCCTAAGGGTTTCAGACCATTGGATAGGACCATAATTTTGGCAATATCCTCACCACATCAGGACTCTTTATTCAACCCAAGATGGGATTGGCAAAAAGAAGAAAATGAAAAAAAAATAATGGGAAGAAAAGAAACCTCAGCAGGGAAAGGCAACCCGAGAAACCTCAATGGGCAACCTATAATACCTCAGTGGGGATAGGCGACCTGATGCAGCCCTAAAGCATTGCCCTCATTGGCCCTTCAAAGAAAAAATTCAGTGGTTCATGTAGACAAGTGTCATACCAGTCTACCCTCCATAAGGAAAGGAACCCCTCTTGCTCTCCAGTGAATCATACTCGGAGGAGTTGAACAAACCATCATCTGTTGGGCTCCATAGCATTGCCTTTCAACAGAACTCTATCTTCAAATCCTGTTGGTCATGTTAGGGAGAGAGAAAATTCTCATGGCCTGGTTACGGATGTAGCCAAATTCATTCAAATCATCAGTCCTTCATTTTTCAAAATTCAGTGGGGCATAGATATACCCTATGTAGAGGAATTGAACTTGATCATGAGCATTAAATCTAGGATCCATTGTCTTGTCTGAAGTCACTGACTTTCCTAGTCAATAGAAGTAGGTCTGTCCAAGTTGGTTTTTACCAATTTTTCAGTTCTCCTAATCCTGTTGATGAAGAAAATCCAATGTGGTCACTCACCTGTTAAGATTTGGTCACCAAATTCTCTGAAGGAACACTTCGAATCCTTTGCTCCTCGTGCCTACTTTGGGGCCATGGTTCATTCATCTTTCAAAATTGGCACAACAATGTTGCAATGCCCTGAGCTTTTCATGAGCCTAGATCAAGGGCCAAACCCATGTCACATTTCATCGCTACTTGGCTGTTCTACCAAATTGGTCTACCATAATGCACAGTCAAAGAACTTAGTTGACCAGATGTCCCTTGACAGTTTAACACCATGGTTAATCAATAAAGTCACTTTGGTTAAAGATTGTCAAGGTCCCCTCATTCTTGTCCAAAATCCTCACTAGAGTTTCTTTCAATCCAAAATCCAACAACACCAATGTTGGTTGAAGAAAATCCTCACCTTTAAATTACATGGAACCCTTCAAAGGGAATAACCAAGTCATCCCTACCGTGCTGAAATTAAGTCAAACTTTCAGTACCAGGTCATAAATGGCAAATTTCAAATCTAGGTATCATGCCAGCAAAGTCCATGACACCACTTCCATTGATGTCATGTTTTGTGCCTTCACCAATAAAGCATGAGCAAAAAAAAAAACTTGGAAAATTGCCAAGGAATTCACCATCATTTCAAATATGTCCAGCACTCTATAGGTTCAAAGTCAACAAAGCCTTCCTGTATGGGTCACTTTCAAGCATCCTAAAGGTTCATAGCCATAGAGCTTCCAAGAAGGATATTCCTATTTTCAATCCCGAAGGTCCAAAGCTGGTAGGAACTGCCAAGATGAGTCATTCAGTATCACCCTATAAGTGACCTTTTGAGTTCTTACTCATTTCAGAATCAAATGTAGAAGCCCTAGCTCATCCAAAGATCATATCAATCTCAGATTATTAGTGAATCAAATGCAGAGCCCTAGCTCATCCAAAGATCAAATCAATCTCAGATTATTAGTGAATCAAATGCAGAGCCTAGCTCATCCAAATTTCAAATCAATCTCAGTCTATAAGTAAATCAAACATAGAGCTCTAGCTCATTCAAAATTCAAATCAATCTCAGCCTATAAGTGAATCAAATGCAGAGCCCTAGCTTATTCAGAAAGTCAATCTCAAAATCTCAATCAAAGAAGCCTCATCTCAATCAAAGGAAAGACATCAAATCCGAGCCCAAGCTCATGCAATCAGCCTTGTATTCACAGCCTAGCTCCATACAAGAAGAGGTTTATCAGCCTACAAATGGATCAAATCGGGTCCAAGCCCGCACATACCTTGCATTGAGTTCCACCTCAGTAAGAAGAGGTTCCCAACCTACAAATGAGCCTTGTATTCACAGCCTAGCTCCATACAAGAAGAGGTTTATCAGCCTACAAATGGATCAAGCCGGGTCCAAGCCCGCACATGCCTTGCATTGAGTTCCAACTCAGCAAGAAGAGGTTCCCAGCCTACAAATGAGCCTTGTATTCACAACCTAGCTTCATACAAGAAGAGGTTTATCAGCCTACAAATGGATCAAGCTGGGTCCAAGCCCGTACATACCTTGCATCATGAGTCACCTCAGCAAGAAGAGGTTCCCAGCCTACAAATGAGCCTTGTATTCACAGCCTAGCTTCATACAAGAAGAGCACTCACCAATCTTCCAAGAAGAGCAAACCTTCTTACCAGTCGAACTACGTTCTGGGCTTGATTTCTAGGACACCCTTAGAATACGTAGGCAGTTTAGGAAGAATTACCCTAAGTGCAGCCCAATAAATAATATCACTCATACTCCAAAAATGTGGTTCTTTTATCTTTAGCCTTCAACTGATAACAATCTCGGCTAAAGAGGGGCATCTGTAAGCACCCCATTTTTGCCACCCTCGGCATAAGGGAACCAATATGGCAGGTTTCTGACCTTTAACCCAAAGATTTGTAATTCTCCACTGATCCCCACAGTAGGGTCATGGGCTATTATCTGCATAGATGCATAGGTCATGGAATTATCTTCGAAACGAGACCAGAATTGCTCAAGTCCGGTATCAAATGAGGAAGATACGACCATTTTAGTCGGATGATACATATAAGGGAGGTTTCTGAAATTATCATAAATAATCCCAGGGGCTTTCATGCAAATTATCGTAAGTTGGATTGTTTGAATTTCAAATCATCATATCTTGATCATCCGACATCGGATTCAGATGGTTCCAAGACCATTATTCTTCATTCACTACAAAGTGGACGTAAAAAATCACGGGTAGAAGTCACTAGTGGGTCCCATGCAAACTTCCATGCAAAATGATCGACAAAACTTCAAAGCTTCATATCTTTCCCGTTCTACATCGGATTCAGGTGATTTCAGTCTCATTATGTTCCATTTTTAGTGCTCTACAAAGTGGACGTAAAATATTTTCGGTGAAAGCCTCTGAAGGATCTCATGCAGAATGGTCGGCCAAATTATCGATAATTGGTCCGCTTAAACTTCAAAAATTCATAAGTTGACCATTTTACTTCCAAATGAGGTGATTCAAGTTCCTATATTCCTCATTTTTAATGTTCTACAAAATGAACGCAAAAAATTTGGAATAGAGGCCATCAAAAAAATTCCATACGGGATAACAGCGGGAATGACCCGTGAAATGACAAGGAGAAGAAACCCAGTTAATTCCAATCAATCCAAGTCAACTCAGTTCAAACCAGTTTTGGTCCAACCTAGCTCAACCCATATCAGTTGTCAGCCTAAGTCAGTCTTAACCCATTTCGAATCAGTTCATCTATGTGCACGATATTTATATTATATATTATATATATATATATATATATATATATATATATATATATATATATATATATATATATGTATGTATATGTATGTATATGTATGTATGTTATTAAATATATGTGTATATATGTATATAATATATATTATTGTATGTAAATGATAATCCAAAAGATTTTGAGAAGAAAAAGGAAAGAAGGGAGAGAGAAACGTGAAAGTGAAGGGGGATTTTGGTTTTGGAGATAATCCAAAAGATTTTTGAGAAAAAAAAGGAAAGAGGGGAGAGAAAAAAACGTGAAAGAGAAAGGGATTTAGGGTTTTGAGATAATCCAAAAGATTTTGAGAAGAAAAAGGAGAGAGCAGAGAGAGAGGAAAATGTGGGTGAGAGAGAGAAAGGTGAGTGAGAGAGAGAAAACATGAGAGAGGAAGAAAGAAAGAGAGAGAAAAGAGAAAAGAAAGAAAAGAGAAGAAGAAAAGAGAGAAAGAGAAGAGAGAAAGAAGCAGAAGAGAGGAAAAGGAGGATTCACATTCAAAGGGGATTGATACAACCCCCAATCACCCTTCATCAACGGTTTCGCTCGATTTGAGCCCAAGGTTAGTACTCTAAACAAATTTAGAGGTCGTTATAATACCCGAATGCCAATTTTGCTTGAAAAAGGCTAATTTTCATGAAATCTCAATCATGAATGCTCTATTACATGCTTGTTAATGTTAGGATGCCTATGTCTAACATTTTTCATGAATGATAATTTGTCTAAGCTATTCAATGATGAATTTTTGATTGATATACAATGATGTTTGATGTTTTTTGTAAATTTCATAAAGTGATTTTCTGATCTGAAAATTCCAGATTTAGGGTTCAAACTTAGGACGTACATCATATGTATTTTTTCTAAGATTTTAAAGCCTAAAATTTTATGGGAGTCTCTCTGATATGATAGAAGACTACCCTAAAAATTTCGTTCCATTTGGAATTGGGGAAATATATCAAACAATTTGTCTTTGACATTGCTATTTTTCTCGGATGTAATGCAATCCTCCATCGAAAAGTCTCTAGACAAAGGCTTTATGGCCATAATCAGAAAATCCACTTAACATAAACTTTTTAGACATGAAAGTCTTCTAAAAAATGGCACTGGTTTCATATTTTTTCCATTTTTCGTTGAATTGATATCAATTTTTAAGTGCATAGAGCTTTGATTTCAGATCTGTCATGATGTGCTGATTTGCATGATTGAAAAGAGTCATTTTTCACAAAGAAAATACACTGTTTTAACTTGTTTTTCTTAATGAAATTTTAGATCAGATAGTTATCTACATAGACATATGTCTGTATTTAATTTTCATTAAGAATAGAATTTTATTTGGAATTTATGGTGCAACTGGTCAAAAATCTGGAACAGACCTGACCAGTGTATTTGCCTGTACTTGGGGAATGTTTTCGACCTGCCTATGGTCTCTTTTAGGAATAGCTTCCTTGAGACAAAATGTTGGCCTCTGAGTCTTCTTTCCAGGGATATCTTTTAAGAATTTTTTGAGTAAGTACAGTGCCCTATGTGCCCATTTTGGTCCAGCCTGACAAAGCTGTCATCTTGCTGCGTGTTCCATCATGTTTTGATTGATTCTCATATGCTTTGGTTGTTTCTCACATGCCATATTTGATGCTATGCTATGTTCGGATGCTCGTATGCATACACTGCCATAATTGGAATGTTCACATTGCCATAATTGAAATAATCACATTGCCATGATTGGAATGATACACATGTTTATTGCCATATTTGTCTGCTACACTTGCTCACATGCTATATTAAATGCTTATTGTCACAATTAGGGTAGAAAACCCTAAAAAATGGAAAGAAAATAATTAGGGTAGAAAACCCTAAAATGGAAAGAAAGTAACAATTAGGGTAGAAAACCCTAAAAAATGGAAATAAAATAATAATTAGGGTAGAAACCCTAAAATGGAAAGAAAATAACAATTAGGGTAGAAAATCCTAAAAAATGGAAAGAAAATAACAATTAGGGTAGAAAACACTAAAAATGGAAAGAAAATAATTAGGGTAGAAAACCCTAAAAAATGGAAAGAAAATAATAATTAGGATAGAAAACCCTAAAATGGAAAGAAAATAACAATTAGGGTAGAAAATCCTAAAAAATAGAAAGAAAATAACAATTAGGGTAGAAAACCCTAAAAATGGAAAGAAAATAATTAGGGTAGAAAACCCTAAAAATGGAAAGAAAATAATTAGGGTAGAAAACCTTAAAATGGAAAGAAAATAACAATTAGGGTAGAAAATCCTAAAAAATGGAAAGAAAATAATAATTAGGGTAGAAAACCCTAAAATGGAAAGAAAATAACAATTAGGGTAGAAAATCCTACAAAATGGAAAGAAAGTAGCAATTAGGGTAGAAAATCCTAAAATGAAAAGAAAATAGCAATTAGGAAAGAAATAGCAATTAGGATCTTGCCATGCTTAGAAGATAGCATACTAGATCATGCCATATAGGCTCTTGCCTTATTTGCAATACATGCCATATTTGAAAGATTTTTAAACAATCTTACTGTATGTGAATTTCTTGTCATAAATGTTTTATGTGCCATATTTAGATAGAATATTCTATTTTTTGGCAATAACTTATTTTATGCAACACCCTAGTTAAACTGCCATATATGCACACTTCTAGAAGACAATGTAGGTGTGGGGATGTGCATTTAGGCACCCACATTCTTGGGAAGGGCATAATGGGAATAATAAAACCTTAATAAAGAAAGAGAATTCTTTGCCAAACCTTCCAAAATTAGAATTCAGAATGAAAAGGGTAATTTAGGACGATTTGCCCCTCGGCAAACCCTAAACCTAGAATAGGTTCTAAACCCTAAACCTAGAATAGGTTCTCAATCATTAACCTAGAACAGGTTATCCCTCCCAAACTACGCGGATTCTGATTCCTAGGTCAAACCCTAGGATACGTAGGCTATTTGGGAGAAACCCAAATTCGGATCCACAATTTAGTCCACTTGGACTATCCATAGATCCACTAGGATATATTTATTCACACTTTAGTCCACTTGGACTATCCATAGATCCACTAGGATATTTATCCAAACCTTAGTTCACTCGGACTATCCATAGATCCACTAGGATATCTCCCATATTTTAACCCAAATAGGGTTATCCACACCTTAGTCCACTTGGACTATCCATAGATCCACTAGGATATTATCCACATTCCAACCCAAATAGGGTTATTCTTAGATCCATTAGGACTATCTATCAGTCCACATGGACTATCCAGATCCTAACCCATAGGATTTCTCAGTCTTTCAAGCATAAACTTCAACTTGAACAAAGAACTTAATCATGCACAAGCATAAATCACATCCATAAACTTTAATCACACCTGAACTACGATGGTGAACCTGATTTTCGGAATAATTCCGTGATACGTAGGCAATCTGATGGATACAGATTCAGTTCAATGATATCAAACCACTTGGTTTGGTTTAATTTAATAAATAGAGTTTAGCATAGGAAAGGTATAGGAGACCGATTTCGATCGGGCGGTTTGGGTGCCTAATCCCTTCCCATAACCGTAACCTGACACTTACCCAATCTCTGATGGACCAGAATTCCAATCTAAGGGTCATGAGTCAATCGAAGTCTTACCTTGGGGTGAGATTTCACATTTCTAAGGTCCTGGACCTAAATCTAGGTGGCGACTTCTAAAGATTTCCATCTTTGTCCTCACATTCCCCTGATGCCCTACTCGCATCAAGTATACTAATCACATACAAACATTCACTTGCCTATTCCTAGCATCATCATCATCATCATGTTATGAACAAACGAAATTAAATATGCATGAACATTAATAGCAAGAATATTGGATGACATGTTAAATCCACACTACAAGCATACAGGCATATAATCATTCATAGTATTGGACTCAATAAACAAAAACAGTTTATTATTAGCCAATTAGTTTAGGTGTTATCCCCTCACCTTTGATTGAGTGTAGATCCTCGTTCAAGCCCTATGAATCACTTTTAAATCACTAGAAAGGCCTAGCAAGTCGATAGATTTTAATTAGAATTAATTCCAATAAATTTAGACTAGCTGAAATCGTAGGGTCGCAGGTAGGGCAGCACCTAGGGTAGGTTATCAATCGACCCTAGGGAATAGGGTCGGACGTGGGGTCGGTTACCAATCGACCCTACGTGTGACCACACCCTCCCTGGGACTTCTCGGGGGCATGTGGTTGATCCTGTAGTCTCGTAGGTCCATTCTAAGATTGTTCTATGGCTCATAACTATGATTTTTACACACTTTCCATTGCCTATGATGATTACTTCCATGGATTCCTTTGGAACTCATCCATGGATGGATGATTTGGGTTTCTTAATCCTAACTTCTTCATAATCCATTCTAGGCTCTTAACTTATGAAGGGACATAGATTCATACCTGAAGTTGGCTGAGATTCAGAGGTTTCTCTGAACTTCCTCCTCTTCCTTAGTCTTTTCTTTAATTTTCCTTCTCTTCTTCTTTTCCTTCTCTTTCTCTTTTTTCACTTTCAATTAAGGTTCTAAAAGGAGTGAAAGAGGCTAAGGGACGTCCTATTTATAGAGGAAAACCCTCCAAAATAAGTCCCATTGAGTTTAGGAAAGAACCCCTTGGAATTAGGAAAGTTTCCTAATTTACGGTTTCTGTCTGTCATCGTAGGGTCGGACATAGGGTCGCAGGATCCGTCGACCCTATGTTTTTCTAGTCATTCAACCCTATGACTAGAAAATCATAGGTTGGACTTCTATTGAGGTGGGGTCGACCCTACCTGTTTAGGCATGCGACCCTACCCTCACATTTACTTTTTGGGTCAGACTCATACCTGGTCTTGTGATTTTCTTCACGCACTTGGTCCACTTGGCTCGACCATAATAGGTAGACCTGGTACAAGGTGGTAAGACCGGTTAGTTCGATACGGGTCTTATAGATGCTATACAAATCTTTGAGAGATGGCTCAGGAATAGTGGGCGTAGGACAGGAACCTCCACTGATGTTGGTGGTAGATCCTGACCCTTAGTGATAGGTGTCCCCTGCTGCTGAGTAGCCCCTGCATCATCCGCATCGTCGTCGTCATCATCATCCTCCACTTCATCATCAGAATTCGTAGAATTCATAGGAATATCCTTTGCCTATACACCCTCTACAGCCATTGCCATAACATTTGCTTTTGCGTCCTCCTCTGCTAGTCCCCCAAAAGCAATAGGAGCAAAACTGGTGAAAAAAATAGCCTCCAACTCGTCATCACTCAGAACTGCATACTGTAACCTGTGCATGGACCCAACGCATGAAAGCCAAAATCTCAGTCCACCGACCTCTCAACTCCCTCATCAACAAAGATGTCAATACCTATATCCCTGAATAGCCATGTAAGTAGTCAGCCATATGGCAAGTTTCTCTCACTGCCATAAATAGCCATGTAAGTAGTCGGCCATATGGCAAGTTTCTCTCACTACCATATGTAGTAACTATCATTGTCTTCATCAGAATATAGGGTAAGCATTATTGGTAACGCGTACAGATGTAGTAGATGATGTTATGCTAAATGATCCAATTGTATACCCTTAGAATTGGGTGATACCCAGACTCTACATACTTTCCTCTCGATATAAGTAACTGACTCCAGATCTCCTGTCTGAAATTCTCTAAAATGAGATCAGAAGAAGAAGAACCTGGCCCACCATATATACAGTCACCTTCCACTGAAATGTGTAACCACTCATCTAACTGATCAATATCGAAGGAAATATCCCAGCCATTTATCCTAATGGATATCCTCAGACTCAAGTCTAACTATTCATCCTCGAGATCAGTTTCCATTCGAAGATTATAGTAAAATAATCTGACTAGATTAGGCCTGGTGACTATCCTGTACCTCAAGACCGATGCCTAACCTAGTGCAGTGAAAGCCTCACCCACAACAAAGTGTTGTAACCTCTCGAAGTCTACAAACTTCCCAGACTCGATGGAAGCATGCTAGAATCTAGGTCAATCGTCTTGCTCAGCCCAAGAATGGAACCTGTGAGCATATAAAGCCGATGGTCTAACCATTTTGTTGCAAAAATAAACAAGAATGGAAATTGTGTGAGTAGCTAAGTTAAAGCAAATGTTAGACAATGAAAAGTACTTATAATGGAATAATACACGTTTTAAGTTGATTACAAACCGAGTAAAAGAAGCACCATTGGAAATATCGATTAAAATGCATCGAATAGCCGACATGGAAAATATGGGATATGTACCGATACATGGAAACAAGATTCTAAATGGCTAAAAATGTTCTAAATGTGTCATAGAAGGACTGTTTTGACATTTGAAGCATTGGAAATCGATGAATTATTGGTTTGATGCAATTTTATGAAATATGGGAAAAACCGATATGGGAAAAACTTCAAGTTAACAAATATGCAAAGAAAACCATATTTGATAGGTTAGAAACATCCTAGTAACTTCTAAATGTGATTTGCATTGAGTTATAACAAGTTACATGGAGTAAAAAGGAGTTTAATTGAAAACCTAGCTGTATACCAAACCAATTTGGAAAATTTTTGATATGTCAATGGTATACTTACCTTGGATGAAGTTTAAGCTTTGGAATGTGATGGGAATGAGTGGATTTAACCAAAAAAATGATTGAAAATGGTCTCTAGCCCTTCTCTCCTTCTCTACCTTGTTTAAAATGGGAATGAGAGGGAAAATGACCACTTTCGACCATTTTAAAACTCATTTTTGAGTCAGCCGGTCGGCAAAAGTGAGTTGATCGACCACCAGATCCGATTAACCACTTGTTGACAGAAGACTTAGATTGAGTTATTTTTAGAATTTTTCATCATAAAACCTATCGTTGCATGCTCTAACATGATTATGAAGTGATTTTGAGTGATAATTAATCAATAGAGCATAATTTTGGATTGGACTAACTTGTTATTGATGCCAATTATGGTTATGCTATACAAGAGTAAACAACATCCTTCTCAATGGCCAAAATCATCGAAACCCAGTTGGTGACCAAAATCCTAGGGACAACACACCCTTGCCTACTGCTATCGAAAATGTTCCACCTCCTCCACCTCCCCTTGTGAGGGCTAATGCTGACCTAGTAGCTATAATTGGAAACCTTGTGAGATTAATGAACAACAATAGTAGCAGCAGCAACAACTATAACAACAAACCATGAATGAACTCATCACGGTTTTACAATAAACCCCTGTGCAAACTGGAGTCCCCTTTGTGCCAACAGCCACTACTATACCACCACCTCCTGGATTGAATGCAAATATGCCAACCACTGCAACTGCCTATCCTATAGGGTTGCCACAACTGATTCATTATGTCAATTTAGGAGTGCCTGCTGCCCCATTTCTGAATGAAGCCACTTAGGCCGAATGCTCTAGATTGCTGGAAAGGTTTCACAAGATGAAGCAGTTAAAATTCACAAGAGTAGGTGATAACCCACTACAGCCTGCAGTCTGGATGTAGTCTATTGAGAAGTGTTTCAAGATGATGGTACTGACTGATGAATAGTGTATACTTTGCGCAAGTCATGTCATGGAAGGTGAACCCTACACTTGGTGGGAATCGAACCAAATGATTCTTGCAACCTTGAATCCCATTGTGACTTGGGCTATGTTCAAGGAAGCATTCTTCAACAACTACTTCTCGAAGCTTCCGTGACAAGAAGGAGATAGAATATTTGAGTCACTATCAAGGCCAGAAATCCGTTCAGGACTACCAGACTGAATTTTAGTCACTTTTTTATTTTGACCTGGCTTGTATGCATACTGAAGAAGCCATGGCAAGGAAATTCTTCAAAGGTCTTTGTGGAACAATCCGAGCCACTGTCGAGACTTGTGGACATACCAGCAATGCAGAGTGTGTTTAAACCACTAAGATAGTTGAAGATGCCCTTCAGGATAGCTACCAAGCCAAGAAAGGTTTCGACAAGAAATTCACTACTACTCTTGAGAAGAAGATCACCAAGAAGCCATTTTAATGCAAGTTTAATAATAAGAGTGCTGCCACTATGAAGACTACTACGAAGTCCTCTACAACTACCACTTCTGCTGGACCAATGAAATATTTCAACTATCAGCAGATTGGTTATATCAGGTCTAACTACCCGAAACTTGCCAATGAGCCATAGGGCAAGGTATTTGTGATGTCAGTTGAGGAAGCAGAAAGAGCCCCTGGTGTAGTGATAGGTATTTTATATTCTAGTATTGTGATTATTTCGATACTACTGCGTGCTTGTGTACATGTTAATGTATGGACTATACCCATTAGGTACTCTTAAGATATTTGATCACCTGAGTTTGCTAAGAAGTTATCCATGACTGCGAAGCAGTTAGTATCTGAATTAATCGTTCAAACTCCTTTGGGACTAGAAGTAGTATTAACAGAGTACCATGGACCATGTCAAGTTCAGCTAGGGGATTAGAATCTGAATGTTAATTTGACACAACTTAATATGTCAGATTTTGATGCTATCTTAGGCATTGATTGGCTCTCCACCCATTGATCCAACGTGCTTTGTGCTAAAAGGAAGATTCTTTTCCAACCAGCAGATGGAAAAGATTTTGAATTCATTGGAGATAAATCTAAAAAGGGTAAGAAGTTATTTGTATATGCATTGCAAGCCTGTAAACTATTGCAACAAGGCCTGCAATGGTTACTTAGCATCTGTGATTGACACTACCACAGAGTTACGAACCCTTGACCAGATAGATGTAGTGAATGAGTTCCCAAATGTATTTCCTAAAGAGTTACCTGGTTTACCCCCTGATCGTGAAACTGAGTTTGTGATCTATCTAGTCCCTAGAGCTGCTCCTGTGTCTAAAGCCCCTTATAGAATGATGCCCTCTGAGTTGAAAGAACTGATGGTTCTCCAAGAACACTTAGACAAGGGATTTATAAGACCTAGTATATCCCCTTGGGGTGCGCCAGTCTTGTTTGTCAAAAAAGTCAAAGTGTTCGATTGTGCATATATTATCATGAGTTGAACAAGCTTACCATCAAGAATCGATACCCTCTACCCAGGATCGATGATCTGTTTGATTAGCTCCAAGGTGCTCAAGTATTCTCGAAGATAGATATCCGATCTTGATACCATCAATTGAAGATCAGAGAATGTGACATTCCAAAGGCTACCTTTAGAACTCGATATGGACACTATGAGTTCTTAGTTATGTCTTTCGGATTAACTAATGCCCTAGTGTCATTCATGGAACTCATGAATAAAGTATTCCATGACTTCATAGATCACTCTGTAATTGTTTTCATCGATGACATTCTTGTCTACTCGAAGAGGGTGGAAGATCATGTCGTACACCTTTGCCAAGCCTTGCAAAGACTTAGACAAGAGAAGCTTTGCCAAGTTCAAGAAGTGTGAATTCTGGTTGAGAGAAGTTACCTTTTTGGGTCATGTCGTATCTGCCAAAGGAATATCAGTGGATCCAAACAAGGTTAAAGCCGTACTCAGCTGGGAAGCTTCGAAGATAGTCACAAAAGTTAGAAGCTTTCTTGGATTGGCAGGATACTATAGAAGATTTATTGTTGACATCTTCAGAATAGCCACTCCTCTGATACAACTTACAATGAAAGAAACTAAGTTCATATCGTAAGAGAAATGTGATGCTGTATTCCAATTACTGAAAGAGAAGCTGATTTCTGATCTAGTGTTAACTATCCCATCTACATCAGAAGGTTTTGTAATGTATACCGATGCCTCCAAATTAGGACTTAGTTGTGTCCTCATGTAGGAAGGTAAGGTAATCGCTTATGCCTCCAGACAACTGAAAGAACATGAAAAGAACTACCTGACTCATGATCTTGAGTTAGCCGCTGTAATTTTCATGCTTAAGACATGGAGACACTTCCTATATGGAGAAAAGTTTCAGATAATGTCTGACCATAAGGGTCTCACATATCTGTTCAATCAGAAGGAACTCACCATGAGACAAAGAAGATGGTTAGAGCTACTGAAGGATTATGATTGTGATATCCAATATCACCCAGGAAAGGCTAATGTAGTAGCCAATGCCCTCAATAGAAAAGCGATAAGCAAAGAAGAAGCTAAGGCTAGCGACTATGTTCTATCTGAATCTCAAGTCATTCCTCTGCCTATAGCTGAAGACTCCATTGCTAGTACTCTACTAGAAGAGTTGATGGAATCCATTACTACCACTTTAGGTGCCCTTCAAATACAACTTACATTGTTGCAAGAGATAGAAGAAGTAACAATATTGGACCATCACCTAAGTACACTAAAGAGTAAGCTCGAGAATGGAAAGCAAGACCCTGATTTCATTCTGAATAATGGAATTATCTACTATCGTGGTACAGTATGTGTGCCAAAATCTATTGAAGACCTGAAGGAAAAGATTCTGATTGAAGCCCATTAATCTCCATACTCTATGCATTGAGGAAGTATAAAGATGTACCACGACTTGAAGAAGGAATTCTGGTGGAGAGGATTGAAAGCCGATGTAGCTCGATTCATATACAAGTGTTTGAAGTGTCAGCAAGTCAAAGCAGAACGTCAAAGATCATCTGGTAAACTACAACCGTTATCAGTGCTAGAATAGAAGTGGGACCACATTACCATGGACTTCGTTACAGGATTTCCTCTGCCAGTAAGTTTTGTAGATGCAATCTGGGTTATTATGGATAGATTTACAAGAAACATGAGATTCATTGCAGTTCGACCTCAGTATCCCATGGATAAACTAGCTAGACTATATATCGTTCAAATCATCCACCTTCATGGTGTTCTAGCTAGTATTGTATCTGATCGCGACCCAAGATTTACATCTAAGTTCTGGGAAGGACTACAGAATGCAATGGGTACTCAACTAAAGTTTAGTACTGCCTTTCACCCTCAAACAGATGGACAATCTAAGAGAACGATCCAAATATTAGAAGATATGTTTAGAGCCTGCACATTAGATTTTAAAGGAAATTAGGATCAAAATATCTCGTTGATGAAGTTTGCATATAACAATAGCTATTAGTCTACCATCAAGATGGCACCGTATAAAGCATTGTATGGAAAAAAATGCAGAAATCCCTTGTATTGGAATAAAGTTAGTGAAAGAAGAATCCTTGGACCCAACATTGTCCAAGAGACTTGCGAGAATATTGATTTGATAAGGGAACGGATTAAAGCTACTCAGTCAAGACAGAAGAGCTATGTAGACCTTTGTTGCAAAGACATTGAATTTAAAGTAGGCAACAAAGTATTCTGAAAGTGTCACCTTTTAGAGGAATTTGAAGGTTCGACAAGAAGGGAAAGCTAAGTCCAAGATACATAGGACCATATAAGATACTTAGTTAAAGTGGAGCCGTAGCTTACCAACTAGCTCTACCTCCCGTACTTGCTGTTGTCCATGATGTGTTTCATGTGTCAATGCTGAAAAAGTACATCACCGACCTAACACATGTACTGAATACAAAACTTTCAGCAATGGATATGGACCTGAGTTACGAAGTGAAACCGCTAGTAATCCTGGATAGGAAGGTTCATCAACTAAGAAGTTGATCCATTGCCTACATCAAAATATAATAAAAGAACCATACTAAGGATGAAGCGTCATGGGAGAAAGAAGAAGCAAATTTTGAGGACGAAATTCTTTTTAGTGCGGTAAATTGTGAAAGCCACACCCAAAAATATGGATTAATTTGAATTTTTCTCACATAATAGGTTCTCCAGCCGATACTAGCCTAGCATCCGTGTCATCAATAGAATGTGTAAAACTCTAGGTAATAATTAAAACCCTTTATCTCTTAGCATAAAAACTTCATTTGGGAAGAATCAGTTGAACCAATCAAGATCTAGCCATTCTGAGTCAATTTAGAGAGTAGGTGGTTGACCAAATTGAGTTGATCGATCGCATGAACCCAGAATTGGGCCAATCCAAGTCTAATTTAGTTGGGCTTGGTTCCAACTGGTTCCAAACCACCCATGATTGTCCCAAATCACCCATGATCGTCCCAAATCATGTGGGACATACTTTTGAATGTGTTGGAGTGTCAATTAACAACCTCCAAGCCCCCTTCATTAAACTTATACTAAGAATATGACTCTCAAAAGAAGAATTATAATGCCACTCTAACTCTTGCATAAACTCTTTAATAAAAACTCTATGAACCTTAATTGAGAACATTAGAACCTCTGACATGTTTTGAGAGAAAGAGAGAGAAAATGAATTAGAATAAGTTGAAGGAAGAAGAAGAACAACAACAACCATTGAAGGTCCTCCCTCAAGCTTCTCTCTACAACAGCTTTAGCATAAGCATTGAGGTAAGCCTAGAAATTATTCCTACTGTATTTAGATTGAACTTTGATGATCTCAGGAGGTAGAACCTAACCTCTGATCATGTTGGAACAAGATTCAACTATCGGGTAAAATCTATCAAGAATGCTTATGATGGATAAACCGATGCAAGTAATTAATATAGGACTTTAGGATGATGTATAACATTCAATTATGATTGGAATATGTCCATTAATGTTGTATAGATACATAGAAACCCTCTAGAATAGCCCTTAATCTAGTGCCTTCGAGAATGGAATGAATGAAGTTCAGTTTGAGCTCCCTGGTACGAGGTGGTTGACCAAACTGAGTTGATCGATCGCCTTTGCTGTGATCGACCACCTGGTCTCCAGTGAGGTGTATCTTTGGTATTTTTCATCCTAATTACGTATTTGGACTATGTTAATCATCCCACACCTCAAGAATGACATAATGAACATGTTGGAATGATTGATTTGATAAGATTGTGCTCCCAAGTGTGTAAGCACGTGTGTTTGCAAAGATGACATTCAATTTCATGAACCATACATGCATATAACCTATGGGAATAGGATTCTATCCTAACCAATGACTTAAACCCATAATAAAACATCTATAGAAGTGACCCTACAGAGGTGCAAGCCTCTGGAACTCATCTAAGCTAAAATTACCTAGGCGGTTGATAAAACTGAGATGATCGACCACCATAGCTGATTGACCACCTCCATTGACCACCTCATTACAGTAAGCCTATTTTGGTTGTATTTTTAACCATGGACTTTGAGACTTAACCAAGTGACCCTAGGACATGTTCCTAAGAGTTATGAGGATATCCTAGACCTAAATGAAGCGAGAATAAACAATCATAAGTAACATTCATACCTTAATTGTAATAGGTAAGCTGACGTAGGAAAATATGGAAAGGGACTTTGTTTGCAACAGAGTGAAAGATTAGCTTACCATTCAGGTGAGTGATTAGTATATGTTTTATTTTCTTATTTCTTTGCATATGTATTTGCTACTTGTTTGGATTACTGTGTGATAACATGCCATCTAATAACTGTGATATCTATTCATGCATTTGTATAATATAACTCTATGTTGGATTAGTTGATTATGGAATATTTGATAACGTGTGGATGTTTGATAACATGATGTTTACCATTTGCTTGTGTCCTAGTGGATCCAAATAGCTGGAATGGAATAGTTTATCTTGGTTCATTAAGCTAGGATACGGGTACCTATATTAGTAATATTTCTTGGTTTAGGTTTTAATATCCCTTGATAGGCAACCCTTGCTAATAGGGGTTTAGTTATTGGCATAGGCTTATGTGGACCAACTTTGGATATGCTCCTTTCGCAGCTGGAGTGGGAACAGACAGGGTTGGGAGCCAGCTTCTAGTTTCTTAGGTGAAAGCTAAGGATGAGTCTGTTCTATGTGTTTACCCATCAGAGATTGGGCAATGAGTACCCAATGAAGTGGTTGAGGCATAGAATAAGATATTAGGATGAAGACTATGATGGGGATGCTGGTACAATGCCAGGTTGGTATTCTTGGGTTGTATTCTTCATTCATTGGGTAATGTATCACCTAAGGTGAAGAGCCAAGTGTGTTGCATTCGCCTTATCTGTGCTTGCATGTTCATCACCAGGATTTAGGTGTGATGTGACTTGCGCATGCTTATTTCCAGACCATTTGGACCTTAATATTTATCATGCATTGTGTGCTTAAGTGTGTTAATTTCTCACTGAGCATTTGGTTTTGTTCACCCTTGTACGTACACATTTTTTTAGAATGTTTTACAGATAGTTTAGCTAAAAATGAAATAATTAAGATGAAGATCCTGAAGAATATTTGCATAACTCTTCATGTGAATGTGATGATTCTCTTTATGGTTAGAAGACAATAGGGTTGAGGAGTAGAAAACTTCTCTGTCTGAGAGAGAAGATTATATTAGTAGTGTGAGGACAAATGTCGATCGTCTGCTTTCATTTTTTATCTAATGTCCAACCAAGCTGATGGACGGTAAATGATTTGGAGTCACCACCCAGATTAATGTTTAGAATCTATAAAAATGTAGTCTCATCATAAGAAAAGACTTTTTTTTTAACTCATTGACCCAATATATTGGCTTTGATCTATCAGAAAATGGGTAAGCATTCAAGGTATAGTTTGGGAAGGTGTTAGGCACCTAAAGCTGCCAGATCTAAAAATCAGCCTGCCATGTGATTTTACTTTTCTTAAACTTTATGGTTTTGACTGTTCATGTCACTCCCCAATTTCGCACTATTCAGAATGGTGTGATGAACCATCAATAGACCAACGGTTCAACCAGGATCTCGAATAGGCTGTGTCCATTTGCTTAAACCATACACATCCACAACCATAATTAGAGTAAATAAACAATAACAAAAGTCTTATATATTAAATGAACTGAGAGTCTAAAGATGATAACATTAAATAAAATATTCAATTATCTTCAAAAATACTAAGACATAAAATTAAATAACTTAATCAATTACATCGTTTGTATAATTTGAATAAAATTTAATCGAAAACACAAGAGTTGCACTCGCATGCTGAATCATGCGACTCCATCATAACTTCAGCGTCCATCACCGCCGCATGTCCATACATCGGAGCATTTATATAATCTTCTACGGTGGTACCTGCATCATTAACTAAAAATATTCGACGTCGAAAGGGTGAGCACACATCACGACTCAGTGAGCGAACAAAACAATGCAACAAACATATCCATGCATTTAATTCATATCTTTGGTCTGGTTCATAAGTTTGCAATGTGCTATAGAAAGGATAGGTGGCCGCCGCACCTCTATACATGAATGTGTGGAACCACCGAATGGATCAAACACCATTGCCCCCCCCCCACATGCACCCACCATGGAATAGAGATAGAGCTAAAGTGCTTAGGACTGCACCGCATTACACTTCCCCTGATGCTCTACCCATACCAACACGTAAGCCTTTGTTGGCGAGGGCTTGCAAACTGGGCTCACAACTAACCAATCCTAATGTCAAACAGTGTATCCATAGCCTCACCCCAGCATCCCTTAATACATCCATAGAGATAGAGCTAAGGCCCCCCGACAGAGTAAGAGACTACACGGTCTAAGACCACCTCCCCTGATGCCCTACGACGTAATAGTTCTGCTAAGGTAATGGCGATACTGGATCCCATTATCAAGAAGTGTATCTACGGCTTCTTGTACCAATTTCTCCTGACACATTACTAATTCCCCCGGCGTAGATCTACTTGTTCTTAATAAATCGGCAAGAGTATTGTTCCGATAAATAACTCTTCTATAGAGTTCATTAAGAAGAGACAGAAAAGAAATCAAATTTTTGGGTAGAGTGGAGAAAGATATCAGAAAGTATCACTGGGAAAAGGACTCGACCAGGGATGAGACGAAGTTGGATATTGCTGGTACGTGCCAGCAGTCGCGGTGTTAAAAGACCAAGAGGGGGGATACCACAATCAGGCTTCAAAGGGATGAGATGGGCTTACGACCACAGTAACGCCCAATCCTCAAATGGGCCTGGCCCGCCTTGGCATAGTCGCGAGTCTGTTTGTCGGTGGGAGATGTTAGTGGACAAGACTTGAGTAGAGATAGAGCTAGAGTCTGGTGACCAGGATGAACCACAGTGTCACGTCCTCCCCCTGATGCCCCACTCGCATCAAGTACACTAGCACACACATACAATCACATGCCTATTCCTAGCATCATCATCAACATCATATTATTAATAAACAGAAATTAAATATGCATGAACAATAATAACAAGAATATTGGATGACATGTGATATGCACATTACAATCATACAAGCATAGAATCATTCATGGTATTGGACTCAATAAACAAAAACAGTTTATTATTAGCCAATTAGTTTAGGTCTTGTTCCCTCACATTTGATTGAGCGTAGATCCTCGTTCAAGCTTTATAAATCACTTTTAAATCACTAGAAAGACCTAACAAGTCGATAGATTTTAATTAGAATTAGTTTCAATAGATTTAGATTGATAGAACCTGTAGGGTCACAGGTAGGGTAGCACCTAGGGTAGTAGTTTCTACGACCCTAGTCGGACGTGGGGTCGGATACCATTTCGACCCTACGTGCGACCACACCCTCCCTGGGACTTTCCAAGGGTATGTGGTCGATCCTGTGGTCTCGTAGGGTCGGATATCATTCGACCCTACGTGCGACCACACGTATTCTGAGTCGACTTTTCATTCTAAAGTCCATTCTTTCTTGTTTGGATCCTTTGGCTTACTTTCATGGTCCATTCTATGATTGTTATATGGCTCAAAACTACAAATTATACACTATTCATTGTCCATAACGATTTTCCTCCATGGAATCTGTTGGAACTTGTCCATGGATGGATGATTTATGTTTCTCCTAATCCTATGTTCTTCATAACTATTCTAGGATCTCTTATTCAGGTAAGGAATTAGGTTTATACCTTTATTCAGAGGTTTCTCTGAACTTCTCCTCTTCCTTAGTCTTCTTCTTTAAGTTTCCTTCTTTTCTTATCTTCCTTCTCTTTCTCTTTCTCTCACTTTTAATTAGGGTTGTAAAGGAGTGAAAGAGGCTAAGGGACATCCTATTTATAGAGAAAAATCCTCCATAATAAGTCCCAATGAGTTTAGAAAAGATCCCCTTGGAATTAGGAAAGTTTCCTAATTTTTGGTTTCTGTCTATCATCGTAGGGTCGGACGTAGGGTCACAGGATCCGTGGACCCTACACCTTCTTAGTCATGCGACTACGACTAAAAAGTCATGGGTTGGACTTCTGTTGAGGTGGGGTCGATCAGACCTATTTAGGCATGCGACCCTACCCTCACATTTACTGTTTTTGGGTTAGACTCATACCTGGTCTTGTGATTTCTTAACGCACTGGGTCCACTTGGCTCGACCATGATAGGTAGACCTGGTACAAGGTGGTACGACCGGTTAGTTCGATACGGGTCTTACAGTTCATGGTCAATGGATGACAATTAGGGCTCATTGGGATCTTATGCCAAGTGTCTAAATTATTCTAACCTAGGTTCAGCCGAACATATTTTCAAAGTAAATAAACAAACAAAACTAATACATAATGCACAAAACCAAAGATGGTTCGGTGATGGACTGGATCTGAAATGTTCAAAACATCTCAAATTGCCTACGTATTTCAATCCTAAAAATCAAGTCCAAAACATAGTTCAAACGGAATGTGAATAAGGTTTATGGATGTGATTTACGCTTAAGCTTTCTTAGATTCAATTGTTCAAGTTAAAGTTTATGCTTAATGACGATTGAGATTGAATCTAGATATCCTATGTAGATTGAAGTGAATATGGATACGGATATGGATATGGATATGGATGTGCAGGACCGAAGGATACTAAGATGTGGTACCGTACTTGGAGAGGTCCTCTAAGTTACATATGTATTTTGGAGGTCCTGAAAATCAGGTACAACGTAGTTCATTGCTTGATTGGTTGTGGATCTAGATAGATATAAATAATGATAGATTTGGATAACCTAAGGGAACTAAGAATGCTTACTTGCAAGCAGAGACCTCGCCAAGCAACGAGGTACGTACTCACAAGCATATCTTTGGAACAGATAAACCTCGCCAAGCAAAGAGGTAATCCTGCCAAGCAAAGGGATAATGTATGATCTTGCCAAGTAAGAGGATGGTCCCGCCAAGCAAAAGGACGCGTACTCATAAGCCGAACCTCACCATGTCAAGAGGTAGGAACTCATCAGCACGACAAAAGTAAATTATCTTAGCAAGTAAGAGGATAGTCCCGCCAAGCAAAGGGACACATACTTGTAAGCCGAACCTCACCATGCAAAGAGGTATGTACTCATAAGCACGATAGAAAGTAAATTATTAGGTTAAGCAAGAGGGATAGTCCCGCCAAGCAAGAGGACGCGTACTTGAGAGCCAAACCTAGCCAAGCAAAGAGGTAAGAACTTATAAGCACGACAGAAGGGTGGAGCCTCACCAAGCATGAGGATGGATATGGAATAATTTTGCAAAACTAGGGTGTGGGTCTGTATTTGGGTCTCTTTGCCAAACTACCTACGTATCTTAGGGTACTGCTATAAGCACCCCATTTTTGCCATCCCTAGCTGAACAAAGTCTTACTAGAGTGTAAGCAGCAAAGTAGGAGAGGTGAGAGAAAGTTTGGAAAATACAGGGGAGGCGAGTGAAACTCTCTCAAAAATAATAGTGGATCAATCCCGACATGCTCTCTATAGTGTTTTGAGAACAACTGAGATAATCCTTAGTGTCTAGAAGCTTATGTGAAACCATACGACAAGTTGGTGAATCCCAATGCAAGGTTTGAATTTTTTACTGTGACTTAGACATGATTTTTGGTGGGCCCCACAGCAAGGTCATGGGTTGCAACCTGCATGGATGCGTAGATCCTGGAAATACCTTCGAAATGAGACTAGAATTGCTCAATTCTGATATGAAATGAAGAAGATATGGCGATTTTAGTCTGAGAATAAAAGTAAGCGTATTTTCTAAAAATTTATAATATCTAGGGGTTTGCATGCAAATTAACGTAAGTTTAATTATTTAAACTTCATCTTTCTCATCCAACATCCAAATGAGGTGATTCCAATGCCATTACTCCTCATTTTTGGTGTTCTACAAAGTGGACGTGGAAAATCTGGAGCAGAGGTCTCCAAAGGATCCCATGCAGAGCCGCAAGCCGATATGCCCGCTTAAACTTCAATTCCTTATAATTTTATTATCTGACGTCCAAATCAGGTGATTCAAGTCTCAATATGTTTCATTTTTAGTGTTTTATAAAATGGATGTGAAGGATTTGAGACATAATTCTCTGAGGCATCTCATGCAGAGTTGTTAGTCGATTTATCGTAAATTAGCTGTTTAAACTTCAGTTCATAAATTGACAATTTTATTTGCAAATGAGATGATTCAAAGTCCAATATGTTTCATTTTTCATGTTCTACAAAATGGATGTGAAGGATTTGAGACAGAGGTCTCCGAGGCATCCCATGCAGAGTCATTAGTCGATTTATCGTAAATTGACTGTTTAAACTTCAAAAATTCATAAGTTGGCCATTTTACGTCCCAATGAGGTGATTCAAGCTCTAGTATTCCTCATTTTTAATGTTGTACAAAGTGAATGTAGAAAATTTGGGATAGAGGCTGTCAAAAAATTCCATGCGGAATGGTGGCAAAAATGGTCTATGAAATGATAGAGAGTAAAAAACCAATCTTGGCCCAATCCAGCTCAACCCATATCAGTTTAACCCAGTCAACTCATGTTGGTCCGAATCTAGTCAACTCAGACTAGTCCAGACCGAACCAATTCGACTCGCATGCATTTTACATTAGATGCATTATATATTATAATGTATATTATATATATTATGCTATACTATATATCATATATGGTATAATATTATGCATTACGTGTAACATATCATGAGGTGTACGTATATATAGTGGGTTATTTATATTATATGTATCCATATATGGGGGGTCGAGAGAAGGCCATGAGAAGTGATAATAAAATTCAGCTAGGTTTTAGAAAAAAAGGTAAGAAATCAGGAGAAGAGAGAGTCGCGGGACTCTAAAAGAAAAAAATGGAAAGAAAAAAAAAAGGAAGGAGTAAGAGGGCGGTTTCTCAAGAGAGAGGAAGAAAAAAAAAATAAGGAAAGAAACAAAAAAAAAAAAAAAAAAAAAGAAAAAAAGGAAAGAATAGAAAAGGGGGGAACGTGAGTGGAGAAGGAAAGAATCTCTAAAAATGGAATTTACAGCCATAATTTGATAATCCTTCCTTCAGAGAAAGTGATAGATATGAAGTCATGAAAATTTTGGCATTCGATTTGGATTTTTGTGATTTTTTATGGATTTTATATGATTTTTGAAGTGCACCATGGTCTATTTTAGGGTCAGTTAGAACACACTGAATTGCATGACTAAGATTTGATGTTTGAGCCTTAAGGATCTTTCTATTTGCATAATATTTTTTAATGAAGTGTTAGATCTATCCATTAGCTACATGACCATATTCCTGAATTCTATTTCCAATGAGTGGTCAATTTTATATAGAATTTATGGTGCACCTGGTTAGAATCTGGAACAGATTTGACCAGTGCACATGCCTACACTTGTGGTGCATATTTGACCCATTTTGGTTCCCTGTTAAAATTTTCCTTCTTGAGACAAAATATAGGTCTCTTAGTCCTCTTCCAAAGGATGTATTTTGAGCTTAATTTGAATATGTATGAAACCCCATATGCGTGTTTTGGCAAAGGTCCATAGAATCTATTGATAGCAGAAAAAATTATGAAAATCCATGCATAAGTGTTCTGTAGAGATTTTTTTAGACATCACTTCCTTAAAAGAAAAGGTAACCACATGAGTCTGGAAGACAACCAAGTTAACAGATAATTTTTTACATGATTGAAGAATATCTTATAATTATTTTTCCATGACTGGTTCGAATCTGAAAATCAGTCTGACCAGTTTTCATAGTCTGACCTTGTAGGCATGATTTGAACCATTAGATTTCCATCATATTGTGCTTTAAAAGAATTTGAGACCATTTCATCTTGATCATGAACATCTTATTTGAATATGAAACATTAGATCTTGATCATGAGCATCTTATTTGAATTTGAACCATTGGATTGTCTTGATGATTGATTTGAATGGATAGATTTTTCTTTTTGAGTGATTTAATTGAATTTAAACAGTTGGATTGACCTCATGAATGTTTTGATTGAATCTGAACCATCGATCAAATATGATCTTGATCACATTGATGATGATCGATTAAATCAAATCTGAGTAGTCAATCAAATATGATCTTGGTCACATCGTTGATGATCGATGCTTGATCAATGCTTTCACATGCTTACTATTATATTGATTCACATGCTTTATTGCTATATTTGAGGTGATATATGCTATTGTTGCTATATTTAAATGATATTTATTATTAGCAATAATTTAATTTCTGCAACACCCTAGTCGAACTGCCATATCTGTACACCTAGAAGACATATTAGGTGTGGGGACGTGCATGTAGGCACCCACATTCACGGGAAGGGTAAGAATGAAAATAATAAATTTTTATCAAGAGATATGAAGCCTAGCCCAACAAATGCCAAATTAGGGTTTTAAGTTAAGGGTAGCTTTAGGATGATCCATACCCTTCAGCTCCTCTCCCTTAAAGTACAGAGAACTAGATAGGTGTGATGTGAATTGAACCATAGAGCATTTAGGTTCCACACCCTGATCTTGAATGAATACACATCAATGAATGAATCCGTTTCCGAACTACGCGGATCCTAATTCTTAGGGCAGCACCCTAAGATATGTAGGAAGTTTGGTGATTTTCAAACATGGTTCTACACCATGATATTGAAAGAATATACACATCAATGATTGAATCCGCATTTTCAAACTACATGGATCCTGATTCTTAGGGCAGCACCCTAAGGTACGTAGGCAGTTTGGAGAGATTCCCAAACACGGACTCATTTACCCTTGCTCCCCGAGAGTAGGAAAAGAAACAGATTACTCCCCGAGAGTAGAAAAAGATAGATTACTCCCTAAGAGTAAAGAGACATAGATTGCTCCCCGAGAAAGAGAGAGATAGATTGCTCCCTGGGAGTAGAGAGAGACAGATTGCTCCTTGAGAGTAGAGAGATAGATTGCTCCCCGAGAGTAAAAAAAAGACAGATTGCTCCCCAAGAGTAGAGAGAGATAGATTGCTCCCTGAGAGAGAAACAAATTGCTCCCCGAGAGTAGAGATAAACAGATTGCTCCCTGAGAGTAGAAAAAGACACCTTGCTCCCTGAGAGTAGAAAGAGACAGATTGCTCCCCGAGAGTAGAAAGAGATAGATTGCTCCCCAAGAGTAGAAAAAGATAGATTGCTCCCCGAGATTAGAGAGAGATAGATTGCTCCCCGAGAGTAAAAAGAGACAGATTGCTCTCCAAGAGTAGAAAGAGACAGATTTCTCCCAGAGAGTAGAAAGAGACTGATTGCTCCCCGAGAGTAGAGAGAGACATAGATTGCCTCCTAAGAGTAGAGAGATACATACCTTGCCCCCTGAGAGTAGAGAGATACATACCTTGCTCCTCGAGAGTATCAAAACATGACAACGAACTACGTTGTACCTGATTTTCAGGACCTCTGAAATATGTAGGCAACTTGAAGGACCTCTCTAAGTACGGTACTACATCTTAGTTTCCTTAGCTCCTCCATATCCGTACCCATATCTATATCTATGTTCACTTCATTCCACATTAGGCTATATCTAGATTCAATCTCAATCATCATCAAGCATAAACTTCAACTTGAACAATTGAATCTAATGAAACTTAATCATAAATCAAATCCATAAACCTTAATCACATTTTTTACGAACTATGTTATGGACTTGAATTCCAAGATTGGAATACGTAGGCAATTTGAGATGTCTTGGATATCTTGGACGTTTCAGATTCAGTCCATCACCGAACCATTTTTGATTCGGTTCACTATATATTACTTTGCTTGTTTATTTACTTTGAGAACATGTTTGGCTGAACCTAGGTTAGAAGAATTTAACAACTTGGCATGGGATCCCCCATGAGCCCTAGTTATCATCCATTGACCATGAACAGTCAGAACAATAGAGTCTAAGGAAAGTAGAATCACATAGGAGGTCGATTTTTAGATCGGACAGCTTTAGGTGCCTAACACCTTCCCAAACTGTACCTTGAACGCTTATCCATTCTCTGATAGACCAAAGCCAATATATTGGGTCCAATGAGTTAATAGAAGTCTTTTCTTATAATGATACTGCATTTTTATAGGTCTTAGACTTTAATCTAGGTGGCCACTCCAAATCACAATTTACCGTCTATCGGAGATGGATAGAAGCGATGTACATTTTATCCTCACAACTGCCCTAAGAATCAGGATCCGCATAGTACAAAATGCGGATTCAAATCATTCATGTTCTTATTTCAATATCAGACTGTGGAACCTAAATGCTCTATGGTTCGATACACATCACACCTATCTAGTTCTCTATACCCTAAGGGAGATGTGCTGAGGGGTAGGGATCATCCCAAAGCTACCCTTGACCTAAAACCCTAATTTGACATGTATTGGGCTAGGCTTCATATCTCTTGATTAAGATTTATATTCTTTCTATTCTTACCCTTCCTATGAATGTGGGTGCGTACATGCACGTCCCCACACCTAATATGTCTTGCTAGGTGTACATACATGGTAATTCGACTAGGGTGTAGTAGAAATTAAGTTATTTCCAACAATAAAAAATGTTCAAATATGGCAAGTAACAGTATTGTATCTCATCAGGTATAGAAAATAAAAGCATGTAAATCAATATAACAAGAAGCATTTGAACAAGCAAACAACAAACATGTAAGCATCAAGATAACAGACATGGCATCTCATGTATCATTCTTAAACAAAGTATATCTCAGTGTGTATCAGATGAGATTCTCTAGATTTATGGTTGAGGTTTAATGTAAATATTTTAATATCTCAAGATTAGATCATCGATCAATGGTTTGGATTCAATTTATCTCTTTAATAATGTATCGAGATCAAATCCTCAATCTAACAGTTTGATCTCTTCAAAAATACTATCATTATGATCAACACCTCAAATTTCATCAGAACAGTCAAGATCAAAGGCTTAAATCTCACATCAGGATATAACCATGAACAAACCAGGAAATTAATGGTTAGGTCACTCCACATCAATTATGATGTTCATCCTAGGTAATTAAAGGCGTAGATTTCATATTTATCAGGTTTAGGCTAAGATCCAACGGTTAAAATTCACTCAAAATACTTATGATGAAAATCCAACGGTCTAAAGCACTCTTGATGGTAATCTAACTGTTCAGATTGCTTAAAATCACATCTAAAGATAATCTAACCGTTTAGATTCCTTTAAGACATTCATAATCAAGATCTAATGGTTGAAATTTCTTTAAGACACTCATGATCAAGATCTAATGGTTTAGATTCAAGCATCAACACATTTAAAATCTGTGGTCCATTTTCATTACATGATTCCAAAAATAACATCAATCATCCAACCAATGGCTCATATTTAATCACCCAAAATTTCAAGATCAATGGCCAATAATTTTCATCAAAGCTTCATAATCAATGGGTAGAAACTAACCACATTAAAATTCAATCGAAGGGCCAAATTTCATCCCATCCAAATTTCATGACTGATGAGCCCTCAATTAATCAAATTAAAATCCATTCTATATCAATGGTCTACATTGGATCAAATTAACATTCAACATCAATGGTTCATAATTGATCATATCAAATTCAAGATCGATGGCCATATTTAAGTCACTTAAAATTCCAGCATGGTTAGATCAATTTTATCACATGAAATTCCAACATAGTCGGATTAATTCCATAAATAATTCTAAGCATGTGATGGGATTAATTTCAAAACAACTAAATTCAAGCATCCGATGGGATCAATTTCAAAACAATTTCGAACATTCATCAATTTCATAACAATTCCAAACATTCATCAATTTCATAACAATTCCAAACATTCATGATCAGATCTATAAAATAGTTCATGGCTCGAAAAATGGGTGCAGATTGCATGGCATCGTTCAAGGATTCAGATCATCATATAATCATCACAATAAATATATAACCAGCTTTAGATTCCATATTAAGGGCTAATGGTAGCAGTTTCAATGTAGGAATTAGGAGATGCTGATCAGGTATGAAGATGGGTTTGGCTCGGTCTGCAGGATAACAGATAGGGTGATAGGTGTCATGGTTAGGGACAAGGACAGATTACGATAGTGTTGTAGGGTGAATAACAGGTGGCTTGGTTTGTGCTTGGTTGTGTTGGTGTTAAAAGATGTTGTGTGAGATAATGAAGAGTAGGTTCCCACAGGTAAGGTTCATGTAAGTTGCTATGGAAAATTGGTTTAATAGCAGCAGGAAGATGATGGTAGGTTAGTGATAGGATATGCAATCGGGTATGGATCAGATTAGGAGATGATAAGGTGTATTACAATGTTGGGTATTTTGCTGGGCAATGTAACAAATGTTGAAGACGAAGATGTGTAGATGGTAGTTGCATTTCCAACAGATGTGATAGCATAGACTGCAAGTGAGAAGGTAATAGCCATGAAAGTGAGATAATCGGAGGGTAGGTGTTGTCGTCCCAAATTGGATCGGTCTTTAGCTCACTTGTAGTTCCTGCAAAAAGGAAGAAGGGACACCGTAGTAAGGGTTGAGTGTAGACACCCTTTGGCCACTCCATTCCTAAGTTAGTTTGAGGGACAAACAGTATGGGACAGGTAAGAAAGGCAGTCCGTTTGAGTGAAGGGGATTCGGGTAACTAGCTTGCTCTGAGCTTGAATGCTAGAAAAATGTCTGTATGTTTACTTGGGTATGCTTCCTCTATTTATAGGTTAGGAGTGACTTGGATGTGGGAGCTTGACATGTCTCTTGTTGGGGCAGAATGCCCTCCCTGGAGCGTGATTTACGCCCATTGATTTGGTGATCAAGTGATCTTCTGTCGAGTCATCAGGAAGTGGGATCTCCTTCTCAGGATTTCATTGACTTAGCGGACACTTAGAGTGGAAGTTTGATCTCTGTATTTATATGGATGGACCCCATTTATACGTCATAGTACAGCTGGCGTACAACATGTGGATTTATATGTCGAGGTCTGCTTGAAGAGGTGTCGAGACTACTGCGTAGAAGAGACGACAAGACCTCTATACTGAGGAGGCATTGAGGCTCCTATCCTTGCGAGGCTCCAAGGTTTATAGGACATCCGAGACCAATAAGACCCGATGATCCGAGACCAAGAAGGATGTGAGGCTCCGAGGCTCTTGCTATTCTTATTGGTGGTTCTGGTTTATCAGGAGCTGCTTTTGTCTTAAACGTGTAAGTTTAAGTACATGAATGTGGACCTTCCCTCAAGGTCCTGGGCCCTAATATACATGTTGTGAGGACGAAGGATATCCACCCATTTATGATGGATGGTAAATGATATGGAGTCGCCACCTAGATTTAAGGTCTAGGACCTATAAAATGTGGTCTCATCATATGAAAAGACTTCTATTGACTTCTTTGACCCAATATATTGGCTTTGATCTATCAGAGAATGGGTAAGCATTTAAGGTATAGTTTGGGAAGGTGTTAGGCACCCAAAGTTACCCGATCTAGAAATCGACCTCCTATGTGATTCTACTTTCCTTAGACTCTATGGTTCTGACTGTTCATGGTCAATGGATGATGACTAGGGCTCATGGGGGATCTTATGCCAAGTTGCTAAGTTCTTCTAACCTATGGTTTGGCCAAACATGTTTTCAAAATAAATAAACAAGCAAAGTAATATACAGTACACCAAACCAAAGATGATTCAGTGATGGACTGAATCTGAGACATCCAAGACATCTTAAATTGTCTACTTAACCCAATCCTAAAAATCAAGTCCATAATATAATTCGAACGGAATGTGATTAAGGTTTATGGATGTGATTTATGATTAAGCTTCATTAGACTCAATTGTTCAAGTTGAGATTTATGCTTGCTGATGATTGAGATTGAATATAGATATAGCTTAATGTGGATCGAAGTGAATATGAATATGGATATGGATTTGGATATGGATATAGAGGACCTAAGGATTCTAAGATGTGGTACCATACTTGGAGAGGTCCTCCAAGTTGTCAACGTATTTCAGAGGTCCTAAAAATCAGGTACAACGTAGTTCGTTGTGATGTTTTGATACTCTCGGAGAGCAAGCTATCTCTCTCTACTCTCGGGGAGTAATTTATTTATCTCTCTACTCTCAGGGAGCAATCTGTCTCTTTCTATTCTCAGGGAGCAATCTGTCTCTCTCTACTCTGAGGGAGTAATTTGTCTCTCTACTCTCGTAGAGCAATCTGTCTCTTTACTCTCGGGGAGAAATTTGTCTCTCTACTCTAGGAGAGCAATCTGTCTCTCTACTCTCGGGGAGTAATCTATTTCTCTCTACTCTCGAGGAGCAATATGTTTCTCTCTACGTTCGGAGAGCAATCCATTTATCTCTACTCTTAGGGAGCAATCTGTCTCTCTACTCTCGGGGAGCAAGGGTATATGAGTCCATGTTTGGGAATCTCTCCAAACTGTGTATGTATCTTAGGGTGCTGCCCTAAGAATCAGAATCTGCATAGTTCAAAATGTGGATTCATTCACTGATGTGCTTCTTTCAATATCAGGGTGTGGAACCTAAATGCTCTATGGTTCGATTCACATCACACCTATCTAGTTCTCTGCTTCTAAAGGAAAATGAGCTGAGGGGTAGGGATCATCATAAAGCTACCCTTGACCTAAAACCCTAATTTGGCATTTGTTGGGCTAGGCTTCATATCTCTTGATTAAAATTTATCATTTTCATTCTTACCTTTCCCGTGAATATGGGTCCCTACATGCACATCCCCACACCTAATATGTCTTCTAGGTGTATAAATATGGCAGTTCGACTAGGGTGTTATAGAAATTAAGTTATTATCAATAATAAATATCATTCAAATATGGCCAGTAACAACATATATCATCTCAAATATAACAATAAAGCATGTGAATAATATAGCAGAAAACATGTGAGAGCATTGATCAAACATCGATCATCAACAATGTGACCAAGATCATATTTGATCGACTACTCAGATTTGATGTAATCGATCATCATTAATGTGATCAAGATCATATTTGATCGATGATTCAGATTCACTTAAAACATTCATGAGGTCAATCCAACCGTTTAAATTCAAATAAGATGCTCATGATCAAGATCTAATGGTCTATATTTCATATCACTCATGATCAATGGCTAGATTCATTTCATTATAAGATTCAAATCAAAATTAAACATCCAATGTCTCACAATTAATATTCTCTCATGATCCAAATAAAAATCAATCATCCAATGGCTCACAATTATTCATATCAGAAACTTAAGTTCAATGGTTAGATTTTAACCACATCAAATTCCAAGATCAATGGCCAGGATTTAATCATGAAAAAATTCAACATCACATGGCCATATTTTTAATCACATTGAATTCAATCATCAATTGTCTAGATTTCATTCACATTAAAAATCCTAAATCAAAGGCCATGATTTATTCACATTAAATTCAAGATCAATGGCCATAATCCAATCAAATTCAGAGATCAATGGTCTAATTTTATTTATCATAATTCCAAGCATATGGGATCAATCAATTTCATCAACATTCCAAATATATGGGATCGATTTCAATTTCATCAAAATTCTATAATCGGATCAATTTCATTCAATTTCCACAATCGGATCAATTTCATCATATTTTCACAATATGATCAATTTCATTATATTTCCATATGATCGAATCAATTTCATCATATCTCCACAATCAGATCAATTTCATTTAATTTTCAAAATTGGATCAATTTTATCATATTGTCACAATCAATATCAAAGGCCATCATATTTTCACAATCGATGGATCAATTTCATCACATCAAATTCAAACACATGGATCAATTTCATCTCATGAAACCCAAGCAATCTGATTAGTTTTTAACATAAGAAACTCAAACACATTCAGATGAAAGTTCTCATTAAATTGAAGCATATGCAATCAGAGGATTGATGGGGAGATCAAAGGGTTGTAATTGGATCAATGATGCAGGGATAGATCAAGGGTTGGACTCGGTAAATGAGGAGGTAAGTGGTTGCAGCAGGTTATGTGGAGAGTACGGAGATAGTAAGGAGTTGAAGCTTATCAGTTTGCAGCAAAGGAGGAAGGACAAGTGTGGCTTGTGGTTCAATGATGTGCTGGAGTGGGGATTTGGAGGTAACCTCAGATAAGAGATATTGTGTAGGGTTGGTCTGGTTTGAGTTTTGTAGGGTATCACTTGCAGGGTCATCGACAGATTGGCTGTAGCGGTTTATGGTTACAAGTAACAAAAGAAAGAAAAGAAAGAAAAGCTAGAGGAGGGGCGGCTTACCTGAGTTGCAGGCAATCTCTCAGCAGCTGCCTTCTCCATTTTCTTCTTCTTCTTCTTCTCTATTTTCCTTCTCTCTGGCCTGCACTCTAGCCCTCCTTCTTCAGCTCTAGTCTCTGGTTCTCTCCCTCCCTCTCGATCTGCTCTTAGTCCTTCCTTTCTCTCAATGATCTCTTTCAATTCTCTCTCAATCTCTCGCTCTCTTATTCTCTCTGTCCCTCACTCAGCCCTTTTAGATTTTTGGCTTTTTTTCCTTCCCATTCTTTTCTCTCAATGATCTCTCTCAATCTATTGCTCTATTTCTATTTCTTTTTTTTTGTCCATCTACTACTCAATTCTCTTTTTTTTTCTCTGAGTTCTTTCCTTGTCATTCTCATGTTCTGCTCTCCTTCTCTATTTTCTCTTCTCTTTTTCTCTTTTGTTCTGCCTTTTTAATTTTTTTATTCCCCCACTGAGTCTCCACCATCCCCTCTTCACTCAATCCTTTTGTTTTTTTTCTCTTTTTCTCCAATTTCTCTTTTTCTTTCTATTTAGAGTCCACTTATTCTCTCCTCTTCCGTGTTCTCTCAATCTCTTCTTTCCATTCCAATCTCCCACCTCTCTCTTTCCATTTCAATCAATTTTTTTTCTTTTTTTGTTTCTTTCCAAGTGGCTGACCGAGTATCTCTCTCTCTTATCAGATTCTCTCTATTTTTATTTCTTTCTTTGTTTTCTCCCCTTTTTTTTTAGAAACTCTCCTACCTACTCAATCCTTTCTCTCATCGGATTCTCTTTCTATTTTTATTTCTTTCTTTTGTATCCTATCCAATCTTCTCTTATTTTAACCATATTACCTGTTTCCATTTTTTCATTACAGTCCCAATAATCGATCTAGCTGGCCTTTCCATAGCCAGCAATGATTTTCCTTCCATAACTAGCATAATCGAGGCCCAATGATTTCCTTCGTGATCTCTTGACATGGCCCCATTCTTTCTTCAATTATATATATAATGTTCAAGCACATGAATTGAACCAATTCGGTCCGAGCTAATCTGTTCAAGGTTAACTGAGCTGGATTGACTTAATTGGGTTGGACTGACATGAGTTGACTGGGTTAAACTGATATGGGTTGAGATGGGTTAGGCCAAGATTAGTTTTTTCTCTCTCTATCATTTCATAGGTCATTTCCACTGCCATTCCACATGGAATCTTTTGATGGACTTTGTCCTAAATTTTTTTACTTTTACTTTGTAGAACACTAAAAATGAGAAATACTGGAGCTTGAATCACCTTATTTGGACTTAAAATGGCCAACTTATGAATTTCTGAAGTTTAAACATGCCGATTTACGATAATTGGGCTAGCAACGCTGCATGGGATGCCTCGGAGACATCTGCCTCAAATTTCCACATCCACGTTGTAGAGCATAAAAAATGGAACATATTGAGACTTGAATCACCTGATTTGAATGTCAAAAAATAAAATTATGAGGAATTGAAGTTTAAACGGGCATATTGGCTTGCGGCTCCGTATGGGATCCTTGAAGACCAGTACTCCAGATTTTCCACCTCCACTTTATAGAGCACCAAAAATGAGGAATAATGGCACTGGAATCACTTTATTCAGACATCGGATGAGCAAGATATGAGAAGATGAAGTTTAAATAATTAAACTTACAATAATTTGCATGTAAGCCCATGGATATTATTAATCTTTAGAAAATACCCTTATTGTTATTCCTAGACTAAAATCCCCATTTTTCTTCATTCGATATCAGAACTAAGCAATTTAGATATCATTTCGAAGGTATTTCCAAGACCTATATCACACCCCAATTCTGGTCTAATCAAAATGGTGTAATGAACCGTCAATAAACAATGGTTCACCCAGGATCTCGTATAGGTCGTACCCACTATATCAAACCAAACACACATTCCACATTAATAATCAGAGATAATAAACAAATAAATGAAAGTATTACAGATAATGAACTGAGAGTCTAACATTGATAAATAATTATTTAATCCAATTATCTCCAAACCACAAGACATAAAAAAAAAAATCAATTACATATCTGATGTTCAAATTATAACTAAACTTAAGCAAAAACACATTGGTTACACTTGCATGATAAATTATCCGCATCTTCTTCAGCTTCTACGGCCACCGCAGCAACGTGTCCATATGTCGATGCATTCGTATATTCTTCAATAGTAGGACCTGCATCATCAACTAAAAATATTCGACGTTGAAAGGGTGAGCATACATCACGACTCAATGAGCAAACAAAACAATGCAACAAACATATGCATGCATTCAATTCATATCTTTGGTCTGGTTTATAAGTTTGCAATATGCTATACAAAGGTTTGGTGGCCACTGCATCTATATATACGAGTGTGTAAATCGTCCCAATGGATCAAACACCATTGCCGTCCCACATGCACCCACCATGGAATAGAGATAGAGCTAAAGTGTTCGGATCAAACATCGCCAACACTTCCCCTGATGCCCTACCCATACCAACACGTAAGCCCCTATTGGCCAGGGCTTGTAAACTGGGCTCCCAACTAACCAATCCTAATGCCAAACAATGTATCCAAGGCCTCACATCAACATCCCTCAATACGTCCATAGGGATAGAGCTAAGGCCCCCCGACAGAGTCAGAGACCACATAATCCGAGACCACCTCCCCTGATGCCCTACGACGTAATAGTTCTGCTAAGGTAATGGTGATACGACGATGTTAGTGGGCAAGACTTGAGTAGAGATAGAACTAGAGTCTAGTGACGAGGTCGAAGACCACCATGCCACGTCCTCCCCTTGATGCTCCACTCGCATCCAACACACCAACCACATACATACATTCACATGCCTATTCCTAGTATCATCATCATCATCATGTTATAAATAAATAGAATTAAATATGAATGAACAGTAATAGCAGAAATATTGGATGACATGTGAGATGCACATTACAAGCATACAAGCATAGAATCAATCATGGCATTGGACTCAATAAAAATAAACAGTTTGTTATTATCCAATTAGTTTAGGTCTTGTTCCCTCACCTGTTAGCAATACTCAATGTCCATCTAAGCCTTGAAATTCTCTTTGAATTGATTTAACAACCTAAACGTTATATGAATTTAAGTTAGGGTTCATATGTGACATGTTATAGTAGTCAAAAATCAAAATAGAGCACTGATAGGTGTTTGATTAGTCCTATGGTCTCATGTTGTATCGACCTTACTGTTTACGATCAATACCCTAAGATCGCATATGGTGCGACCATAGCTGTGACCATATGATTTTTGAAATCTTCCCGTATGCCTATGGTTGATCCTCTGGTCATACTGGTCATGCTATGGTCGACCGTAGCTGTGACCTTGAGATTTCTGGTCACAGTCTACATGAAATTCGAGTTCTTCCTGGGTCAATTCTTCTGTTCTTCAATGGGGTTTATTCTAAGGTCATCCTATGACCATCATTAGTAATTTCTTATCAACCCTAATCATCAAATTCACTCCTCATGGTTCTCCTTGGGATTTTTTCAAGGAAATCACATAGATCATAATAGGTTGATATTGTCTATCTTCCATAGAAGTCTTATTCCTTAGAGTTTACATCTCCAGAGATTCGTTTCATACCTTTGCCTGTGATAGAGAGCCAATATCTTCTCAGCAAATTCTTCTCCTTAGCTTTTTCTTCTTCTCCTTCTCTTCCTTCTCTTCCTTCTCTTTCTCTAGGGTTTACTAAAGTTCTACAAGATGAAAAAGGGCTAAGGGACGTCCTTTATATAGGAAAAAACTCTCCATATAAAGTCCTCTTTCAAAACTCAGAGTTTGATATGGGTTCTCATGGTTAATCACATGGTCGCATGAACCATCGACTGTAGGGTCAAAATCATCGATCGTGGGGTTCTAGATTTGAGATTTTTGGTTCCCTTCCTTATGGTCGATCATACCTACCCAGGCATGCAACTTTAGGTATGTTTTTAGTATTTTTAACTCGATTCTCATACCTGGTTTGTGATCTATCTTCACACGCTCAGTCTACTTGGTCCAGGAATGATGGGAAGACCTGGCACGATACGGTTAGACCAAATTAATGGAGTGCGGGTCTTACAACCCCCCCTCTTATATAAATTTCATCCTCAAAATTTACACATACCTTCCGAGTCAAATAGGTGAGGATATTGCTTCCACATAGTGTTCTATTCTTCCCATGTAACTTCTTCTATATTTTGGCTTCTCTAAGTAACGTTAACGTAGTAAATGTCACGGTTGCGAAGACGTTGCACATTTCGGTTAGTGATCTCAAAAGGTACTACTTCGAACGTCAAATCTTCAGTCAAATCTGATGGATCCGTTGTTTACCCGTGTGTTGGATCTTTGACATACTTCTTCAGTAATGAGATATTAAATACATCATGCACACTTGACAAGGATGGTGGTAGTGCTAACTGATATGCTACTTTTTCACGTCTATCTAAAACTTCATAAGGTCCAATCTATCTGGGACACAGCTTTTCCTTCTATCCAAACCTTTTCAAACCACGCATAGGAGATATTTTTAGAAATACCTTATCAACTATGGTGAATTTGAGATCTCTACGTCGATTATATGCATATTGCTTCTGACGGTTCTGAGCTATTCGGACTCTTTCCTTAATAATGTTTACTACTCGACAAGTCTCTTCAACAAACTCTGGTCCAACAATACTCCGTTTTCTAAATTCATTCCAAAATAAAGGAGTTTGACATTTCCTACCATGCAGTGCTTTATAGGGTGACATCTGTATAGTCGCTTGATAGCTGTTGTTATAAGCGAACTCATTCAATGGTAATTTCTCATCCCATGATCCTTTAAAATCAATGACACAAGCTCGAAGCATGTCTTCTAAAATCTGAATAGTACGCTCTGATTGTCCGTCTATCTGAGGATGGAATGCAGTACTAACTTCAATGTTGTACCCATAGCCTTCTGTAATCCTTTCCAAAACTTTGAGGTACAGCGTAGGTCTCTGTCGGACACAATGCTTTCAGGTACACCATGTAGTCGGATAATTTTATCTACATAAAGCTTAGCTAACTTCTCTAGGATATACTGAGGTCATATAGCTATGAAACGAGCTGTCTTAGTCAAACGATCCACAATCACCCAGACCGCGTCAACTACTCGGGGAGTCAATGGTAACCCGGTGACGACGTCCATAGTGATGCAGTCCCATTTCCATGCTGGTTCTAGCAGTGGCTGCAATAATCCTGTAGGTCTTTGTCTTTCAGCCTTTACTGGCTGATAATTCAAGCATTGAGACACAAATTTAACTACATCCACTTTCATTCCTCTCCACCAATATAGTTTCTTTAGATCTTCGTACTTCTAGGATGTACCGAATAAGCGGTGGTGTGAGCTTCCTTCATTAGTTTGTGTCTAATATCCAAGTCTTCATTTTTAGGAATACATACCCTACCTTTGTATCTTAGTACCTTTTCAACGTCCAAGGTGAACTCATGGGTAGTCCTACCTTTTTCAAGGTCTTCTTGCACCGTTCTCAGATAAGGGTCTGATTTAATAGCAGCTTTCACTTCGTCTAATAGATCAGGTATAATCTTTAATGTAGCAAACATGTTTAAGAATAGATGAATAAACCCTTGGTCAGTTGATTCATTCGAAATATCAATCATGAATTGCTCTTTACCGTAATTAAATACTCTCCCTGTGACACATGCCACAACATTTGCACTAACTTCTTCTTGGGATTCTGTCATAGCTTTTCTGCTTAGTGCGTCAGCAACTACATTAGCTTTTCCTAGATGATACTGAATATCACAATCATAATCCTTCAATAATTCTAGCCATCTTCTTTGTCTCATGTTTAACTCCTTTTAATTAAAAAGATGAGTGAGACTCTTATGATTTGATTTAATTTGATATTTCTCTCCATACAAATAATGTCTCTGTATTTTAACAGCATGTACTACTGCTGTTAATTCCAAGTCATGAGTGAGATAGTTCTTCTCATGTGTCTTCAGTTGTTTTGAGGCATACATAATTACTTGTTCTCCTTGCATAAGTACACATCCTAAACTTAACCCAGATGCATCAGTGTACATGGTAAATGGTTGTGGGATCGGAATAGTCAAGATGGGAGCTGATATCAATCTAGCCTTCAATGTTTGAAAATACTCTTCACATTTATCGGTCCAAACAAACTTTTCTCCTTTCTTTATAAGACTAGTGAGAGGTACGATGATTCACGAATCTTCGATAATAACTAGCTAAACCTAGGAAACGTCTGATTTTTGCAACATTCTTAGGTGCTTCCCATTTCACAATGGCTTCAATCTTGCTAGGATCCACTTTAATTCCTTCTGCGAATACAACATGGCCTAAGAAAGCGACTTTATTTAGCCAGAACTCATACTTTGTAAATTTTGCATAAAGCTTCTCTTTTCTTAGTCGCTGCAGAGCGGCTCTTAGAATTGTGACATGAGTTTCTTTGTCCTTGGAGTAGACTAGTATGTCATCAATAAATACAACGATTGACGTATCCAACATATCATGAAATACTCGATTCATGAGTTCCATAAAAGTTGTGGGTGCATTAGTTAATCCAAAAGACATGACTAAAAATTCATAATGTCCATATCTGGTTCTAAATGCTGTCTTCGAAATATCACCTTCCTTAATCTTCAACTGATGGTATCCTGACCAAAGATCAATTTTGGAGAACACTTTGGCACCATGCAATTGATCGAATAAGTCATCGATCTGAGGCAAATGGTATCGATTCTTGATTGTAAGATTATTCAATTCTCGATAATCTATACACAGTTGAACGCTACCGTCCTTCTTTTTCACGAACAATACTGGCGCTCCCCATGGTGATATGCTGGGTCTGATATAACCTTTGTCCAATAATTCATGTAATTATACCTTCAGTTCCTTCAGTTCAGTAGGAGCCATTCGATATGGTGCTTTCGATACTGTTGCGGCTCCGGGTATAAGATCTATAACGAACTCTGTTGCTCGGTCAGGTAGTAGTCCTGATAATTCCTTAGGGAATACATCCAAAAATTCACACACAACTTCAATATCCTCCATTCGTGGTGTATCCTTGGTGAGGTCGACCATGGATACTAGATACCCAATTCCTCCTTTCTCGAGGAATTTTCTAGCCTTCAATGCAGAGAGAATTAGTTTTTGTTTACGGAGAAGTTTGGTTCCCGCAAACCTAAATTTTACTCCTTCCTTGTCTTTAAATTTCAATTTCTTTTCTGCACATAATAGGTTTGGAGAGTGCCTAGCTAACCAATCCATTCCCAAGATAACATCAAAGTCTGCCATCTCGAATTGAATTAAGGTTGCATCCAAAATATTCTCGTCGATAAGAACTGGACATGGTCCATAACCTTTGTCTAGTTCCAGTTCTAATCCCATAGGTGATCGTACAAGAAGTTTATAGTCTAAAGGTCTGAGGGGTAGATTTAACTTCTTTTCAAATGACACAGATATAAAAGACTGAGTAGCTCCAGAGTCAAAGAATACTCTGGCAGGTAAGCCATTAATAAGTACGATACCTATGATTTGATTTAATTTAGTCTACATGCTTACACAAGATAGTACAAAATGAACAGTTCAAGTCATACCTGTGACCACATCAGGCGATGCGGCAGCATCCTCAGATGTAACTGCATAAACCTTTCCTTGCTATAGCTGCTTCCTTGGCTTAGGACACTCTCTTGAATAATGTCCTCTTGATCGCAATTGAAGCATTTGATAGCAGCATTACTTTGCTTCTGTCGAGGTTGGGCTATCAGAGTAGTCTTGGCTGCAGCATTGAAGCCTTGAGTACGAAAGGGTTTAAATGTCTTTGAGTTTCCTCCGTTGTATGAGTTTCCTTTGGGCCTTTTAATACCACTGTTCTAAGCAAAATAACTTTCCCTCTGGCTCGATTCCAGTACTCGAACAGTCTGTATAGCTTCATTATAAATCTTTTTTTCTAGTCCCAATACATGCTCACGGATGCTTCCCCTAAGTCCCATGACGAACCTTCGGGTTTTGGTATTTTTCTCCTGCATGCTAGAGGGAGGAAAGAAAAATAGTTCTTCGTAACGCTGTTGATATGCATCAACAGTCATCTGTCCCTGATAAAGACTCAGAAAATCCTTTTCCATTTGATCTTTAAAACTCCTGGGAAAATACTTCTCAAAGAAATCTTCTTTATAGATAGCCGAGGTCAGTTGGACGTGCTTTGTTAACAGATAACTCCGAGTAGATTTCCACCAAAGGTGTGCATCACCTTTCAACATAAAAGTGGCAAATAATACCTTCTCTTCTTCATTTGTAGTCATCATCATAAAGTTTCTTTCCATCTCATCGATCCAGTGAGCTGGCCATAATGGATCTAATGGCTTGCCTGTAAATTCTTTCGGCTTTAACTTCAGAAAATGCTCGATCAGTCTGGAGTGATCAAGCTAATACTGTGCATATGCTTCACACATAGGTGGTTGGTACTGATAATTTCCTTGGTTATACCTGCCTTGCGGTGCTTCAGGGTTTTGCACTTGGCCTTGTACTGCTGGTGTCTGCGGTGCTTGAGGTACAGTATTGCTACCACCAGGTACAGTACTAGTGTAAGACCCACACTCCGTAAACCCGGTCTAAACCTTGGTTTTGTGTCGTAGCAGGTCTTCCGATCATCACCGGGCCCGACGGGTCGAGCGGATGACAAACAGGTATGAAATCGGATCAAAGACGGTCAAATATTCATCATTTTATGTTGATCGGTCGATGGTACCGGTCGACCGGTCAGCTCTGCGCAGCTGAGTGCGGAGATCCAGAATTGGATCTCTGTGGGTCCCATTTTCCTTCTATCCTAATAGGGTTACTAAACCCTAATGTTAGTTTATAAATACACTCTTAAACCTCCTTAAATCCTTTCCATTATCTCTCACAAACTCTAGAGAAGAGAAGGAGGTTGGAAAGGAGAAGGAGCTTGGAAGAAGAAGGAGGTGCCGCCATTACCGTTCGACGACGCTCACTTTACGCTAGTCGACGGTAAGTGTTTTAATCATTCTTCTTACCCTATGACTCTAGGATAGTTGTATGGGTAGATCAATACCATGCAAAGTAGGTATTGATCTAAAAACCCTAAACTGGACCTTAAAACCCTAAGTTTTCGTCAAACCCTAGATTCGAGTTCCGAGATGATATTCATCGAAATAAGACTCGAATGAGTTGGGAATAACTCTAACTCAAAGCTTAGACTTAGAATGGATAGGAGAAACCCTGTAAAATCCAAAGTGATCGATCGACGATAGTCAAAAAACCAAGTGTATGGTCTTCCGGAGACATACCGATCGACCATACCAGTTGCTAGTTTGCTCACAGAGCTGCAACCGGTATGTTGCGACCGGTCAGCTCTGAAAGGCTGGTTTTGGACTTTGTTGGTTTCCGACCAACGAGAAACCTTAAGGAAACTATTCTAATGAAACCCTAATAATATTGTAGGACTTTGTGACTTCCCGTTTGGATCTTGCGACGTGGAGCAAGCTAACAAACGAGCGTCAGGTAAGGGAATCTGACCTAAACCTAATAATTAATGGACAGTAAGTCGATGTTAATCACCTGATTATATATGATGTGATGTTTGTGCATATTCACATGCCATCTTTTAATTTCAGTTATTATTACCTGTTCATGCATTGTTAGGATGTGATTGTTAAGCATGTGATTGCTTTCGTTAGTGTGTGGAGTGGGGCATGGGCCTGGGATCGCTCCTCATACTAGCACCTTTTGTAGTATTCTGTCTTAACATGCTTGGTACGGGTGGGGCATTAGGGGAAGGTCGTGGTACGGTGGTCTCCGATGTTGATGCTGGCCTGGCCATGGTTATGTGGCATTGTGGTCTCCGAGGTCGACGTTGGCTTGTCCACGATGCTTTAGCTCTATCTCTATGCCGTAGGGAGTTATGTTGGGATAGAGTCTACCTGTGTATTGTTTCTATCCTAGTGGGTTAGTTGCGGATAGGGCATCGGGGAGGTGTGGGAATGCCTTAGCTCTATCTCTATGCTGTAGACGGCTGTGCCTGGGATAGAGCATACATTGATGACATATAGGATTGGTTAGTTGCGAGCCCGGTTTGTGAGCCCTGGCCAGTAGGGGCTTAGGTACTGGTATGGGTAGAGCATCAGGAGAGGTACGGGGGTATCTTAGCTCTATCTCTATTCCATGATGGGTGCATGTTGGCCAATGGGGGTGTGATCCATGAGGTACCACACACTCGTGTATAGAGGTGCGGGGGTCACCAAACCTTTCTATAGCACATTGCAAACTTAAAACCAGACCACAAAGATAAAATGCTTGTTATTCATGCATAATATTGTGAAACTGTCTGATTGTCTTACTGAGCTAAGTTGTGAGCTCACCCTTTGTATATATACATGTTTTTAGATGTTGATGCAGGTTACACGGTGGATGATTATATGAACGCTTCAGTGTATGGTGGTGTTACTGCGTTGGATGTGCAGGCAGGAGAGGACGAGCATGACGCTTCATGCGAGTGCCCTTTCTGCGTGTACCTTTGATTTGATTTTTATTTATTTTCATTATTTTTGGTTGGATTAAAGTGATGTAATGGTATTATATTTATGGTTTGGATTTGAATAATTGGATACTTATTTAAATTATCAATAGATACTCGGTTCATTCTATTTTAAAGACTTCCACTGTACTATTTATATTCTGATTGTGGTTATGTGTAATGGTTTGTATGAGTGAACACGGCCTATTCGAGATCCTGGTGTGAACCGTTGGTTCAATGACGGTTCACTCACACCATTCTGGTTGGATCAGAATTAGGGTGTGACAACTTGGTATCAGAGCTCTCGGGCTTTGCCCAACAAACCGTATTGCACTTTAACTAAGTCAATGAACTGAGTTAGGAAAATTTAAAAATTTTAATACCAACACACCCTAAGCATTGTTTGATACCTGAGACGGATTAAGAAAGAGCATAATATTCTATACTAAATATGAAACTTAACATGTGCACATACACTAATTAGGTGAAGCATGAAAACTTTCATTAAATAAGAAAAAGAGTATCAGATAAATAGTGCTACAGGGTACAGTCCACAAACCGGACAGTTACCCTGTTATATAAACCGTCAAGTGAAAGAAAATAAAGAGGGACAATCATGGGGTAGGGGGCCTGGGAGGAATAGGGTCTGCTATATCATAATCTCGCTCGTAAGCGACCCTGAGCCAGTGCACCGGATCCTATGTGACTCTGAGGCTGCGAGCCAACTGCGCCAAGTCACGGCTCATCTCACGCTGAGCGTCCCTGATCTCCATAATCATACCCATCATGGTGTCGGGAGAAGGCTGAGATGGTCCAGCTGTAGAGGTAGACGGTGGTGCTGCAGGTGTAGGTTGTGGGATAAGCACTGGTGCTTCCCCAGCCATATCGTCATCATCACCCCCAGCCTCTGTCGCATAGGCCGCATTGGCTGCTGTTGCTGCTGCTGCTGCGGCTGCTACTCTCCCGAGTGGACGAGGGCGAGCCTCCAACTCGTCATCGCTAACGGGAAGATCGACCATCTGCATCCTCTGAATAGCCTCCCAGTCAATGTCGGAGGTCATGGTATCCTCAACAGTCACCTCGCCTCTCATGCTCACACCCAGGCGACGTAGAAGGAAGGTGATGATGCGACCATATGGAAGGTTACTGGCCTGATCGGCCAGGGTCGCCTGATGCATGGTCCGGATGATGAGGTAAGGGAGAGAGACCCGCTCCCCGGTGCAGACACAGTAGGTGATGTACTGAGTGAGCTGAGATAACTCACTGTAGTGGCCGCTCTGGGGCACAATGTCGTGCTGGATGATGCGGCTGTAGACTCGAGCTAAGGGCTTCAGACTAGCCGCCTTCATAGGAGCCCCAGGATTGAGGATCTGCTCTGCGATCTCTCGGCGTAAGTCCTCGCTCAGATAACCCTTCACCTTTGGAGGGCAGTATACTAAGTCTCCATCATTGGGTACCCCCAGCAGATCAGCTAATTGGTGGGTGTTGACGGAGATAGGTACACCCTTGACGTAGCTGGAAATGCGCAAGTCCCTACCCTGGTTGGGATCGTTGACATCCCCATGCAGATCTAGGTTAGCATAAAAATGCTTAACCAGGTTGGGACGGGTGGTATCTGTGTAGGATATTACCGGTACCCACCCAAGCGCGTCGAAAGCGGCTCGCACATCGAACCTCTCCAGCTGATCCAAGTTAACTCGACGCCCAGATTCGATGTTTTTGCTATCGAACCATGGGAAACGAGCTTGTGCCTTCAAGGATTGAAACCAACGCTCGTCGAATTGTGGAGCGGGTGGCTGAGAAGCGCGAACGCTCGAGCCATGAGGACGTTTGCTCAGAGCACGTCGTAGAGCCATTAAACTGCAAAACAAAAAGGAAATAAGAAGAAAATGTTAGATTTTGTCAAAATTTTGACAGCATAACGACTGTAATTCGAGAAAAAGCCTCGAACTCACCCAAAAACATGGGGAGGAGGACTTACGTAACCCCCACACTCTTCCAACAAACCAATCACAGGCAATTACAATAAGAAATTTCAAGAATTTGAGAAAAATCAAGAAATTTCGAATTTTTTTTGATAACCTAGGTTAAAAAGTGTAAAAATTCGATTTTTGTGAAAACCGTTCGGTGAAACCTCAAATTAGTTGAGGGCTTTTGCTCTTAGGGGTCCCTAAACTCTTTCTAAGCCGAAGGAAAAGAGTTCCTACGGTTGGAATCTCTCAATCAAAGAAAAACCTAAAATTCTACATAAAGACGATATGAAAAATTTATAAAAACTTGAAAGAGGGGGAAGAGACTTACCTGGAGACAATATGCCAAGTCCGAATCGCAAGAAAACCACTTCTAGAGGGACCGGTCAGACTGTAGAAGCTCGGAATGGCAGAGAGGAATCGCCATCGGAGAGAAAAGAGAAAGAAAAGTGAGAATTTTTCTCACTTTTCACGATTTTAAAAGCAAATCTGGGCATACCGGTCGATGGTTTTGCCTATACCGGTTGACCGGTATCCCTACAGGCATGCGACCGCTATGTCTCGGTCAGAATTTTAATTCTGATCGGTCGACTATACCGGTCGCAGCACTGTATACAGAGTGTCGACCGGTACCCCTCCAGGCATGCGACCGCTATGTCTCGGTCAGAATTTTAATTCTGATCGGTCGACTATACCGGTCGCAGCATATTCTACAGGGGTGTAACCGGTATGTTGCGACCGGTCAGCACCAGAATAGCCAGAAAAATCTCAGAAAAATTTTAGAAAATTTTGTGAAATTAAAAATTCTTTTGCGACTGTTTCGCCTTATATTGTTCAAGATTAACACCATTATTATTGTCTCCTTCTCAGATCCAAACCGAATAGTCTGAGATGGTGGGCGGAAACGGTCGTAGGGGTCGAAAGCGCCATCAGGCCAGGATGCGCCTCGAGGAAGAAGAACAGGTGGAAACAGGCCATGTTAGAGAGCCAAGTCTGGAAGTTGAGAAAGAACAGGTTCCAAAGGTACCGACAAATTTACTTGGCCCACCTCACAGGAATTCTGAGACCATTGTTACAAACCTGGTCTATCAAATGCAAGCTCAGCAGAAAGAATTCCTGAGCGAGATATTGAAGATGTTCAGGCCACCGGTTCTATTCCCACTGGAGGTACGCCCGAGTCTGGAGGGAATAATACTACACAACCGACGCATGGTAGTCCAGGGTTGATGGGCCAACCCCAGAATGTACCACCACCGCACCAGTTTTCGTCATCTTCTGATTATCAGGGAGCATATCTGTATCCACCACCATGGTACGGAATGAATACACAGGGACAACACGATCTGAGCAAGGCGGTGGATAGGTTCCTAAAGTTGAAGCCTTCATCATTCACAGGTAAGACAGGGAAACCATTGTGGCCAGCATAGTGGATTGCAGAAATGGAGAAGAATTTTCGACTGATGACTTGTTCAGAGGATGAAAAGGTCCTGTTTGCCACTCAGATGCTGAAAGAAGATGCAAATGCTTGGTGGAATTCTACACGGGCATATTTGGAGACGAAGCATGCACAGGTGGATTGGGAAGTGTTCAAGGTTGCCTTCTTCGATAAGTATTTTCCGAAGAGCTTCAGAGATCAGATGGAGAAGGAGTTCCTTAATCTACAACAGTCTCAGTCGACTGTGGATGCTTATCAGCAGAGGTACGAGGAGTTATTTTTCTTCGCACCGGCAAGTATGCAAGAGGAAGAGACCAAGACACGTAGGTTCACCATGGGACTACGTGGAAGCATCAGAGAGCACATATTGGGTCTGGACAAGAAAATTTACAATGAGGCTGTGCAGGTTGCGAGGGTGATAGAGTCCAGTCAGCGGGACAGTTTCTTCGCTCAGAACAGGGGGGTGAAGAGACCCGCTATTGAGAGTTCTGGTGGCAGTAACAATAGACCCTTCCGCCCATACAGGGCTCAGACCGCTACAGTACCTGCTAGGAACAATACGGCACCACCTGTGCCACAGAATGCCGGATTCAACCCGAATATCAAATGTTTCAACTATCAGCAAGTGGGTCATATTGCAAGGACCTGTACTCTACCTAGGAAGCAACCTCCCCAGCAAGGAAAAGTATATGCGGTCATCACTGAAGAGGCAGCCGCATCACCTGATGTGGTCACTGGTACGACTCTATCCCTTACTATTTGGCTTACTATTTTCATTGTGTGTATGCGCATGTAGAACTAAGGGATAATAAAAATTCCAAGAATTGTAAATGTAGCTGGTATACCTGCCAGAGTACTATTTGACTCTGGGGCCACGCACTCCTTTGTTTCTATTTTCTTTGGGAAGCGAATGGAGTTACCGATCAAGCACTTGAACCCAAGCTTGATAGTTCGCTCTCCGCTAGGAGTCGAAGTGGCTTTGACTGAATATTATGGGCCATGTACAGTACGTTTGAGGGTCGAGACTTAGAAGCAAGTCTGGTACTACTCGACATGGCAGACTTTGATGTCATTTTGGGAATGGATTGGCTAGGCCATCATTCAGCTATCCTCTTATGTGGTGAAAGGAAGCTTGTGCTTACAGACAAAAAGGGAAAGGAGTATAGTTTCACTGGGATCAAGCTATCTAGGAAGCGGAAGCTGATTCTCTCCGCCCTAAAAGCTAAGAGATGCTTAGAGAAGGGGGGAGTGGCGTATCTAGTATCTGTAGTCGACATCACTGCTGAGGTGCCAAAGATGAAAGATATAGATGTGGTTCGAGAGTTCCCAGATGTATTTCCAGAGGAGCTTCCAGGTCTACCATTGGACAGGGCTACAGAGTTTGTAATAGACCATATGCCAGGTTCGGCACCGGTGTCTAAAGCACCATACAGGATGGCCCCTACCGAGTTAAAGGAGTTAAAGACCCAATTACAAGAATTGTTAGATAAGGGTTTTATACGACCTAGCATATCGCCTTAGGGAGCACCTGTTTTATTTGTCAAGAAGAAAGACGGAAGTGTAAGACTATGCATTGACTACCGTAAACTGAACAAGTTGACGATCAAGAATCGGTATCCCTTGCCTAGAATCGATGATCTGTTCGATCAATTGGAGGGTGCAAAGGTTTTCTCGAAGATTGATCTCCGATCGGGGTATCACCAACTGAAGATCAAGGCCAGAGATATTCTGAAGACTGCTTTCAGGACGAGGTATGGGCATTATGAGTTTCTAGTTATGTCTTTCGGGTTGACCAATGCTCTAGCGTCGTTCATGGAACTAATGAACCAAGTGTTTCATGATATGTTGGACACTTCGGTCATCGTATTCATCGATGACATATTGATCTACTCAAAGGACATGAAGACTCATACAACACATTTGAGGGCAGTCCTACAACGGCTAAGACAAGAAAAGCTTTATGCTAAGTTCAAGAAGTGCGAGTTTTGGCTGAAGGAAGTGGCTTTCTTGGCCATGTAGTATCTGAAGATGGTATCAAGGTTGATCCAAGTAAGATAGCTGCTATAGTAGGATGGGAAGCACCAAAATCTGTTGCGGAGATTCGTAGTTTCCTTGGGTTGGCTGGTTATTATAGAAGATTCGTGGAAGATTACTCCAGGATCGCTGTTCCACTCACCAGATTGACCAAGAAGGGAGAGAAATTCATATGGACAGATGAGTGCGAGAAGTGCTTTCAGACTTTGAAGTCAAGACTAGTCTCTGCAGCTATCTTGACCATCCCAGAACCAAGCGTACCGTTTACTTTATATACGGATGCTTCAAGGTTGGGTATTGGGTGTGTATTGATGCAAGGAGAACAGGTGATTGCTTATGCATCAAGACAGTTAAAAGAGCATGAAAAGAACTATCCTATGCATGATTTAGAGCTAGCAACGGTTATACATGCAATTAAGACTTGGAGACACTACTTGTATGGTGAGAAGTTTGAGATTAAGTCAGATCACAAGAGCTTAACTTATTTTTCACTCAGAAGGATCTGAATATGAGACAGAGGAGATGGCTGGAATTGTTGAAAGGTTATGATTATGACATCTAGTACCATCCGGGCAAAGCAAATGTTGTGGCTGACGCCTTAAGCAGAAAGTGGGCATCGAAACCTGAGGCAGGACCAAGTACAAATGCTGCATTATGTGCCACAGCCTCAAGTTCAATTGAAGGCGATGAAGAGTATATTATAGAGACCGTAGAAGATCCAGTTGAGCAAGGCTTAATCCATAAGTTCACTATGATGTTCGCAGCTTTGAAGATCTCACCGGATCTAGTTGATGAAGTCAAAATAGCAACCCTACAGGATCCACATCTCAAGACAATGCACGAAGACTTAGAGAAGGGTACGAGCAATCCTGACTTTACCTTGGATTTAGACAAGGTACTCAGGTATCGTGGATGGTTATGTATACCTGAGAGTGAAGACTGCAATATCAGAGATCGAGTTATGATGGAAGCTCATTACACTCCATATTCAGTACATCCAGGAAGTACCAAAATGTAACATGATTTAAGAAGACTATATTGGTGGAGGGGTATGAAAGCAGATATAGCTCGTTTCGTGTTCCAATGTTTGAATTGTCAACAAGTTAAAGCAGAAAGGCAGAGACCAGCAGGTTTGCTACAACCATTACCGGAACCTACATGGAAGTGGGATTGCATTACTATGGATTTTGTCACTGGCCTACCTTTGACACCAAGGTCAGTGAATGTAGTTTGGGTTATAGTCGACCGGCTCACCAAGACAGCTCGATTTATCGTGGTCAGACCTCAGTATACCATGGAGAAGCTGGCCAAGTTGTATGTTGATAATATAGTCAGACTCCATGGCATCCCAGAGAGTATAGTATCTGACAGAGATCCCCGTTTACATCAAAGTTCTGGGAAGGATTACAGAAAGCTATGGGAACAAAGTTGAAGTTCAGTACAGCTTTTCACCCTCAGACGGACGGACAGTCAGAACGAACTATTCAAATTTTAGAAGATATGCTCCGAGCTTGTGCATTAGATTTCAAGGGAGCTTGGGATGAGAAACTATCACTTATCGAGTTTGCTTATAACAACAGTTATCAGGCTACGATTCAGATGGCCCCATATGAAGCACTCTATGGGAAGAAGTGTCGTACACTTCTGTTATGGAACGAGGTGGGAGAAAGAAGAATTGTAGGACCGGAGTTTGTTAAAGAAACTTGTCGAGTGATTGATCAGATCAAAGAAAGAGTAAAGACAGCCCAAGTTCGACATAAGCACTATGCGGATAATCGACGTCGAGATCTGGAGTTTACAGTGGGTGACAAAGTATTCTTGAAGATATCACCGGTGCAAGGTCTGAAAAGGTTTGGTAAGAAGGGGAAGCTATGCCCCAGGTATGTGGGACCATACGAGATATTGGCTAGACGTGGTAACGTAGCATATCAATTGGCTCTACTACCATCTATGTCAAGTGTCCATGATGTGTTCCATGTATCATTGTTGAAGAAGTATGTCAGAGATCCATCGCACATCTTGACAGCAGACCCCCCAGACTTGACTGAAGACTTAACATTTGAAGTGGTGCCTGTGATGCTCTCAAGCTGAAAGGTACAGCAACTTCGAACCAAGGATATCCATTATGTAAAGGTGCATTGGAGAAGCCAAAATGTCGAAGAAATTACTTGGGAAGAGGAGGGTGCAATGAGGAAGGAGTATCCTAATCTTTTCGACGATCAAGGTACGTTCTAATTTCGAGGCCGAAATTTCTTTTAAGGGTGGGGGAGTTGTGAGACCTACATGCAAATTTCGGGACGAAATTTTTTTTAAGGGTGGGGGAGTTGTAAGACTCGCACTCCGTAAACCCGGTCTAAACCTTGGTTTTGTGTCGTAGCAGGTCTTCTGATCATCACCGGGCCAGACGGGTCGAGCGGATGACAAACAGGTACAAAATCGGATCAAAGATGGTCAAATATTCATCATTATATGTTGACCAGTTGACGGTACCGGTCGATCGGTCAGCTCTGCGCAGCTGAGTGCGGAGATCCAGAATTGGATCTCTGTGGGTCCCATTTTCCTAAACCCTAATGCCTGAACCTTCCTAATCCTAATAGGGTTACTAAACCCTAATGTTAGCCTATAAATACACTCTTAAACCTCCTCAAATCCTTTCCATTATCTCTCACAAACTCTAGAGAAGAGAAGGAGGTTGGAAAGGAGAAGGAGCTTGGAAGAAGAAGGAGGTGCCGCCATTGCCGTTCGACGACGCTCACTTTACGCCAGTCGACGGTAAGTGTTTTAATCATTCTTCTTACCCTATGAATCTAGGATAGTTGTATGGGTAGATCAATATCATGCAAAGTAGGTATTGATCTAACAACCCTAAACTCGACCTTAAAACCCTAAGTTGCCGTCAAACCCTAGATTCGAGTTCCGAGATGATATTCATCGAAATAAGACTCGAATGAGTTGGGAATAACTGTAATTCAAAGCTTAGACTTAGTGGATAGGAGAAACCCTGAAAATCCAAGGAGATCGATCGACGGCAGTCAAAAAACCAAGTGTATGGTCTTCCGGAGACATACCGATCGACCATACCGGTTGCTAGTTTGCTCACAGAGCTGCAACCGGTATGTTGCAACCGGTCAGCTCTGAAAGGCTGGTTTTGGACTTTGTTGGTTTCCGACCAATGAGAAACCTTAAGGAAACTATTCTAATGAAACCCTAATAATATTGTAGGACTTTGTGACTTCCTGTTTGGATCTTGCGACGTAGAGCAAGCTAATAAACGAGCGTCAGGTAAGGGAATTTGACCTAAACCTAATAATTAATGGACAGTAAGTCGATGTTAATCACCTGATTATATATGATGTGATGTTTGTGCATATTCACATGCCATCTTTTAATTTCAGTTATTATTAGTCTTCATGCATTGTTAGGATGTGATTGTTAAGCATGTGATTGTTTTCGTTAGTGTGTGGAGTAGGGCATGGGCCTGGGATCGCTCCTCACACTAGCACCTTTTGTAGTATTCTGTCTTAACATGCTTGGTACGGGTGGGGCATCAGGGTAAGGTCGTGGTATGGTGGTCTCCGATGTTGATGCTGGCCTGGCCATGGTTATGTGGCATTGTGGTCTACGAGGTCGACGCTGGCTTGTCCACGATGCTTTAGCTCTATCTCTATGCCGTAGGGAGTTATGTTGGGATAGGGTCTACCTGCGTATTGTTTCTATCCTACTGGGTTAGTTGTGGATAGGGCATCAGGGGAGGTGTGGGAATGCCTTAGCTCTATCTCTATGCCGTAGACGGCTGTGCTGGGATAGAGCATAGATTGATGACATATAGGATTGGTTAGTTGCGAGCCCAGTTTGTGATCCCTGGCCAGTAGGGGCTTAGGTACTGGTATGGGTAGAGCATCAGGGGAGGTACGGGGGTATCTTAGCTCTATCTCTATTCCATGATGGGTGCATGTGGGCCAATGGGGATGTGATCCATGAGGTGCCACACACTCGTGTATAGAGGTGCAGGGGCCACCAAACCTTTCTATAGCACATTGCAAACTTAAAACCAGACTACAGCATAAAATGATTATTACTCATGCATAATATTGTGAAACTGTCTGATTGTCTTACTGAGCTAAGTTGTGAGCTCACCCTTTGTATATATACATGTTTTTAGATGTTGATGCAGGTTACACGGTGGATGATTATATGAACGCTTCAGCGTATATGAACTTTTGCCTATTGATTTTAGATGTTGTCTGTATTTGGGTTAGTCTCACAATGGAAGGCGAGAGAAAAATAAAATCAATAGGCAAAAGTTCAAGCAGAATCAAAATGCAGACAATAGTCATTCATACGGTCGATGGCCTACGGTCGCATGTTGTGCGACCATAGGTGTGACCTTCAAAACCCTGGCAACTTATCGAGACCCTATGGTCGATCATACGGTCGATGGTTTTGGTCGAATTGTGCGACCGTATGGTTCAAAATCAGGTTTTTAAACCTGTTTTTCAAAAATTTCCCACTCATTCTCCTTCTTCCTCCTACGGTATCTACTCAAATCGCCACCAGTGAGTTGCTACAGTGTCGACCATACAAACTTGGTGATTTTTCCATCGATCAACATCCATCACTCCATTCCTTGAGGTATGTTCTCTACTTTTCTCCATTTGTAAGCTTTCATACCTAGGGGTTTTTTTTTTGTCATTTGTAAGGTTTCCTTCTAATTAATATTTTTCTGATAGTAAAAATTTAATTTTTATTGGGGGCTTTTGCTATTGGCTACCCAATAGATAAAAGCCCCCAAGAAAATTTGAGTTTCATCGATTAGTTTAGTAGAAACTTAAAAATTCCCATTTTTAACCTAAATTTTAGGGTTTTTCCCCAATTGTCAAAATTTCTTCAAATTCGACCTACCTAGTTAAAATTTCAGATTGCATGAGCCTTGTAGGATGGTTTGGGACCAATGTAAGTCCTCCTACTCAAATTTTTGGGTGAAAAGTGAGGCTTTTCCCATTTTACGTCGTTATGCTGTCAAATTTTCAAATTTATCTGACTTGTTTTCTTATTTTCTTCTCTTGCAGTTATCATGGTTCGCATTAAGGTTTCTTGAGTTCATGACCCATGACACTTTAGGTCCGTTGAAGCAGAGGTGTGATATCCTTGGTTTGATCGGAATAAAGTTAAAGGGGGTCGGTGTGTGAACCTAGCCCATTTAGCCCTGTTTGATGTGGAAAGGGAGTTTGGTTACATGGGTTGGCTTCCAGTGATCTTGTACGAGGCTTGCACTCACCCGGACTTGGTCAAACAGTTCTACTGTCACCTACAGGTAGAAGGTGACTTAGAAGATATTGACAGGGGTAGAGAGCTTCGGATCACTAACTGGGTGAAAGGGGTTCCAATCTCTTTCAACTGTCAAGAGTTGGCTGATCTCCTAGGCATTTCCAACGATGTTCAGTTGGTTTACTGTGCACCCAGGGAGCCACTATTTTTATCTACATAGGTGCATGCAGAAATAGATAGCCAGATTCTTCAGGATGACCATTGGGAGATGAAAGCTATCAACCTGCATCCAGAGCCACGGGTTTACTATTAAATTATCCAGCATAATCTTATTCCCCAGGGTGGACACTACAAGATGATCTCACAGCTGACTCGAGCACTGGGCCGATCAGATCCGTACTAGGCAGCTTGTCTGCCTCCCATATATTATTCTTTGGACTATGCACAGAGCTACGTTGCCTGACTCGAGAGGTAAATTGCCCTATGGGTGGCTGATCTCCACCATGCTCGATCATCTACAGGTAGAACTAGTGGATGGGGGGATCCTTTAGGACACCTTCTTAGTTGACCTTGATTGGGAGGCCATCAACAGGATGGGCATGAGAGAGATACAGGTTAGTGATGATGAGAGGAATGCTATGAGACGTCCTCTTACTAGGGTAGCGGCAGCAGCAGCAGTAGTAGAGGTAGCAATAGAGGCAGCAACAGAGGCACATGAGTGTGATGATGAGGAGGATGATGATCGGATGTACATGGATGTAGATGCCATCCCTCCTCCATCGCCATAGCATTCTATTAGAGCTAGCCCTTCTAGAGCTTCTCATTCAGCTGGCCCTTCATACCCACCACCAGATGACATGATGGGGCTGTTATGTGAGATTAGAGAGGCTCAATGCTTGACTGATTGGAGAGTATGAGAGCTTCTAGATGCCCAGCGCCCTACAGACCAGCTGGTAATGGATCTGACGGCTAGTCTCCGAGCGACACTGACTTAGGTGGCCTGGCTTGCGAGAGTATATGCTGAGGACTACGATAGAGATCGTGAGGCACCTCCTCCTCCATCACCTCCAGCTCCATGATTGCCATTTATATTTTATTCCTTTTTATACTATAGAGTAACTGTCTGGATTGTGGACTGTACTCTGAATTTGATGTATATTTGTCTTGTTTTTTATTCGGTATATATATATATATAATTGGTTTCCCCTTTACATATGTAGATTATTCTCTTTCTTTGTTTATGTCTCATACAATACAGGTGCTTATGGTGTGTTCTTATTACAACTTTTAAATTTTATTCTAACTCAGTTCATGACTCATGTGGAAGTAGTTAGGTCAATGGGTGAAACCTGAGATGCTCTGATTCCAAGTTGTCACACCCCAATTCTAGTCTAACCAGATTAGTGTGATGAACCACCAATAAACCAACGATTCAATCAAGATCTCGTATAGGTCATACCCACCGTATCAAACCATACACACATTCCACGATAATAATCAGAGGTAATAAACAAATAAGCAGAAGTCTTACAGATAATAAACTGAGAGTCAAACAGTGATAAATAAGTATTTAATCCAATTATCTCCAAACGACAAGACATAAAAATAAATAATCAATTACATATCTGATGTTCAAATTATAACTAAACTTAAGCAAAATCACATTGGTTGCACTTGCATGATAAATCATGTGTATCTTCTTCAGCTTCTACGTCCACCGCAACAACGTGTCCATACGTCGGCGCATTCATATATTCTTCAATAGTAGGACCTGCTTCATCAACTAAAAACATTTGACGTCGAAAGGGTGAGCATACATCACGACTCAGTGAGAAAACAAAACAATGTAAGAAACATATGCATGCATTCAATTCATATCTTTGGTCTGGTTTATAAGTTTGCAATATGCTATAGAAAGGTTTGGTGGCCATCGCAACTCTATACACGAGTGTGTGAATCAGCCCAATGGATCAAACACCATTGTTGTCCCACATGCACCCACCATGGAATAGAGATAGAGGTAAAGTGTCCAGATCAAACACTGCCAACACTTCCCCTGATGCCCTACCTATACCAACACGTAAGCCCCTATTGGCGAGGGCTTGCAAACTAGGCTCGCAAATAACCAATCCTAATGCCAAATAGTTATCCAAGGCCTCACCCAAGTATCCTTCAATACATCCATAGAGATAGAGCTAAGGCCCTCCGATAGAGTCATAGACTACACGGTCAGAGACCACCTCCCTAGATGCCCTACGACATAATAGTTTTGCTAAGATAATGGTGATATGATGATGTTAGTAGGCAAGAATTGAGTAGAGATAGAGCTAGAGTCTGGTGATGAGGTCGAAGACCACCATGCCAGGTCCTCCCCCTGATGCTCCACTAGCATCCAACACACCAACCATACACATACATTCACATGCCTATTCCTAGCATCATCATCATCATCATATTATAAATAAACATAATTAAATATACATGAACAGTAATAGCAGGAATATTGGATGACATGTGAGATGCACGTTACAGGCATACAAGCATTGAATCAATCATAGCATTGGACTCAATAAAAATAAACAGTTTGTTATTATCCAATTAGTTTAGTTCTTGTTCCCTCACCTGTTAACAATACTTGATGTCCTTTCATGCCTTGAAATTCTCTTTGAATTGATTTAACAACCTAAAAGTTATATGAATTTAAGTTAGGGTTCATATGTGACATGTTACAATAGTCAGATATCGAAACAAAGCACTGATAGGTGTCTGATTAGTCCTATGGTCTCATGCTCTATCAACCTTACTGTCTACGGTCGATACCCTACGGTCGCATATAGTGCAACCGTAGCTGCAACCATATGATTTTTGAAATCTTCTCGAATGTTTATGGTCGATCCTCTGGTCATACTGGTCATGCTATGGTCGACCGTAGCTGTGACCTTGAGATTTTTGGTCATAGTCTACATAAAATTCGACTTCTTCCTGGGTCAATTCTTCAATTCTTCTATTCTTCATTGGGGTTTATTCTAAGGTCATCCTTTGGCCGTCATTAGTAATTTCTTATCAACCCTAATCATCAAATTTACTCCTCATGGTTCTCCTTGGGATTTTCTCAAGGAAATCACATAGATCATAATAGGTTGATATTGCCTATTTTCCATAGAAGTCTTATTCCTTAGGGTTTACATCTCCAGAGATTCGTTTCATACCTTTGCTTGTGATAGAGAGCCAATCTCTTCTCAGCAAATTCTTCTCCTTAGCTTTTTCTTCTTCTCCTTCTCTTCCTTCTCTTCCTTTTCTTTCTCTAGGGTTTACTGATGTTTTAAAAGAGTGAAAAAGGGCTGAGGGATGTCCTTTATACAGAGGAAAACTCTCTATATAAAGTCCTTTTTCAATTAGGAAAGTAATCCCTTAGTTTAGGAAAATTTCCAAAACTTGGAGTCTGATCTGGGTTCTCACGGTCGATCATACGGTCACATAAGCCGTCGACCATAGGGTCGAAATTATCCACCATGGGTTTTGGATTTGAGATTTTTGGTTCCCTTCCTTATGGTCGACCATACCTACCCAGGCATGCCACCTTAGGTATGTTTTTAGTGTTTTTAACTCGATTCTCATACCTGATTTGTGATCTATCTTCACACGCTCTGTCCACTTGGTCTTGGAATGATGGAATGACCTAGCATGACATGGTTAGACCAAGTTAGTGGAGTGCAGGTCTTACAACCTACGCGTCCATGTAGGTTGCAGCCCATGACTTTGCTGTGGGGTCCGCTAAAAATCGTATCGAAGTCACATTTAAAAATCCAAAACTTGCATTGGGATCCACCAACTTGTCATATGGTTTCACTTAGGCTCCTAGACATTGGGGATCGTCTCAGTTTTTCTCAAAACATAATGGAGAGCATTCTGGGGTTGATCAACTATCATTCTTGGAGAGTTTACTCGCCTCCCCTGTAGTTTTCCAAACTTTCTCTTACCACTCCCACTTTGCTGTTTACACTCCAGTAGAATGTTCAGCTAGGGATGGCAAAAATGGGGTGCTTACACATGTGTCGATACCTGATTGGGAGAGGCCTATTCTCCGTATTAGATGCCCCTTGCTCTTGCCTGCTTCTTGAAGGTGGGGAGAGCAATATATCTTTCTGTTCTTTGTTCGAGGCCCATGAGGCTGCCCTTGGAGAAATCATAACGGTTACCTCTTGGGCGGGATTTTTAAATTTTTAATTATGGGTCCCATCACTTGCCTTGTTTTTAGTCGATCGCCCTGTCATGTCATAAACGTGGCCATAGGAGGACGAGTAGGGTGCGTCCACGTGGACTTTTACTTTTACGAAGCGACAGTTACAGTTGTTTCTTAGGTTACTAGCCCACTATGACCTACGTTCGGATTTTTTACCCAAAAGTATAGTCCTTATATACTGTTCATCTTCCATACTGTCTTCCTTCTGCTTTCTTCTTCGATCTTCTCTGGGTTTTCTTGCTGTTCTTCCTTCATTCTTCTATGTACAACGCTCCGTCTATACTTACTATCCACAAGTAAGTATGGGTAGGTTTAGGAAACTCACCAGTAGGGAAGATACTAACCCTAAAGAGGAAGCTCAGGGCTTGGATGCCGCAAGGCGACGTAGCCAGGTTTCTACTTCCGTTGCCATCCTTCGTCATTCTTGAGGATGGATGGGGTTGGTATAATGAGGCCCGTAGGGCTAGGGCTGTTCAAGCTGTCTAGATATGGGCAACAAACCCTGGGCCCCAACAATCTTCTAGAGTTCCTTTCGGTACTAACTATGATGCTAGTAAGATAGCAAGCCGGATGACTCAGGGTTGCCTAGATGCCATTAGGGAGCTTTACAAAGTCCCTGAAAACTTCATATTCACGCTACCAGAACCAAAGGATCGAATGTATACTCCTCACAATGATACCATTGTGGTGTACGAAGAAATATTCCAGCTAGGGTTTCGGCTTCTTCCTCCCCCCTTTTATTTTGAGTTTCTGGATAGTTACAAATTGACACCTCCATAAGTTACCCCTAATAGATGGCGAGAGATTACTAGCTTTTTAGCTCACTTAAGGTTGGGTGGCTTGCCTTCCAAGGTCGCCCTCTTCAAAAAATTCATTCGCCTTGTCTTCGGATCACCCACTGCTGGGGAAGGTTGGTACTAATTCCAGCGTCGAGGTGATTCGTCATACACCTTGGCGAAAGGCGTCATCACCTCCCACCATAATTGGAAATTCAACTTTTTCTTTGTCTTCTGGGATCCCTTACCCCGGGACACTTGGCCTTGTAACATTTAGTCCAAGCCTATCCTGTCCTTGGTCAACACTGTCCCACTAATTAGCTAGGACTTGAAAGAGTTTTTTGAGGCAATCTGCGCCGTTCCTCCCCCGATAGTAGAGCAGTTGACTGACTTCTCATTTCTCTGAAATGCTGGCCTGGGTAAACCCTATTTTTACAACTAACTCCTTTTTTTTGTTTTATATGGCACTTGACATTCACTTTTCTGGTTGACAGTGGACATCGGATTGAAAGATCTTACTGAGATCGTGATGGCTGAGAGCCTTCTAAAGGAGACCGATGTGGTCGAGGCCCAAACTTCCATGGGTCCTCGAGAAGATACTACTGAGGTCATTGAGCCTGTTAAGGTTGTGGAACAGTCTTCCCCTCTTGTGGTTTTTTCTCTAGGGCAAGAAGTCGGCGTAGCTGAGGGCGGTGTCGAGGCAGAGGAAGTTGAACCCGAAGGGGGTACGGAGCTTCGTACTTGTGAAAAGAGGAAGTGTCGTCATGAGGAGAGATATGAGAAGAAAAAGAAAAAGAAGAAGAAATCTTCCTAGAATGAGGGGGAGTCTCGAGGTATAATTCTTCTCGTCCACTTATTTTTCTTTGACAACTTGATCTTGATTTTACACCTTTTGCTTAGCAGTTAGCCGTGCGAGGGACCATTCTGCTGAATTCACTCATCCCAAGAACATAGAGGATGATGGGATCCCTTTTGTGGCCGAGCTCAACATATCAACCCTTTAATTGGCCCTCTGAGCTCTCGCCGTTGTAGAGGAACTCATCCTACCTATGAGGCTTCCCATGGACGAGGAAAACTACGACAATATGACACTCGGCGAAGCCTTTCACCGCAAAGCTTGTCATCATATCGAGGTAATTATTGTTGGTGTTGCTTTCTTTTCTTTGGCATTTCCTGTATCATGATTTCCTTTTTCTTGCAGTCTGGCCATTTCTTGCACAGAGCCCGGGAAGCTTTTGTCAACGTCGAGGCTTGGCTGGATTTGGCTCTTCAATGGTTGTTTGATGCCGAGACTCATCGGGATAAAGTCTATGCTCTCCCCAGAGGGTATGAAGAATAGAATCTGAAGTCTCAGGGACGGGAAAAGGACCTCGAGGAGGAGGTCAAAAAGTTGAACGTAGACATTGCTAAGGTCGAGAACGAGAAGGCCATGCTTCAACAGGAGTGGGATGACGCTGAGGATAGAGCGAGGGAGGACCAGCATTTATATGATGGTCTGCAGGAGACTCGCGTGCGCCTTGAAGATGAAGTTCAGAATGCTAAGGCCACTATTGAAGCAACATAAAAGATTATCCAAGATGAATGCATCGCTCACAGTGCTACTTTGGCAAGACTTGAGGCTAGTTCAGAGGTCAGAGTTCGAGAGGTAGGGAGGAAAGCCTTGGAAGATTTTAAGACTGGGACAGAATACAAGAGGACGGTGACAAAGTCTTTGCTCAAGCTGGTGATGCCGATTTTGACTGAGACACTTGATTTTGTTTGGGCCACATATCCCCATTTTGGTTACTAGTTAGTTAGTGCTTTCAAGAAGCTTCTTGGAACCACTGCCACTCCGAACGCCTCACCATTCCTGTCGCTCCCTTCTTCTTCTGATCAACTTGTCTCTCTGCCTTTGGAGGTTACCACCGAGGGTCAACTTACATCCGACCTTCCTAGATTGATACCTCAACCAAGCCAAGTTGAAGTGATCTCTCCTATAGAAGTTCCAATTCCCCCCTCAGAACAAGTCCTCCCCATGGCCGAGCCATGAAGAAGAATGCTGAAATCGAGAAAGTTCTCTTTTTTTTTTTTTTTTTTTTTGAATGTATAATCAATGAACAAGTTTTTTCTTCACTCCTATGGTTTTTTTTTTCTCTGAGATTAACTTTTGACATAGGATAATTATCCACCCTTGGAGCTTCGAGGCCCTTGGGGCAGCCGAGGGAGTCGAAGATAGATTCTTCCAATCAGAGGTTCACATCGACAGAGTTGGCCCTCCATGCTTTGGCGCCTCAAAATGATGCTAAAGCCAGTACTTATCCTTACTTAGGATAATTATCCACCCTTCGAGCTTCGAGGCCCTTGGTGCAGCCGAGGGTGTTGAAGATAGATTCTTCCAATCAGATGTTCGCGTCAACAGAATCGACCCTCTGTGCAGAGGTTCATGTCGACAGAGTTGGTTCTCCATGCTCCAGTGCTTCAAAATGATGCTGAAGCAAGTACTTATCCTTACTTAGGATAATTATCCACCCTTTGAGCTTCGAGGTCCTTGGGGCAGCTGAGGGTGTTAAAGATAGATTCTTTGAAAAAAGGTTCGCGTTGACAGAGTTGACCCTCCATGTTTCGACTCCTTGAAATGGTGCTTAAACCAGTACTTATCCTTATTTAGAATAATTATCCACCCTCCGAGCTTCGAGGCCCTAAGGGTAGCCGAGGGTGTCAAAGATATTTTTTCATTGATAAGTACATCATATTTCTTGTAATCAAGTATTTTTATTGATTTTTACTTAATTTAAAACACTTTAAGATAAAACTTTTGTAAATTCGATGCATTCCACGTCCTTGGGATAGCCTCGCTGTCCATTCTTTGTAGGTGGTATGCCCCTATCCTTATTGTTTATATCACTTTATATGGTCCCTCCCAGTTTGGAGCCAACTTTCCTTGTTTAGTAGGTTCCGAGGTCGAGGCCTTCCTTAGTACTAGGTCACCTAATTGGAACAGTTTCTCCTTCACTTTCTTGTTGTAGTGATTGGCGATCCAAGCTTGGTATGCGATGTTCTTTAGGTGGGCCGCCTCCCTTACTTCTTCTAGGATGTCAAGGCCTATCAACATATTTTCTCTATTTGTTTCTTTATTGAAGTTTGCTGTTTGAAAGGACTTGTGGACGACCTCGATGGGTATTACCACCTTTGCACCATGGCTAAGCATAAAAGGTGTTTCTCCCATGGGTGTTCTGTTGGTTGTCCTGTACGACCAGATGATGCTCGGGACTTCCTCATCTTATCTTTTCCTTTCCTCTGTCAATCTGTCTTTTAATCCACTTAGGATTTCTTGGTTTATTACTTCCTCTTATGTGATCCTCTTCTTTAGACCCTCGAGGATGGTTCTATTGGTGATTTCGACTTGTCCATTTGATTTTGGATGGTGTACCGAGGTGAAGTATTGGGAGACCTTGTATTGTTTACAGAAGCCTTGAAATTTATTCAAATTCAATTGCTTCCCATTATTTGTAACCATTGCTTGCGGTATCCCATATCGGTAGACCACAGAGAGTTTGAGGAATTCTGCCACCTTTGATGCTGTTATCTTGGGCATCGATTTCACTTCTATACATTTGGTGAAGTAGTCGAGCGTCACAATCAGGAACTTATTTTGCCTCAATCCTACGGGAAACGGCCCTAGGATATCCATTCCTCATATAGCAAATGGAATTGGGCTTGCTATGGTCTGTAGTGGTGCGGCAGGCTGATGCTAGATTTTGGCATGCCTATGGCATTGTATGTATTTATTCATGTACTCCTCACACTGTCTTACTATGCTGGGTAAGTAGTAGCCGTGTCTTATTAGTTTTTGTGCCAGAGTTCGTTCTACCTGATGACTGTCGTAAAATCCTTCATGGATGTCTTCAATTGCCCCTTGAGCATCTGAGGATCGTAGGCATCTTAGTAGCGGTAGTGAGAAGGCCTTATTGTACATTACATCTTCATATATGACATACCACTTTGACCTGCTTTGTATTTTCCTTGCCTCCTTGTGGTCATCCGGGAGTATACCATTTTTCAAGAAGTCTTGGATCACATCCATCTAGCAGGGCTCGTTAGTGACCATGTTGACATCGGCTTCCTTTGTGATGCTTGGTTTTTCAAGGTGGCTTATATATATTGAGTTATTGTTGACCTCCGAATTGTTCCCCAACAGTTTAGACAGCTCATCCGCCTCAAAGTTATCTTCCCGATCAATGCTCTGGATTTTGAAGCCTTAGAATTCCGATGCTATTTCTCTGACTTTCCCCAGGTAGGCTTGCATTTTTGCCACCTTTGCCTCGTAGTCTCCCGTTACCTGCTTGACCACAACCTGAGAATCACTATGGGCGGAGATGTGTGTAACCATAAGGCACCTTGCCAATTGGAGTCCAATGATCAACGCCTCATACTCAGCCTCATTATTGGTGACAGGAAAACCAAATTTAATTATGCTTTTGATTGTAAAACCCTCTGGGCTGACTAACACCACTCCTGCCCCAGTTTTGTTCTCGCTGCTTACCCTATCTACAAATAGTGTCTAGGGTGGCAAATTTGGCTCTGGAGTAGGGGTCGGAGGCCGTATTTGTACAATAATGTTAGGGTCTTCAGGGTCGTCCACCAACATACTTTCGATCAAGAAATCAGCTAAGGCTTAGGCCTTAATAGCTGTCCTTGGCTTGTACTAGAGGTCGAACTCCCCAAGGTCTACTGCCCAATTGATCATCCTCCCTGACATGCCATTTCTTGCGAGGAACTTCTTCAAAGGTTTTGTTTTCAAAACCTCAATAGTATGAGCCTAGAAGTAGGGTCCCAACTTTCTTGCAGCTGTTACTAGTGCCAGAGCATGTTTTTCTATGGCTTGGTATCGGATCTTGACGTCCAGTAACATTTTACTTACGTAATATATTGGTCGTTGTATCTTTTTGACCTCTTTAACTATCACGGTGCTAACTTCCACCAAGGAGATAGCTAGATACAACTGGAGCTCCTCCCCTGTCTTGGGTTTGACAAGCACTGGTGGGGTCTATAGGTACTTTCGTAGTTCCCTGAATGCCTGTTGGCATTCTGGAGTCCACCCAATTTTTTTGTTTCCTTTAAGCATCTGAAAGAATGACATACATCGATCTGCCGATCTTGACATGAAACGTCTAAGGGCGGCGATCCTCCCTGTCAACTCCTGTACTTGTTTTATATTCTTGGGTAGCTTTATGTCTTGTAGGGCTTCTATTTTTGTGGGGTTAGCTTCTATCCCTCGTTGGGATACCATGAATCCGAGGAACTTCTCCTAGTGTACCCCAAAGGCGCATTTGATCGGTTTTGTTTCATGTTGTGTTTTCATAATACCTCAAAGGCCTTGCGGAGGTCGTCAATATGTGTTCATGCCTTGAGGCTCTTCACTAGGAAGTCATCGACATATACTTCCATGTTTTTTCCCATCTGGTCCTTGAAAATTTTGTTTACCAGATGCTGGTAGGTGGCTCCTACATTTTTTAGGCTGAAGGGCATGACTTTGTAGCAATATGTCCCTTGGCTCATAATGAAGCTCGTGCTTTCTTCGTCTTCTTTCCTCATAGAGATTTGGTTGTACCCTAAGTAAGCATCCATAAAGGATAGTAATTCATGTCCTGATGTGGCATCTATCAATTGATCTATCCGAGGCAAGGGGTAACAATCTTTAGGGCATGCTTTATTAAGGTCAGTATAATGAATACAAATCCTCCACCTATCCCCTGATTTAGGCACCATTATAACATTAGACAACCATTCTGGGTATTTAACTTCCCTGATAAATCCAGCTTGGAGGAGTTTTTCAACCTCCTTCTTTATTATTTCTTATCGATCTGGTGTAAAATTTCTCTTTTTCTGCCTATAGGTCAATGGCTAGATGGTGCTCCATGAGGTTTCTATCAATGCCTGGCATGTCTGCTGTCGACCAGGAAAACACATCGACATTTTCCCTTATGAAGGAGATGATCTTGTCCTACATCTCCCCTTGCAAGGTGACTCCGATTTGAAAGGTATGATCAGTCTGGTCTTCTGATATTGGTATCTGTATCAGCCCTTCCGTAGGGGTTCCTAGATGAGGGAGTATTTTTTTAGGATCTGGATCATCTCTGAGGTCCTCCAGGATGATAGACTAGACCGAGGCCTTTCTTTTCTTTTTGGTTGTTTCTTCCTCTCCTATGAGGAGTGAGGCCCCTGGTATTCGTCCTAGTTCTATGTCATAGCATTGCCGCGAGATCCTCTAGTCACCACGGCATTCTCTAGTTCCATGGTCAGTGGGGAACTTGATCACCTGATAATATGTAGATAGGTAGCTTCAAAGGCGATGCAGAGATGGTCGTTCGAGGATGACATTATAACTGACTTGGAGGTCGACTACCAGGAATTTTACATTGATAACCTTTCGAGCTGGTTTCCTCCCGATCATGAAGGGTAAGCGAATCCCTCCTTTTATAGAAACTGAGTCTCCGGTGAACCCTGTTAGGGTGTGGACAGCCAGTCCCAACATCTCGTCGCTGAAATTCATCCTCTGGAATGTATGGTAATACATGATGTCTACCGCACTTTCTGTGTCCACCATTATTCGGCTGACATCAAAATCTGAGATGACCATTGTGATCACCAAGGCATCTTCGTGTGGTGATATGCTGTTTATTAGGTCATCGTCGCTGAAGATCATTAGGTCCCCGATTCTTGACTTTTTTTGGGGCAAACTTAATGTCATTCAGTTCCCTTGCGTAAGCTTTTGATGACCTTGTCAAGCTATTTCCTACTGCTGATCCACCTATGATCACATATGATTTGGGTATGACCAATTGTACTTTCTGAACTAGTCTGTCGAGGCCCTTTGTTATGATGTGCTCAGGGAGTCTGATCTTAACCCATGGGAGGTCCATTTGGTAATGCTTCTCCCAAAACTCCAATAGTGCTTTTGCCTTTGGTCCCCCTCGCCCGTAGCCAGGTTTTGGGGGCATGTTCTTATCATAGCATTGAACCGAGAGTCCATTCTTGAGGTCTTTTTTAATTATGGTTGCGGGTTTTGTTCGCCCTCCATCTTACTTTTCTATTTCCCTTGGCCGTTTGGGGGCAGCTTTGATCATATATGTAGCCCCAATGGTGGGTCGTACTGGGGATGGGGTACTTCTCGCCCCATCATCTTCTTTGTCATTATCATCCTTTCGACCTTTGTTTTTTCGACCTCGGTCTGGTAGTCATCAAGGATTTTCGAGGGTGCCCCAGGTGGTGCTGGTCTTTTGTTATCCATATACTTTTTGAGCTTGCCATTTCGGGTCAACTCCTCGATAGCATCTTGTAGGTGTCGGCACTCTTTAGTTGCGTGCCCATGCTTGTTGTGGAAGGTACAGAATAGCTTCAAATTTCTGTTTTGAGACTCGATATTCATTTTTCTTGGCTTCCGGAATGTGGTTTGGGACTTTTCCACCATAAATATTTCCTCTGGGGTCTTCCGGAGGGGTTGATAATCCTCGTATGGCTGGAAGCTTGGGCCTTCTGCTCTGGCGGTCTTTTCATTCTTTTGCTTTTTGGAGGACTCTCCCTTAAAGTTTAGATCGCTTGGCTTTGCTCTACATTTCTTTTCTGAAGCAGGGAGTGGAGGCTTCTCTGCTGTCTTGTCCTTTTTAGTGGCCATGTTGGCCATGGCATACTTTTCACACCGCGCCTGTAATTCTGCCAGCATGATGGCTGGCTTCTTGGCCAGGAAAATATCAAATTTTGATATCTGATTCCTCCTTTGAGGGTGGTCTTGTGGACTGAGTCTTCGAGGCCTTGGACTTGTAGGGCCTCAAGGTTGAACCTGTCAAGGTAAGCTCTGAGGGTTTCACCTTCCTCCTGGACACCATCCCTCAAGTTATAAGATGTTTTCCTCTGGCTCTGTCGGCTTTGGAAATGACTCAAGAAGTGAAAGGCAAGTTCTTCAAAGGAGTTTATCGTCCTTCGTGGTAGGCTGTTGTAACAAAGTTGTCTTGCTCTTTTGAGAGTTACTGGGAACACCTGACAAACTATATCCTCCTGGTGAGCATGTACTGCTATCTACGCCACGTAGGACTTGAGGTGGTGTTCTAGGTCAGTGGTTCCATCATAGGCCTTGACGGTTGGCATTGTAAAGCCTCGCAGGAGTCGAGTCCTCATGATGTGCTTAGACAGAGCGCTCTCCATAGAATACACATGTCAAGGGGGGCTCGATCGACCTACCTTTATTCGTTATAGATCAGCCCTTAAGTTTTAGAGCTCTTCTTCTACATTTCCCTTGATCTAATGAGGTTGAGCCTTTCCCGTAGCTCTTTGCAGTCTGGCTGCATCCAACCTTGCCTGGACTTCCTCTCGTGGTAGTTGCGGGCCCAAGCATTCTAAGACAGGAACTCTGCTCACACTCCAGTAAACACTTGTGGTTGAGGTGCTGAAAGAGGATGCTTGACTTATAGCATGCGATCTCCCAGGTATGCTTCTTACTGTTCTCCTGGATTGATGGCTTACCGACCCTTGAGCTCGAGGTGGTTGTGCCCCTTGGGCTTCTCTTGGGGCTGCTCTTGCAGGTGGAGGAACCTCCCTGGTGTTGCGTGGTTCCTGTCATCCCCGATGCTCGGGAACGCCTTGGTTTCTTTCTCTTTGCCGCATGCCGTGGCAGGCTGGATGTTTGTCGTTGCCGACGGATCCAGTAGCCATTTGGTTAGGAGCTCGAGTTGGTAAGTAATGTTATCAAATTGCTCCCTCATTACATACTGAGGAGAACCTGTAGGAGAAACTTTTTGCTCGTTGTCGAGGTTGTTAACCGCTGGGATGGGGGCTTCATCTGCTCCAAGGACATTCACTGGAAGAGGTACGCCCCGTGGAATGTCTAACCTCGGAGGGAAGTTCCTCCAGCATTGCTATTGGCTGGTAGTTGGTTGTTCATTCTTTTTCAGGATCTAGTTTCAATCAGTGACATTCACTAGGTCAAATATGCAAGCTTCTACAGTTTCCCATAGACGACGCCAAACTGTTGTCATCCCAAATTGGATTGGTCTTTAGCTCGCCTGTAGTTCCTACAAAATGGAAGAAGGGACACCGTAGTGAGGATCGAGTGTAGACACCCTTTTGCCACTTCGATGCCTAATTCAGTTTGAGGGACAAACAGTATGGGACAGGTAAGAAAGGTTGTCCCTTTGAGTGAAGGGGATTCGGGTAGCTAGTTTGCTCTGAACTTAAATGCTAGAAAAATGTCTATGTGTTTACTTGGGTATGCTTCTTCTATTTATAAGTTGGGAGTGACCTGGATGTGGGAGTTGGACATGTCTTATGTTGTGACAGGTGATCTTCTGCTGAGTCATCAGGTAGTGAGATCTCCTTCTTAGGATTTCATTGACTTGATGAACAGCTAGAGAGGAAATTCGATCTCTGTATTTATATGGATGGGCCCCCTACTTGTAGATCACAGTACAACTGGTGTGCAACGTGTGGATCTATATGTCGAGGTCTGCTTGAAGAGGTGTCGAGACTACAACGTGGAAGAGATGGCAAGACCTCCATACTAAGGAGGCATCGAGGCTCCTATCCTGGTGAGGCTCCAAGGCTTATAGGACATCCGAGACCAATAAGGCCACAATGATCCGAGACTAAGAAGGACGCGAGGTTCCGAGGCTTTTTACTATTCTCATTGGTGGTTTCGATTGATCAAGAGCTGCTTTTGTCTTATATGTGCATGTTTAAGTATATGAATGTGGACCTTCTCTCAAGGGCTTGGGCCCTAATATACATGTGTCAATGCCTCGTTGGGAGAGGCCTATTCTCTCATATCAGTAGGCATGTACGCAGGTGATCAATTCAGATATGTAATAGGTAAAAGTGTGTTACCTCTTCTTCTTTCCTCTAATATGCTTTCTTTTTCTCTTCAGTTTTTCTCGTTTGCTTCTCTTTCCCGCCCTCATGCTGTTGTTGTTGCTGCTTCTTCTTCTTCTTCTTCTTCTTCTTCATCTTCTTTCCCTTCTCCTCCTCTATCTCTTTGATCTCTCCTTACGATCTGATTTTTTTTCTTTTCTTCTCTCCTCTCTCACTGATTTCTTTTTCTCCATTCCTTTATGGCTGATTCTCCTTTAATTCTTTCTCTTTCTCTCCAATCTTTCCTCACTAGTCTTCCTTTTTCGATTTAATTTCTCTCAATCAGATTCTTTCTTTCTTAATCTTCTTTCTTTTTATTGTTTACCTTTCCATCTATAGCTCCAACCGAACCCAAGCTGGTCCATTTAGCAATCTCTCTCTTTCCTTCTCTCTAAATCTCCCAGCTCTCCCCTTCTTCTCTATTCTATCTGGGCCTCTTTCCATCTCTTATTTGGTCTCTCAATCTTTCTATTTTTCTTTTACCTTCTTTCCTTCTCTTTATCTTTCTCTTGAAATTCTTTCCATTAACTTTTCTTTCCAATTTTATTGGTCAATCTCTCTTGATCAAGTTCCCATTCTTATATTTCAAATCCAAGAATCTCATCGCTTCATATTTCTCTCACTATCTTTCTCTATTGGAATCATATTGACCCCATACAGTCTTCTTTCCTTTTTTTCTTCACTTTCCATCTCCTTGTCTTTCTCGGCTAGCTTGGTCTTCCTTTCCATTTCTGTCTTCTCCCTGGCTCCCCCAATATTCTTTCCTTTCTCTAGTATTAGAGTCCTCCACTGACTTTTTTTCTCTCTTTTTCACTTTCCAATTCAATTTCTTTCTCTCAATCTCTTATTCTCTCTCAAACTCTCTCTCTCTCTCTCTCTCTCTCTCTCTCTCTTTTATATATATATATTTTCTTTCTATTTAGAACCCTCTATCAGATTCCACTCCATTCTCCCTCGGATTCTCTCTTAGAGCTTCCTTTCTTCATTCCTTTCCAAATCCCACGGCTAGCAGACACATACCACAATATCTATATATACTATGTATAATATACCTAATATATGATGAGTAATATATGAAATATATCACATAATATAATATGTACAACCAATCAGACAATAGTATCTAATATGCATGCATAGGTGCCTATCCCGATTTGGTCTGAACCAACTTGAGTTAGGTTGGGCTAGACTAACTAGGGTTGACTGGGCCAAACTGGTTTGGATTGAGTTGACTAGACTGGGTTTTCTCTCTCTATCATTTCATGAGCCATTTCGGCTATAATTCCGTATGAAATCTTTCGACAGCCTCTGCTCTAAATTTTCCACGTCCACTTTGAAGGGCACCAAAATGTAACACATTGGGGACCACTTCAATTCAACTTAGAACACCATAGAGAGCACTGGGACTGATCGACTATCATTTTCGGGAGAGTTTCACTTGCCTCCCCTGTACTTTTCCAAACTTTCTCTCACCTCTCCCACTTTGCTATTTACACTTCAATAAGACTTTGTTCAGCTAGGGATGACAAAAATGGGATGCTTATAAGTAGTATTTTACTTAGGACAAAATATAGTTTTGTTTATTTGTTTATTCTGGACGTTGTTTGACCCGTGAGTTTTTATACACTCACTTAGTACTTGGTATTATGTTATTTATATCTTGGTTTAAAGATAGATAAAACTTTATTAAAGATAATACAATTAGACTTGGTTTGATGGTTCTTAGTATTTGATTCCGCTATTATTTGATTTGCGCTCTGAATTTCCTGTAGTCTGTGTTGTGATTAACGAAAGAGTTGTGTTTTGCTTTGACAGTGAATGGATTTGGGTATGGTAGTACTTGCATAGCGAGTTAACTATGGTCATACTAAAACGTCATGGTTTTGGGGTGTGACACAATTTTTTTCTTAATAACCAAATTTACCCTTTATAAGGGTGAACTACCTATTTTACCCTTATTCAAATTGGGTTACTATTTGCTGCAACCACATTCGAACCCTCAGCTGCTAAAACATTTCAAAGCCCTTGAAGCATTGCAACTCTTTGAGAATCCCTCCCTCTACATCTCCCACACCCAATCCACTAGTACCAACTCCTCTGACAATGCATTGGGCTTGATGGATTTCTGCCCAATACCACCTCCAGCAGCAGTGCTCCAAACTTAAAAATATCGAAGCTCACCATCGCCTTCCCCGTCCTTGTCAGCTCTGATGCTTCAATGGTCAGTCACTAGTCGGTCACTCAAACCTTCGAAGCCACTCTTCTCTGCCGCTGTAACCCAATTGCTCAATCGAACTGGTAAAGACCTCTTCTTCACCACTGCAACTACTGCAATCGAACCCGTTAAGACCTCTTCGCTGGAGAAGCCATTCTTCTTCGAAGCCCTGTTCTTTGCCATTGCAACTTTCGAAGAATCAAACCTTTAAAGCCCTCTTTTTCGACACAATAACCGCTCAGTTAAACCCATGAATACTAGTCGACATTTCTTCAAAGGATTTCGAGCAGATTCTCTAGTGAATCCTTGAAGAATTCATTCAATGCTTGCCTCGAGTTCTTAGATGGGTACATTATTCAAATGATCAGATGTGCCTTTGATTGATTGTTCGGATTACTTTGGCTCAGGTGACAGTGAACAGGAGATGGTAGCCCTAATGCAACCGTTGACGGTAATTGGCACTGTTACAGATTTCTACAGTTTGACAAAATAGATTTCACTTGCCAAATGTGTAAATAATATTTCAAATTTTTCATTTTTGTTTTTTTCTTCATTCTTCATTAAGAGAGAGAGAGAGAGAGAGAGAGAGAGAGAGAGAGAGAGAGAGAGAGAGATAATATAATTACAAAAGAATTAAAGAGAATTTTCAGTTAAGAAGACAAAGATGCTGAGTTTCTTTGATTTTTCTTCCTCAGTGACGATGGTGCATTCTTCAACCTGTTATGTATTTGTTTTTCTGATCTACAGAGAACCTCTTTGCTTAATAGCAAAAGTTTTTCTAATTAGTAGAGTGGGTATATTTTCTAGAATGATGGTGAGAGACTGAAATGGTGAGAGAACAAAGGTGAAGAATGATTCGTGGTATTTTTAAGTTGGATATAAGGGTTATGGTTGTCTTTTAACAATAATAGGGTTTTTAAATGACAAAACATTCAGGGGTAGAAGTGACCATAGAAAAACTAACTTTAACTTTGTTAAAAAAGGGGATGTTTGTCTTTTCCAGAAACTTTAGGGGGCCTTTGTCCATTAGGCATAGTACAAGGAGGCAACTTGTCACACCCCAATTCTGCACCAACCAGAATGGTGTGATGAACCGTCTATGATCCAACGGTTCAACCAGGATCTTGAATAGGCTGTGTCCTTTTGCTTAAACCATACACATCCACAACCATAATCAGAGTAAATAAACAATAGCGGAAGTCTTTAATATTAATGAACTGAGTATCTAACAGTGATATCATAAATAGAGTATCCAATTATCTCAAATAACTGAAGACATAAAATAAAATAATTTAATCAATTACATCTTCTGAATAATCCAACAAATATATCTAATCAAAGATGCATGAGTTACACTCGCACGACGAATCATGCGACTCCATCATAGCTTACGTATCCATCATTGCAATATGCCCGTACATTGGAGCATTCATATAATCTTTGACTGTAGGACCTGCATCATCAACTAAAAATATTCAACATCGAAAGGGTGAGCACACATCATGGCTCAGTGAGCAAACAAAATAATGCAACAAACATATGCATGCATTCAATTCATATCTTTGGTCTGGTTCATAAGTTTACAATGTGCATAAAAAGGATAGGTGGCCGCCGCACCTCTATACACCAGTACGTGAAGCCACCCAATGGATCAAACACCATTGCCGTCCCACATGCATCCATCATGGAATAGAGATAGAGCTAAGTGCCCGGATCAAACACCGCATGACAAGTAAACCCCTATTGGCGAGGGCTGCAAACTAGGCTCGCAACTAACCAATCCTAATGCCAAACAGTGTATCCAAGGCCTCACCCCAGCATCCCTCAATACGTCCATTGAGATAGAGCTAAGGCCCCCCGATAGAGTCAGAGACTACACGGTCCGAGACCACCTCCCCTGATGCCCTACGATGTAATAGTTCTGCTAAGGTAATGGCAATACGACGATATCAGTGGACAAGACTTGAGTAGAGATAGAGCTAGAGTCTGGTGACCAGGATGAACCATAGTGTCACGTCCTCCCCCTGATGCCCTACTCGCATCAAGTACACTAACCACATACATACATTCACATGTCTATTCCTAGCATCATCATCAACATCATGTTATAAATAAACGAAATTAAATATGCATGAGCAATAATAATGGGAGTATTGGATGACATGTGATATGCACATTACAAGCATACAAGCATAGAATCATTCATGGTATTGGACTTAATAAATAAAAATAGTTTATTATAGCCAATTAATTTAGGTCTTGTTTGTTCACCTTTGGTTGATAGTAGATCCTCGTTAAAGCTTTATAAATCTCTTTTAAACCACTTGGAAACCTAACAAATTTATAGATTTTAAATTAAAATTTATTCTCAACAATTTAGACTAACAGAAACTGAGGTGTCGTAGGTGTGGCAGCACCTGTGGTCTCAGTTTTTGGGACCACAGGGTGTATGGTCGCAGGGTGTGGTCGCATATCCTATGACCACACATGCGACCACACCCTCCCTGGAACTTCCTGAGGGTGTGTGGTCGAATATGTGTGTCTCATGTGGTCGCATATCATGCGACCACACATGCGACCACAGATGTGATGGTCGACTTTTTCACTCTCAATTCCATTCCTTTATGTTTGGATTCCTTGGCTTATGATCATGGTCCTTCCTATGATTGTTCTATTGCTCAGAACTACTATTTTTATATAATACTTCGTCAAGATAATTCCGTCCATGGATTCTCTTAGAATTTATCCATGGATTGATGATTGGGGTCTCACTTAAATCCTATCTCTTTCATGGACTATTCTAGGCTTTCAATTTGACAAGGGGAATGTTTTCATACCTTAAGCTTGTTGAAGATTCAGAGTTTTCTCTGAATTTTCCCTTCTTAGTCTTCCTCTTCAATTCTCCTTCTCTTCCTCCTTTTCTCTTTCTCTTACTTTCAGTTTGAGTTCTAAAAGGATGGAAGAGGCTAAGAGACGTCCTATTTGTAGAGAAAAATCCTCCATAATAAGCCCTACTTAGTTTAGGAAAGAACCCCCTTCAGATTAGGAAGGTTTCCTAAACTCGGTTTCTGTCTGGGTTCCGTGTGGTCACAGGTGGGGTCGCAGAACCCGTCGACCACACCCTCCGAAACATGTAGCCACACTACCTAATTTCCTATGGTTGCATTATTTTGAGGTGTAGTCGACCACATATGTTTAGGTATGCGACCACACCCTCATAATTGACTGTTTTTGGGTTCAATTTCATACCTGGTCTTATGGTTTCTTCATGCACTTGGTCCGCTTCGCCCGACCATGATAGGAAGACCTGATACAAGGTGGTAAGATCGGTTAGTTCGATACGGGTCTTACAACTCCCCCTTTTTATTATAAATTTTGTCCTCAAAAATTTCACATACCTTCCGAGTCGAAAGGTGAGAATATTGCTTTCGCATAGCATTCTTTTCTTCCCATGTGATCTCTTCTATATCTTGGCTTCTCCAAGTAATCTTAATATAATAAATGTCACGATTGCATAGACGTTGAACCTTTCGACTGGTAATTTCAGTTGGTGCTACTTCAAATGTTAAATCATCAGTTAGACCCAGTGGATCCGCTATTATAACGTGTGTTGGATCTCTGACGTACTTCTTCAGTAATGAGATATGAAATACATCATGTACACTTGACATAGATGGGGGTAGTGCTAACTGATATGCTACTTTCTCACGTTTAGCTAGAATCTCGTATGACCCGACATATCTTGGACTTAGCTTCCCTTTTTGTCTGAATCATTTTAAGCCTCGCATAGGTGATACTTTCAAGAATACCTTATCACCTACAATGAATTCAAGGTCTCGACGTCGAGTATCTGCATATTGTTTCTGACGATTCTGAGCTGTTCTAACTCTTTCCTTGATAATGTCGACTACTCGACAAGTCTCTTCAACAAATTCTAGTCCAACGATACTCCGTTCACCAACTTCATTCTGAAACAAAGGAGTTCGACACTTCCTACCATACAATGTTTCATAGGGTGATATCTGTATAGTAGCCTGATAGCTGTTGTTATAGGCAAACTCGATCAATGGTAGTTTCTCATCCCATGATCCTTTGAAATCAATAACACAGGCTCGTAGCATGTCTTCTAAAATTTGAATGGTATGCTCCGACTGTCCATCTATCTGAAGATGGAATGCAGTACTAAACTTCAACGTTGTACCCATAGCCTTCTGTAATCCTTCCCAAAACTTTGAGGTAAAGCGTGGGTCTCTGTCAGACACAATGCTTTTAGGTGCACCATGCAGTCTGACAATATTATCTACATATAGTTTGGCTAACCTATGTAGGGTATACTGAGGTCGTATAGCTATAAAGTGAGCTATCTTAGTCAAACGATCTACAATCACCCAGACAGCATCAACTACTCGGGGAGTCAATGGTGACGAAATCCATAGTGATGCAGTCCCATTTCCATGCTGGTTCTGACAGTGGCTGTAACAATCCTACAAGTCTTTGCCTTTCAGCCTTTACCCTCTAATAATTTAGGCATTGAGACACAAATTTAGCTACATCCATTTTCATTCCTCTCCACCAATATAGTTTCTTCAGATCATGACACATCTTCGTACTTCCAGGATGTACCGAATAAGCGGTGGTGTGAGCTTCCTTCATTAGTCTGTATCTAATATCCATGTCTTCATTTTTAGGAACACATACTCTTCCTTTATATTTTAATACCTTTTCAACGTCCAAGGTGAACTCAGGAATAGTCCTACCGTTTTCGATGACTTCTTGCACCGTTCTCAGATAAGGGTCTGATTTAATAGCGGATTTCACTTCATTTAATATATCAGGTATAATCTTCAATGTGGCAAACATATTTGATAACCGATGAATAAATCCTTGGTTGGTTGATCCACCTGGTGCATCTATCACGAACGGTTCAATATCGTGATTGAATACTTTTTCTGTAACAGACATTGCCGCAATCGTGTTGACCTCTTCTTGAGATTTTATCATTGCTTTTCTGCTTAGCGCATCAGCAACTACATTAGCCTTCCCTAGATGATATTGGAAATCATAATCATAGTCCTTAATAGTTCCAGCCATCTTCTTTCTCTCATGTTCAACTCCTTCTGATTAAAAAGATAAGTGAGACTCTTATGATCTGATTTAATCTGAAATTTCTCTCCATACAAATAATGTCTCCATATCTTGACAACATGTATTACCGCTGCTAATTCCAAGTCATGAGTGAGATAGTTCTTCTCATGTATTTTCAATTGACTTGAGGCATACACAACTACTTGTTCTCCTTGCATAAGCATACATCCTAAACCCAACCCAGACGCATCAGTGTACAAGGTAAATGGTTGTCCTGGAATAGGAATAGTTAAGATGGGAGCAGATATCAATCTAGCTTTCAATGTTTGAAAACCTTCTTCACATTTGTCGGTCCAAACAAACTTTTCTCCTTTCTTAGTCAAACTGGTGAGAGGTACGACGATTTTAGAGTAATCTTTTACGAATCGTTGGTAATACCCATCTAGACCTAGGAATCTTCTGATTTCTACAACACTCTTAGGTGCTTCCCATTTTACAATGGCTTTAATCTTGTTAGGATCCACTTTAATTCCTTCAGCAGATATAACATGGCCTAAGAAAGCGACTTTATTTAGCCAAAACTCACACTTTGTAAATTTGGCATAAAGCTTCTCTTCTCTTAGTCACTGCAGAGCGGCTCTTAGATTCATGACATGAGTTTTCTTATCCTTGGAGTCGACCAATATATTGTCACTAAACACAATGATTGATGTATCCAACATATCATTGAAAATCTGATTCATGAGTTCCATAAAAGTTGTGGGTGCGTTAGTTAATCCAAAAGACATGACTAAAAATTCATAACGTCCATATCTTGTTCTGAATGCTGTCTTTGGAATATCACCTTCCTTAATCTTCAGCTGATGGTATCCTGACCGAAGATCAATCTTGGAAAACACCTTGGAACCTTGTAACAGATCGAACAAGTCATCGATCCGAGGCAGCGGGTACCGATTCTTGATTGTAAGCTTATTCAATTCTCGATAGTCTATACACAGTCGAACACTACCATCATTTTTCTTTACAAACAATATTGGCACTCCCCATGGTGATACGCTGGGTCTGACATAACCCTTGTCCAGTAATTCCTGTAATTGTACCTTTAGTTCCTTGAGTTCAGTAAGAGCCATTCGATAGGGTGCTTTAGATACTGGTACGGCTCCGGGTATAAGATTTACAACGAACTCTGTCGCTCGGTCGGGTGGTAGTCCTGGTAGTTCCTCAGGAAATACATCTGGAAAGTCACGCACAACATCAATATCTTCCATTCATGGTACTTCCTTGGTGAAATCAACCACGGATACTAGATACCCAACTCTTCCTTTCTCGAGGCATTTTTTAGCCTTTAATGCAGAGAGGATGAGTTTTCATCTACGGGGAAGTTTGGTTCCCGCAAAACAAAACTCTGCTCCTTCTTTGTCTTTAAATGTCAGTTTCTTTTTTGCACATAATAGGTTTGCAGAATGTCGAGCTAACCAATCCATTCCCAAGATAACGTCAACGTCTGCCATCTCAAGTTGAATTAAGGTTGCATCCAAATCTTCTCGCCAATAAAAACTGGACATGGTCCATAACCTTTTTCTAGTTCCAATTCTAATCCCATAGGCAATCGTACAAGCAATTTGTAGTCTAAAGATCTAAGGGATAGATTTAGCTTCTTTTCAAATGACACAAATATAAAAGAATGAGTAGCTCTAGAATCAAAGAGTACTCTGGTGGGTATGCCATTAATAGGTACGATACCTGTGATTCGTTTTAATTTAGTTTACATGCTCATACAGGGTAATATAAAATGAAAGGTTCAGGTCATACCTGTAACCACATCAAGTGATGCGGCAGCATCCTCAGATGTAACTGCATAAACCTTTCTTTGCTTTAGCTGCTTCCTGGGCTTAGGACACTCCCTTGAATAATGTCACATTTGAGTACAGTTATAACATTTTACTCCTTCATTATTTTGCTTCTGTTGAGGTTGGACTGTTGGAGTAGTCTTGGCTGCAGCATTAAAGCCTTGAGTACGGAAGGATTTAAATGTCTTTGTGTTTCCCCCGTTATATGAATTTCCATTTGGCCTTTTGATACCACTATTCTAAGCAAAGTAGCTCTCTCTGGCTCGATTCTAGCACTCGAGCAATCTGTACGGCTTCATTATAAACTTTATTTTCTAGCCCCAAAACATGCTCCCGAATGCTTCCTCTAAGTCCCATGCGAACCTTCAAGTTTTAGTATTTTCCTCCTGCATGCTAGAGGGACCAAAGAAAAACAGCTCTTCATAACGCTGTTGATATGCATCCACAGTCATCTGTCCTTGATACAAACTCATGAACTCTCTTTCCATAGCGTCTCTGAAACTTCTGGGAAAATATTTCTCAAAGAATGCCTCTTTATAGATAGCCCAGGTCAATTGGGCGTGCTTGGTTAACAGATAAGTCCGAGTAGACTTTCACCAGTGGTGTGCATCGCCTTTCAGCATAAATGTGGCACACAACACTTTTTCTTCCTCATTAACAGTTATCATCATGAACTTCCTTTCCATCTCTTTAATCCAATGAGCTAGCCACAAAGGCTCCACTGGCTTGCCATTATATTCCTTAGGCTTTATTTTCAGATAATGCTCGATCAGTCGAGAATGGTCCAACTGTTACTGAGCATAAGCCCCATATATAGGTGGTTGATACTGGTAACTGCCTTGGGCTACTTCAAGATTTTGTATTGAAGCTTGTACAACTAGCATTTGAGGTGCTTGAGGTACTGTGTTTCTACCCCCTGGTATGGTGCTAGCTTGTCTGGCTGATATCGGTGTAGTCTATGCAGCTGGGAAAACGATTCCCATAATAGCTTACATATTGACTTGTACTTGCTGTATTTGCTATAGCTGTTTTGCTAGGTTCATTACTGCTGTAGCCAAATCTGTAGGTGGGGCTGACAAGTTTGTAGGATTAGCCTGGTCATTGGCTCCTGGTGGTGTCACATTCTGATTCTCTTGTCCTTCAGGGTTTTCATGGCTAGTTTCCTCTACAAGTGGTGGTGGTGGAATTGGGTTACGTCCTTGCCTGGTTACTCTTTGACCAGCCATTTCCTATTTTCGGTGGTGGTAGCAGTGTCTGAAAAATCATAGAACATGTGAGGCAATCATAATATACGTCATTCCCATGTCAAAATCCAATTAATCATTGTAAAATTTCAATTATCCAAGTCATTCAGTCAAAATATAGCATTTTCCATCGTGGGGTCGATGGTGGGGTCGCAATATATGCGACTACAGGGTATGCAACCAAACAAAACCCTGTTAGCTCACCGAGAGCCTTATGGTCGATCGTGTGGTCGTAGTATGTGCGACCACAGGGTGCGACCACACGAAATCTGTCAGCTCAGCGAGAGCATGTGGTCAATCGTGTGGTTGCATATTTGGTCGAATTCTGCGACCAGAAGACCCCAAATCAGGTTTTTAAACCTGATTTTTGGAGTCATTCTCCACTCTTCTCTTTTGCTTTCAACTCAACTCGCCGCCATTGAGTTGCTACAGTGTCGACCACTCGAGTTTGGTGATTCTTTCGTCCATCAATGACCTACGCTCCGTTCTTTCAGGTTTGTTCTCTACTGGTCCTCATTTTTAAGCTTTCAAAACTAGGTTTTTCTCCATTTATAGTATTTTCTTCAAATTAAAATTTTTCTAACCGTAAAAATTTGATTTTTATTGGGGGCTTTTGCTATTGGCCACCCAATGGATGAAAGCCCTCAAGAAAATTTGAGTTTCATCAGTTAGTTTTTGAGAAACTTAAAATTTTCCATTTTTGACGAAATTTTTGGGATTTCCTCCTGCCCAACGGTTTGGGTGAAAAGTGAGGCTTTTGGCCGAATCATGCCATTATAATGCTAAAATTTTGAGTTTTTCTCTATAACTAATATCTTGCTTGTTGGTCTGTGTCTTTGCAGATAACATGGCTCGCACCAAGGTCCCCAGAGTTCATGATCCTCTTTGCTTCCAGTCTAATGAAGCAGAGACTCAATATGCTCATTATGAGCGTAAAAAGGTGGAAGGGGGTCGTTGTGTAAACCTAACTAATTTAGCCTTGTTTAATGTGGAGGGTGCCTTTGGTGATATGGGTTGGCTCCCTGTGATCTTATATGAGGGTTGCACCTGTCCTGCACTGGTGAAACATTTTTATTACAATCTTCAGGTAATGGGTGATCCAAATGATACAGACAGGGGTAGAGAGCTCAGGATCACTAGTTATGTTAAAGGGGTGGAGATCTCCTTTAACTGTCAGGAGTTTGCTGATCTCCTGGGTATATCAAACGATGGCCCCTTAGTATACTGTGCATCCAAGGAACCCCAGTTCCTATCTGTGATGATGCGTGCAGAGATTGACTACCAGCTTCTTAGGGATGATCACTGGGAGATGAAGGCAATCAACTTATGGTCGGAACCTCGGGTGTACTGCAAGATTATTCAGCACAGCCTGATTCCTCAGAGTGGGCACTATGAGAAGGTTTCCCAGTTGACCCAATATCATCTGCACTAGGCAACCCATCTGCCTTCCATACATTATCATCAGGACGATGCACCGTGCTACGATGCCTGGTCAGATGGGCAACCTGCCCTATGGGCGTTTGATCACTACCCTACTCACTCGCCTGCATGTCGATTTAGTTGATGAGAGGATTCATGAGGACACCTTCTCGACTGATCTTGACTGGGAGGCCATCTGCAAGATGGGGATGCATGATGTACAGGTCAGTGACGAGGAGAGGAACGCTATGGTGCGTCCCCTTACTTGGATAGAGATAGCAGACGCTGAGGCGACAGCAGCAGCAGCAGCAGAGGTCCATGGGGGTGATGCTGAGGATGATGATCGTATGTACATGGATGTGGACACCAAACCTCCTCCATCACCACTTCATTCCACTGGAGCTAGCCCTTCTCGGGTTCCTTCCATCTCAGTTGGTCCTTCGCACCCACCACCAGAAGACGTGATGGGGCTGCTACGTGAGATTCGGGAGGCCCAGCGTGCTACTGATCAACAGGTGGCAGATCTGGCAGCTAGTCTCCAGGTGACCCAGACTCAGGTAACCTGGCCTACGAGGGTGTATGCTGAGGATTATGATCGAGATCGTGAGGCACCTCCTCCTCCAGCACCCCCAGTTCCATGATGCATTTATTTATTTTTTCTTGTACTACAGAGTAACTGTCTGGATTGTGGACCGTACTCTGATTTGGATATATATATATATATATATATATATATAGTTTTTATTCGATGTATATATGAAACTTGTTTCTCATCTTAATAGTGCATTATTCTCTTTCTTAATTTTTATATCACACAACACAGGTGCTTATGGCATGTTCTTATTAAAGCTTTTAAATTTTCCTAACTTACTTCATGAACTTTTGTAGAAGTATACAGGTTTAAAAGACAGGGTCCGAGGGCTCTGATACCAAGTTGTTACACCCCAATTCTGCACCAACCAGAATGGTGTGATGAACCATCTATGATCCAACGGTTCAACCAAGATCTCAAATAAGCTATGCCCTATTGCTTAAACCATACACATCCATAACCAAAATCAGAGTAAATAAACAATAGCGGAAGTTTTTAATATTAATGAACTGAGTATCTAACAGTGATATCATAAAAAAAGTATCCAATTATCTCAAATAACTGAAGACATAAAATAAAATAATTTAATCAATTACATATTTTGAATAATCCAAAAAATATATCTAATCAAAGACGCATGAGTTGTACTCGCACGAAGAATCATGTGACTCCATCATAGCTTCCATATCCATCGTTGCAACATGCCCGTACATTGAAGCATTTATATAATCTTCTACTGTAGGACCTGCATCATCAACTAAAAATATTCGACGTCGAAAGGGTGAGCACACTTCATGGCTCAATAAGCAAACAAAACAATGCAACAAACATATGCATGCATTCAATTCATATCTTTGGTCTAGTTCATAAGTTTGCAATGTGTAATAGAATGGATAGGTGGTTGCCGCACCTCTATACACGAATGTGTGAGGCCGCCAAATGGATCAAACTGTCACACCCTAATTCCGGCTGAACTAGAAGTGTAAGTGAACCATCATTGAACCAACGGTTCACACCAGGATCTCAATAATACCGTGTCACTCATACAAACCATTACACATAACACAATCAGAATATAATAAATACAGCGGAAGTCTTAAATAAAATGAACTGAGTAATCTATTGATAAATTTAAATAAAATATTCAATTATTCAAATTTCCAAAACTTAAATAAATATCATACACCACTATATTTCCAACCAAAAATAAATAGAATAAATTAAAATCAAATCCTCAAGGTACACGCAGAAAGGGCACTCGCATGAAACGTCATGCTCGTCCTCTCCTGCTTGTACGTCCAGAGTAGCCACGCCTCCATATACTGGAGCGTCCATGTAATCCTCCATTGTATAACCTGCATCAACATCTAAAAACAAGTATATATACAAGGGTGAGCTCACAACTTAGCTCAGTAAGATAATCAGACAATGCAACAAACATATGCATGAGTAACATTCACATTACGGTCTGGTTTAAGTTTGCAATGTGCTATAGAAAGGATTGGCGGCCACCGCACCTTTATACATGAGTGTGTGAACCCGCCCAATGGATCAAACACCATTGTAGTCCCACATGCACCCTATCATGGAATAGAGATAGAGCTATGGCGTCCGGATCAAACACCGCCAACACCTCCCCTGATACTCTACCCATACCAACACGTAAGCCCCGATTGGCGAGGGCTTGTAAACTGGGCTCGCAACTAACCAATCCTACATGTCATCACAGTAGGCCCTGTCCCAGCACAGCTCCCTATGGCATAGAGATAGAGCTAGAGTCTAGTGGCCAGGCCGGAGACCATAGTGCAACTTTCTCCCCCTGATACCCTATCCGCACCAAGCATGCTAAGACATAACAATACGAAAGGTGCTAGTGTGAGGAATGATCCCAGACCTCCAGTCCTTTCCATTCCACACACCAACGAAAACAATCACATGCCTAACAGTCACAACCTAGCATAGCAAGTATGCATGAACAATAATAATTAAAGGATGACATGCGAGAATGCACAAACATCAATCCATAAAACCATAATTATTAACAACGATTTACTGTTATTTAATTATTAGGGTTTAGGTCTGATTCCCTTACCTGACGCTAGGTTGATAGTTCGCTCCGCGTCACTAGTTCCAAACGTGCTATCACAAGGTCCTACATGATATTAGGGTTTAGTTAGAATACTTCTCTTAGGGTTTACGTTGGTCGAAAAACCAACAAGATAAAAAACACTCTTCATAGAGCAGACCGGTCACAGGTACCGGTCGCAGCACTATGGGGAAAACCTATGACTGGTATGGTCGGTCAGTCCCACAGACCAGTCCCCGAGAGGTACCGATCGCAGTACCGGTCGCATATGGTGCGACCAGTATGGTCGACCAGTATGTCTCCGGAAGACCATACACTTGGTTCTCGCCTTCCGTCGGTCACCGTCTATTGATCCTAGGGTTTCTCCTATTCATTCTAGGTCTGAACAGTGAGTTAGAGTTGTTTCCAACTCCATTCAAGTCCTAGCCTCGATGATCTTCGACTTAGAACTTGAATCTAGGGTTTACGACTAATTTAGGGTTTGACGGCAAATAGGGTTTAGATCAATACCTTGCTTTGCATGGTATTGATTCAATCACAGCTAACCCTCCTATAATGTAGAGGAAGGTTTGAGAACTTACCGTTGACTTGCTGTAACTTGTTCTTCGTCGAACGACACTGGCGGCTATTTCCTCTCCTTCCAAGCTTATTCTCCTTCTTCAACCACTTTCTCCTTTCTAGGGTTTGTGAGGATCAACGAAAAAGGTTTTAGCAGGTTTAAGGGTCCTTATATAGACTAGGGTTAGGTTTAGGAAGCCTTCTATCATTAGGAAAGTCCTTCGGTTTGAAATTTGGAAAGTGGGTCCCGTAGAGATCCGTTTCTGGATCCATGCTGTGCAGAACATACCGATCGACCATCGACCGGTACCATACACCGGTACCATCGACCGGTATAAAGTTTTTCATACTTGAATTGGTCCGATTGGTCTGATTTCATACCTGGTTGTCATCCACTCGTCCCATCTGGTCCAGTGATGATTGAAAGACCTGTTACGATATGAAACAAGGTTTAGATCGGGTTCATGGAGTGCGGGTCTTACAACTCCCCCACCCTTAAAAGAAATTTCGTCCCTGAAATTTGCATGTAGGTTTCACAACTCCCCCACCCTTAAAATAAATTTTGGCCTCGAAATTTGAACGTACCTTGGTCGTCGAAAAGGTTAGGGTATTCCTTTCTCACTGCGTTCTTTTCCTCCCAAGTAATTTCTTCCACATCTTAGCTTTTCCAATGCACTTTCACATAGTGGATATCCTTGCTTCAGAGATGTTGTACTTTTTGACTGGTGAGCATCACAGGTACAACTTCAAACGTCAAGTCCTATGTCAAGTCTGGTGGGTCTACTGTCAAGATGTGCGATGGATCCCTGATGTACTTCTTCAATAAAGAAACATGGAACACATCATGAACGCTTGACATAGATGGTGGTAGAGCCAGTTGATATGCCACATTACCATGTCTGGTCAAATTCTCATATGGTCCCATATACCTAGGGCATAGCTTCCCCTTCTTACCAAACCGTTTTAGACCTCGCACAGGTGATATCTTCAAGAATACTTTATCACCCACTGCAAACTCCAGATCTCGACGTTGGTTGTCTGCATAGTGCTTTTGTCGAACTTGAGCTGTCTTCACTCTTTCTTTAATTTGATCAATCACTCGACAAGTTTCTTCGATGAACTCCGGTCCTACAATCCTTCTCTCTCCCACCTCATTCCATAATAGAGTCTTCCCATAAAGTGCCTCATATGGAGCCATTTGGATCGTAGCCTGGTAACTGTTGTTATAAGAAAACTCGATGAGAGATAGCTTCTCGTCCCAAGCTCCTTTGAAATCTAGAGCACATGCTCTGAGCATATCTTCTATGATTTGAATAGTTCTTTTTGACTGCCCGTCTGTCTGAGGATGAAAAGCTGTACTAAACTTCAACTTAGTTCCCATGGCTTTCTGTAGTCTTTCCCAGAACTTTGATGTAAAACGGGGATCTCTATCAGAGATACTATACTTTCTGGGACGCCATGAAGTCTGACTATATTATCCACATATAGCTTAGCCAGCTTCTCCATGGTATACTGAGGTCTGATAGCGATGAATCGAGCTGTCTTGGTAAGTCGATCGACTATAATCCATACTGCATCCACTGACCTTGGTGTCAAGGGTAGGCCAATGACGAAATCCATTGTGATACAATCCCACTTCCATACTGGCTCCGATAGTGGTTGTAGCAAACCTACGGGTCTCTGCCTTTCAGCTTTAACTTGCTGGCAATTCAGACATTGGAATACGAACCGAGCTACATCCGCTTTAATACCCCTCCACCAATATAATCTTCTTAAATCATGGTACATCTTGGTGCTTCCTGGATACACCGAATATGGGGTGTAATGAGCTTTTGTCATAACTCGTTCTCTAATATTTGAGTTCTCACTCTCAGGTATACATAATTGTCCCCGATACCTGAGTACCTTGTCTGAATCCAAGGTAAAGTCAGGATTGCTTTTACCCTTCTCCAGATCTTCTTGCACAGTCTTGAGGTGTGGATCCTGTAGGATTGCTACTTTGACCTCATCTATGAGATCCGATGAGATCTTCAAAGCTGCGAACATCAACGTGAACTTATGAATTAAGCCCTGTTCCATTGGATCTCCTGTAGTTTCTAATATATACTCTACATCATTTTCTATTGAGCTTGAGGCTGCAGCACACAATGCAGCATTTGTACTAGGTCCTGCCTCAGGTTTCAATGCCCACTTTCTACTTAAGGCACCGGCCACAACATTTGCCTTACCCGGATGGTACTCGATGTCACAATCATAATCTTTTAATAATTCCAGCCATCTCCTCTGTCTCATATTCAGGTCCTTCTGAGTGAAAAGGTAACTTAAGCTCTTGTGATCCGACTTAATCTGAAACTTTTCACCGTAAAGGTAGTGTCTCCAAGTCTTGATTGCGTGGATAACGGCTACAAATTCCAGATCATGCGTAGGATAGTTCTTCTCATGCTCTTTCAACTGTCTTGATGCGTAGGCAATCACCTGTTCTCCTTGCATTAACACACATCCAAGACCTAACCCTGAGGCATCCATATATAAGGTAAACGGCAAGCCTAGCGCTGGGATGGTCAAGATAAGTGCAGAGACTAGTCTTGACTTCAAAGTTTGAAAGCACTTCTGATACTCATCTATCCATGTGAACTTTTCTCCTTTCTTGGTTAGTCTGGTAAGTGGAACAGGGATCCTTGAGTAGTCTTCCACGAATCTTCTATAGTAACCAGCCAATCCAAGGAAACTATGAATCTTTGCAACTGATTTCGATGCATCCCATCCTACTATAGCTGCGATCTTGCTTGGATCTACCTTGATACCGTCTGCAGATACTACGTGACCCAAAAAGGCCACTTCCTTCAGCCAAAATTCACATTTCTTGTACTTGGCGTAAAGCTTCTCTCTTCTCAGCCATTGTAGGGCTGCTCTCAAATGTGTTGGATGAGTCTCCCTGTCTTGCGAGTAGACCAATATGTCATCAATGAATACGATGACCGAAGTATCCAACATGTCATGAAACACTCGGTTCATCAGTTCCATGAACGACGCTGGAGTGTTAGTCAACCCGAATGACATTATAAGGAACTCATAATGTCCATACCTTGTCCTGAAAGCAGTCTTCGGAATATCTGCGGCCTTGATCTTCAATTGTTGATACCCTGATCTAAGATCAATCTTCGAGAAAACCTTTGCAACCTGCAACTGATTGAACAGATCATCAATCCTAGGTAAAGGATATCGGTTCTTGATGGTTAGCTTGTTCAGCTCTCGGTAGTCGATACATAGCCGTACACTACCGTCCTTCTTCTTAACGAACAATACAGGTGCTCCCCATGGTGATATGCTTGGTCGTATAAAGCCCTTATCTAGTAGCTCTTGTAATTGGGTCTTCAACTCCTTTAATTCGGTAGGGGCCATCCTGTACAGTGCCTTAGACACCGGCGCCGACCCTGGCATAAGGTCTTTCACGAACTCTGTAGCCCTCTCTGGAGGTAAACCTGGTAGATCTTCTAGAAATACGTCTGAAAACTCTCGTACCACGTCTAGATCTTCCATCTTTGGCACCTCAGTAGTTATGTCGACCACAGACACTAAGTACCCCACTCCTCCCTTCTCTAAGCATCTCTTAGCTTTTAGGGTGGAGAGGATCAACTTCCGCTTCCTAGGTAACTTGTTCCCAGTGAAGCTAAACTCTTTCCCTTTCTCATCTTTAAGCACAAGTTTCCTTTCACCACATAATAAGCTAACTGAATAATGGCCTAGCCAATCCATTCCCAAGATGACGTCAAAGTCTGCCATCTCGAGTTGAACCAGATTTGCTTCTAGGTTTCGACCCACAATACTAACTGTACACGGCCCATAGTATTCATTCAACGCCACTTTGACTCCCAACGGAGAGCGAACTATCAAGCTTGGGTTCAAATACTTGACAGGTAATTCCATTCTCTTTCCAAAAGAAATAGAAACAAAGGAGTGCGTGGCCCCAGAGTCAAAGAGTACTCTGGCAGGTATACCAGCTATATTTACAGTCCCTGAAATTTAATTATCCCTTAGTTCTACATGCTCAAATACAACAAACAGTAAGTCAAGTAGGAAGGGATAGAATCATACCAGTAACCACATCAGGTGATGCGACTGCCTCTTCAGTGGTGACTGCGAATACCTTTCCTTGCTGCGGCAGTTGCTTCTTAGGTAGTATATAGGTCATCGCATAATGACCCAATTTTTGGCAGTTGAAACATTTAACATTTGGGTTCTGTCCAGTAAACTGTGATGGTGGTGGTGCAGTAGTGTTCCTTGTAGGCACTACAGCAGACTGAGCCCTGTATGGATGGAATGGTCTAGTGTTGCCTCCACTTGAAGTCTCACTAGCAGGCCTCTTTAGTCCCCTGTTTTGAGCAAAGAAGCTGTCTCTTTGACTGGATTCAATTACCCTGACAATCTACACAACCTCATTATATATCTTCTTTTCCAAACCCAAGACGTGCTCTCGGATACTTCCTTGTAAACCCATGGTGAACCTACGGGTCTTGGCTTCTTCTTCTTGCATGCTTGCCGGAGTGAAGAAGAATAGCTCTTCATATCTCTGCTGGTATGCATTAACCATCGACTGGGATTGCAGCAGGTTGAGGAATTCCTTCTCCATTTGATCTCTAAAGCTCTTCGGAAAGTATTTGTCGAAGAAAGCTCCTTTGAATATTTCCCAATCGATCTAAGTGTGCTTTACCTCTAAGTATGACCGGGTAGAATTCCACCAGGCATTGGCATCTTCCTTGAGCATGTGCGTAGCAAACAGAACCTTCTCATCTTCCATACAAGTCACCAAACGGAAGTTCTTCTCTATTTTCGACATCCACTGTGTAGGCCACAATGGTTTCCCTGGTTTCCCTGTGAATGTAGGGGGTTTCAATTTTAAGAACCTATCCACCGCTCGGCTTAGGTCATTCTGCCCTTGTGCATTTATTCCGTACAATGGTGGTGGGTACGGATAGATTCCTGGATAGACAGATGACGATGGAAATTGGTGTGGTGGTTGTAGATTCTGTCATTGGCCTATCGGCCCAGTACTACCATCCATTGGTAGTAAGGTGTTATTTCTTCCAGACTCAGGCGTACCTTCTGTAGGAATATATCCTAGTGGCCTGAACATCTTTAGCATCTCATTCAGGAATGTTTTCTACTGAGCTTCCAATTCGTCACAATTGTTTCAGAGTTTGTGTGAGGAGGTGATGGCAAATTTGTTGCTTCTCGGATTCCCGAGGAGTACCGGTCGCAACTCAGTGGAAAATGGAGCGACCGGTATAGTTCAAGCGGTCAGGATTTTCTTCTGACCGAGGGGTACCGATTGACTTTACTAGGGAGGTACCGGTCGACCGGTATGGGCAAAACCGTCGACTGGTATGCCCAGAACCTCTTTAAAATCTCGAAAAAGTGAGATTTTTCTCACTTTTCCTTTCTTCTTCCTCTCTGGTGGCGATTCCTCTCTGGCTCTATGAGTTGCTATAGTCCGACCGGTGATCTTAGAAGTTGTTTCCTTCGGATCCAGATTTATAACATCGCCTCCAAGTATGTTCCTTCCTTCCATTTACTATTTTTACATCGTTTCTCCACGGTTTCATACCTAAAAACTAGGTTTTTCTTAGTTTGGAAGATTCTAACCATAGGAATTCTTTTTCTTCAGCTTAGAAAGGGTTTAGGGACCTCTAGGAGCAAAAGCCCTCAACCAATTTGAGGTTCACCGGATGGTTTTCAAAAAAATCAAATTTTTAGGTTTTTAACCTAGGTTTTGGTAAAAAAATCAAATTTTTCTGAAAATTCCTAAATTTCTTGTTTGATTGATGTATGTTTGGTTTTCATGAAGTGTTTGGGGGTTACGTAAGTCCTCCTCCCCAGGTTTTGGGTGAGTTCGAGGCTTTTGCTTAATTTACTGTCGTTATGCTGCTGAAATTTCAAAAATTTCTAACCCATTTCTCTTTGTTTTGTCTTTGTTTGTAGTTCGAAAAGTCTCAACGCAGAGGTGCAGATAAACGTTCATTCGGTCTTGGCATGAATCGTCCGCATCCTCCTGTTCCACAGCTCGATGAGCGGTGGTTTCGTTTCGAGGCGGTGTAAGCCCGCATCCCTTGGTTTGACGAGAAGAATATCGAGTCAGGGCGACGGGTGAACCTGGAGTAGCTTCATCGGTTTGACGTTGAAGCAGCTTTTGGTAGACTCAGGTGGTTACCCGTTATTACATACACAGTGACTACCCGCCCCAACCTAGTCAAACATTTCTACGCCAACTTGGAGATAGAGGGGAATGTCAATGACTTCAGCCAAGGCAGGGAACTCTGCCTTACCAGTCTCGTCAAGGGTGTTCCCATCTCCTTCAACTCTCACCAGCTCGCCGATCTCCTAGGGATTCCCAATTATGGGGACTTGGTCTACTACGCCCCTAAGATGAAGGGCTTTCTCACTGAGGATCTACGCCAGGAGATTTCAAAGCAGCTACTTAACCCTGGAGTGCCTATGAAGGCTGCTAGCTTGAGGCCTGTGCCTCATGTATACTGTTGCATCATCCAGCACAACATCGTGCCTCAGAGCGTTCATTACAGTGAGTTGTGTCAGCTCACTCAGTATTTGACCTACTATGTCTGCACTGGGGAGCGGGTCTGTCTCCCCTACATCATTATTAGGACCATGCGTCAGGCTACTCTGTCCGATCGGGTCAGTAACCTTCCATATGGTCGACTCATCACCACTCTTCTGCAGCGATTACGAGTGGACATGAGGGGTGAGACTGTCGTTGAGTAGACTATGACCTCGGACATTGATTGGGATGCCATTCTCCGGATGCATATGGACAACCTGTCGATCAGTGATGATGAATTGGAGGCTCGTCCTCACCCTCTCAGGAGGGTAGCAGCCGTGGCAGCAGCAGCAGCAGCAGCCAATGCGGCTCATGTAGCAGAGGCAAGGGGTAATGGTAAGGGTGACGATGATCAGATGGAGGATGTTCCAGCACTAGCACCAAAACCCACACATGCAGTGGGACCATCTCAGCCTCCTCCCGATACCGTGATGGGTATGCTCACGGAGATTCGAGATGCCCAGCGGGAGATGAGCCGTGATCTAGAGCGCCTTACTCGCAGCCTCAGAGTCACCCAGGAGCAGGTGCACTGGCTCAGGGTAGCCTACGAGCGTGACTATGACATCGGTGACCCCATTCCTCTTAGGCCCCCAACCCCATGATAGACCTCTTATTTTCCTCTCTCTTTTGGCATGGTTTATATATAACAGGGTAACTATCCGGCTTGTGGACTATACCCTGTAGCACAATTAACTTATCACTCTTTGGATGTTTATGATTATTTTTACTCTTGATATAGTTTTCTTTTCAATTTAGTGGATGTTTATGATTTTTCTCACTTGTTATTCAGGTTCCTATCTAGAGCATGATTTTTTATTAATTTTACCTTTAGTAAAGTACATTATGCTCTTTCGTATTTAGTCTCAGGCATCAAACAAGTCCTTAAGGTGGGTTTTTATTAAAGCTTTTAATTTTTCTAATCTCAGTTCATCGACTTAGTTAAGTACAAATATGGTATGTTGGACAGAGCCTAAGAGCTCTGATACCAAGTCGTCACACCCCAATTCTGGCTGAACCAGAAGTGTGAGTGAACCGTCACTGAACCAACGGTTCACACCAGGATCTCAATAAGACTGTATCCACTCATACAAACCATTGCACATAACCACAATCAGAATATAATAAATAAAGCAAAAGTCTTAAATAAAATGAACTGAGTAATCTATTGATAAATTTAAATAAAATATTCAATTATTCAAATTCCCAAAACTTAAATAAATATCTTACACCACTATAATTCCAACCGAAAATAAATAGAATAAATTAAAATCAAATCCTAAAGGTACATGCAGAAAGGGCACTCGCATGAAGCGTCATGCTCGTCCTCTTTTGCTTGCACGTCCAGAGCAGCCACGCCTCCATACATTGGAGCGTCCACGTAATCCTCCACTGTATAACCTGCATCAACATCTAAAAACATGTATATATACAAGGGTGAGCTCACAACTGAGCTCAGTAAGATAATCAGACAATGCAACAAACATATGCATGAGTAACATTCACATTATGGTCTAATTTAAGTTTGCAATGTGCTATAGAAAGGATTGGCGGCCACCCCACCTCTATACACGAGTGTGTGAAGCCACCCAATGGATCAAACACCACTGTCGTCCCACATGCACCCTATCATGGAATAGAGATAAAGCTAAGGCGTCCGGATCAAACACTGCCAACACCTCCCCTGATACTCTACCCATACCAACACGTAAGCCCCTATTGGCGAGGGCATGTAAACTGGGCTCGTAACTAACCAATCCTACATGTCATCACAGTAGGCCCTGTCCCAACGTAGCTCCCTATGGCATAGAGATAGAGCTAAAGTCTAGTGGCCAGGCCAGAGACCACAGTGCCACTTCCTCCCCCTGATACCCTACCCGCACCAAGCATGCTAAGATAGAACGATACGAAAGGTGCTAGTGTGAGGAATGATCCCAGACCTCCAGTCCTTCCCATTCCACACACCAACGAAAATAATCACATGCCTAACAGTCACAACCTAGCATAGCAAGTATGCATGAACAATAATAATAACTGAAAGTAAAGGATGACATGCGAGAATGCACAAACATCAATCCATAAAACCATAATTATTAACAACGATTTACAGTTATTTAATTATTAGGGTTTAGGTCTGATTCCCTTACCTGACGCTAGGTTGATAGTTCGCTCCGCGTCACAAGTTCCAAACGTGCTATCACAAGGTCCTACACGATATTAGGGTTTAGTTAGAATAGTTCTCTTAGGGTTTACGTTTGTCAAAAAACCAACAAGGTCAAAAACACTCTACACAGAGCAGACCGGTCACAGGTACCGGTCGCAACATTGTGGGGATAACCTGCGACCGGTATGGTCAGCTGGTCCCCACAGACCAGTCCCTGAGAGGTACCAGTCGTAGTACCTGTCGCATATGGTGCGACTAGTATGGTCGACCGGTATGTCTCCGGAAGACCATACTCTTGGTTCTCGCCTTCCGTCGGTCACCGTCTATTGATCCTAGGGTTTTTCCTATACATTCTAGGTCTGAACACTGAGTTAAAATTGTTTCCAACTCCATTCAAGTCCTAGCCTCGATGATCTTCGACTTAGAACTTGAATCTAGGGTTTACGACTAATTTAGGGTTTGACAGCAAATGGAGTTTAGATCAATACCTTGCTTTGCATGGTATTGATTCAATCACAGCTAACCCTCCTATAATGTAGAGGAAGGTTTGAGCACTTACCGTTGACTTGCTGTAACTTGTTCTTCGTCGAACGGCACTGGCGGCTCTTCCCTCTCCTTCCTTGCTTATTCTCCTTCTTCAATCTCTTTCTCCTTTCTAGGGTTTGTGAGGATCAATGAAAAAGGTTTTAAGAGGTTTAAGGGTCCTTATATTGACTAGGGTTTGGTTTTGGAAGCCTCCTATCATTAGGAAAGTCCTTCGATTTGAAATTTGGAAAGTAGGTCCCGCAGAGATCTATTTTCGGATCCATGCTGTGCAGGACATATCGGTCGACCATCGACCAGTACCATCGACCAGTATGAAGTTTTTCATACTTGAATTGGTCCGATTTCATACCTGGTTATCATTCGCTCGTCCCGTCTAGTCCAGTGATGATTGAAAGACCTTTTACGATATGAAACAAACTTTAGATCGGGTTCATGGAGTGCGGGTCTTACACAAACACCATTGCCATCCCACATGCACCCATCATGGAATAGAGATAGAGCTAAAGTGCCTGGATCAAACACCGCATGACACTTCCCCTGATGCCCTATCCATACCAACACATAGGCCCCTATTGGCGAGGGCTTGCAAACTGGGCTCGCAACTAACCAATCCTAATGCCAAACAGTGTATCCAAGGCCTCACCCCAGCATCCCTCAATATGTCCATAGAGATAGAGCTAAGGCCCCCCTGGCAGAGTCAGAGATTACACGATCTGAGACCACCTCCCCTGATGCCCTACGATGTAATAGTTCTGCTAAGGTAATGGCGATATGACGATGTCAGTGGACAAGACTTGAGTAGAGATAGAGCTAGAGTCTGGTGACCTGGATGAACTACAGTGTCAAGTCCTACCCCTGATGCCCTACTTGGATCAAGTACACTAACCACGCACATACATTCACATGCCTATTCCTAGCATCATCATCAACATCATGTTATAAATAAACGGAATTAAATATGCATGAGCAGTAATAACAGGAGTATTGGATTACATGTGATATGCACATTACAAACATACAAGCATAGAATCATTCATGGTATTGGACTCAATAAATAAAAACAGTTTATTATTAGCCAATTAATTTAGGTCTTGTTCCCTCACCTTTGGTCGATAGTAGATCATCGTTCAAGCTTTGTAAATCTCATTTAAACCACTTGAAAACCTATAAAATTTATAGATTTTAAATTAAAATTTATTCCCAATAATTTAGACTAACAAAAATTGATGGGTCGTAGGTGTGGCAGCACCTGTGGTCTCAGTTTCTGCGACCACAGGGTGTGTGCTCGCAGGGTGTGGTCGCATATCCTACGACCACACATGCGACCACACCCTCCCTGGAACTTCCTGAGGGTGTGTGGCCAAATATGTGTGTCTCGTGTGGTCACATTTCATGTGACCACACATACGACCACACATGTGATGGTTGACTTTTTCACTCTCAACTCCATTCCTTCATGTTTGGATTCCTTGGCTTATCATCATGGTCATTCCTATGATTGTTCTATGGCTCATAACTACTATTTTTACATAATACTTCATCTACATAATTCCTTCCATGGATTCTCTTGAAATTTATCCATGGACTGATGATTAGGGTCTCACTTAAATCCTATCTCTTTCATGGACTATTCTAGGCTTTCAATTTGACAAGGGAAATGTTTTTATACCTTAAGCTTGTTGAAGATTCAGAGTTTTCTTTGAATTTCCCCTTCTTAGTCTTCCTTTTCAATTCTCTTTCTCTTTCTCCTCTTCTCTTTCTCTCACTTTCAATTTGAGTTCAAAAAGGATGGAAGAGGCTAAGGGCATCCTATTTATAAATAAAAACCCTCCATAATAAGCC